>WAAF01003265.1:0-17290 GCA_013400475.1 Tricholaema leucomelas | reverse complement strand
CATGGCAGCTGGCGTGGTGCTATGTTTTTGGTTTGTGTTGAAAACAGTGTTGATAACTAAGAGATGTCTTCATTATGCTAAGCAGTGCTTACACAGTCAAAGCTTTTCACTTAGTTGCTGTCTGGAGTCAGGCCATGACAGGAATACTGTTTGCTCGGAGGCCACTGCTGCCTCTGCCTGTAAGGCAGTGTTTCCCAGAGGCCTCAGACTTTGCCATGCAACTCCTGCTCTGAACTTGTTAAGCTCATTTCTGCTGAGCTGTTGAAGGCAGCAGAGGGCAGCGATTCCTTCTCCCAGGGCACAGGTACTGCTGGACTTTAACAGGACTTCATTCTAAACACAGTGATCGAGTTTTGCTTCTTGTCCTTTTAAATGGTGTATTTGCTGCAAGTACTCTGTTATCTGCATGGTGGTGTCTGTGATTTGCCACTACAAAAAGGGCTGTTTGAGGCAAACACAGCAATGACAACAGAGGTTTTATCCACATATTTCAGATTGCTTAGGGTGGTGTTTTACCGAAGCATGCTAAATCACCTTTCAAAGTACTGCTCGGTGCATAGACAGCTACATTTGAATTTGAACAGTGTCCAGGTTTATGCCAGGGTGTTATGCCTTCAGATCAGTATTGTTCCATTGAATAAAATGGCACAGGCCATGAATAAATGAAACTCAGAAGTGAAGACACATAGTTGTTGATTATCAGCTTAAATCCCAGGATTTTGAGGTAGAGAAATGTTCAGGAAGCAGACTCTGATTTCCTTGTGTGATCATCACTATGTTTTATTTTCATCTAATTAAATTGCTCTTGGGAGATTTATTAACCAGTGTGCTTTGACTTTTCATTTTCTTCAAAACAGGCTTTAGGGATTTAATTTTGTTATTTCTTTTCCTGGAACCCCTATTACAAGGGTGATATGATGTGCTGGAATATGGCCAAAGAAGGGCCATGAGGATGATCAGAGGGCTGAGGACAAGCTGAGGGAGTTGTGGTTATTTACTCTTGAGAAGAGAAGGCTCTGAGGAGACCTTATTATGGTCTTCTAGTATCTGAAGGAGGCCTACAAGAAAGCTTACGAGGGCCTTGGATAGTGATAGGGCTAGGGGGAATGGATGCATGCTAGAGAAGGGCAGATTTAGGTGAGATGTTAGGAAGAAGTTCTTCACCAAAAGGGTGGTGAGACATTGGAAGAGGTTGCCCAAGGAGGTGGTGGAAGCCTCATCCCTGGATGTTTTTTAGGCCAGGCTGGATGTGGCTCTGGGCAACCTGATCTAGTGGAGGGTATCCCTGCCCGTGACAGGGTGGCTGGAACTAGATGATCCTTGGGGTCCCTTCTAACCCTGAAAATTCAGTGATTCTGTGTAATTACCCCCATTAATTATTTTTCCTGGGATTTTCCTATTGTAGGGAAGCAATGTTACGAAGTTGCAAAATCCCATGTAGTCCTTTGATCTGCTGCAGAGGGCAAAGCTGTAAAACATACAACCCCCAGTTTAATAATTCACCACTTTCCATTTCTGTGTCAGAACCTGCAAGGAGCATAACTTCTGTGCAGACGCGGTTACATCTGGCGTATGTAACTCCTGTGAGTTGCCTAGCCAGTGACAGTAGTATCACACATTTCAGGACAGGTGTTCCACAGTGCCTGCTTTTTCTGTTTCTTTCACCTTTCCAGCTCCCAGTCAGTGTTTTTTCCCACCTTCTGCTTGTGCTAGTTTGAGCCTAGCTAGAATGCTTTGGTGAGAAGAACTAGATTACAGGCTGTGAAAGGGAAAACAGAATGATGTCTGCTTCACTCATAGGCTTACTGAGAGATACAAGAAGAACAACCCAAATATAGGTAAGGCACTTCTCCTGCTGGGGAGCTCCGAGCTGCGTCTCTCTCTCTAACCTCACCCTCCATTCTTCTGATTAATCCACTAGAAAACTCACACCTTTCTTTGTTCCTCCCCTTAACCCAGCTCTTTTTTCCCACCTGTGTCCGAAACAGGAGCTAAATCTAGCTGCCATTGTGGAGATGAGAGGGATTCTGGGCATAGGCATTGAGCATGCATAAGGCTAGCTGGAATATTTTGGTGAGAACGGTTAGATTATAGAATGTGAAAAGGAAACAGTGGTGATGTCCACTCATAGGCTTGCTGAGATGTACAGAAACAAGAACACAAAACATAGATAACGCAGTGGCTCTCTGTCACAGCTGGTGCCTGTACCTTTCTCCCTGGCTTGCTTTCTGTGTAACTAATCCTTCTGTTTTCTAACACCCCTGGCCGATCCTCCAAACTCACCTTGCACATAAGGTATATGCAGGGATAAGGTAGAGGCATGGAAAGAGGGTGCAGGTGTGGTTGGGAGCCCCTCCTGGGGACTCAGGTTTCTGGGAGGGCTGTTGCGTTTCTGTATTACTTTTTAACTTGTATATTCATGTATATAGCTGTATATACTGTAAACATCTGGTTGTATATTATGTTAAGCTGTAAATACAAAGCTTCATTTCTTCCTGCCAGCTGGCTGAGTCTAGTCTGGTGTGCTAGTTTGAGCCTAGCTAGAATGNCTCCTGGGGACTCAGGTTTCTGGGAGGGCTGTTGTGTTTCTGTATTACTTTTTCCCTTGTATATTTCTGTCTATAACTGTATATACTGTAAATATCTGCTTGTATATTGTGCTAGCTGTAAATGTAAGCTTCATTCAAATTTCCAGAGCCAGCTGAGTCTAGTCTGGGTGATTTCTGAAGTGTGGGGGGGCAGGGAACACCCAAACCATCACATCTGGGTGATTTCATAAGAGTTGGGGGGTGGGTTACACCCAAACTGTCGCATCTTATTTTTGGCACCCAGCGTGGGGCCAATTAAATTTGATTGATTGCTGATTAAGTCTGGAAGTTAAGATGAAGCTTACCTGGTTAATCGGCAATATATTTGATCTGTTGTTTTCATGGTGTGTACATTGTTATACTGTTGCAAAGCTAGGTCCCCTCCTGCTTGATTTACTGCGGAGGAAGATTAAAGGAATGCTTTTCGATTTTGGAGAGTATCTTCTCGGCTGGGTAGGCTTTAATATCACTGAAACTGTTACCAACTCTGGTTTTCATTTGCCGGGAAATGTTACAACAGCTGACATATATTCAACATCTCTGATGAGGGTAATTCTGCCTAAAACTGAGTTACCTGATCCCTGTGGTGGGTCTTACACATGTAATACAGTGGTATATTTATCATGTGTGATCATAGCCCTACTAATTCTGATTTTAGGACTAACGGTAGCATTGTTCATGAGAAATTTGAATGTGGCTGTTCTGAGAAAACAAAAAGAGATAGGTTTCCTCACGAAGTTAGAGATAAAGCCTGAAGGTCTTGGCGGGATTCCTAGAACCAATAACAATAACTTACTACAAACAATGTCTGTTTGGGGGGAGAGTGAGAGGGGGCCACCACATCCACTGCTGGACCTCCTCCCTCAGGTTCTGGGACAACTGCCAAAGTCTGGTTGTTGACAATAATGTGGCAAGCAGCCAGAGAACAGGTACAGCTGTTAAGTCTCTGCTGTCTCTTCACCTAGTTCAAATCCTGAGGCAGCAGCTTCTAACCCTAAACCAGATTCAAACTCACAGGCATCAGGTCAGACCCTCAATAATTCAGACCCATTAGAAGGCAATTCCAAAGCCCTTTTGGCTCCAGCCAAGGCACAGGCTAAGACAAAACATTTGCTAAAGAGTGAATCAAGAGTGATTTAAGAGAGGGGACCTCTGGTACACAAGAGGAAGAAGATGAGAAATATAGCCTTAGAGACTTAGCCAATATACTCAAATCACAACACAGTGGAGAGAGGAACTTTGTGAGATTGGCTGGCAAGAAGGAGGATGATTCTGAGGAGTTTGAGTGCTCTTAGGAAAGTTCTGTTTCTAGGCCAAGGACAACCAGGGCAACCAGAGGAAGAGGAGAAGAATGACATCCAGGATTCCAATGATCCCCTCAAAGAGATCAGGGAAGTTAGAAAGGAATATGCAAGGCAATCAGGAGAGCAAATCCTAAGCTGGCTGGTGAGATGCTGTACTATTGGTACAGATGCCCTGCAGGTAGGAGACAAGTCTGCCAAGCAGCTAAGGCCAGTCACCAAGGAGAGTGGAATGGACAAATACCCAGCAAGCCCTCTTGGTAAGGTTAGCTTCCCAAGATGATTTGCCGTGGGCAGCTAAGAAGTGGAACACCATTGAGTAGGGAATTAAGCTTCTGAAAGAGTTTGCTGTGAAGGAAGTGCTCTGTGGAGATCATGGCACTCATGAGCCTGATGACATTCCTCTTGGAACAGATCTCACAAAGAAGCTTATTAAACTTGCTCCTTCATCCTATGCTAAGATCTTGGCTAGCAGGTTTCTATTAAGGAGTGATAATGGAAGGCCTCTTACTGTTGGTGAATTCACTGACCAGCTGAGGCAGATAGAGGACAGCTTGTCACATCCTGCCATAGCCTCTGCTATAAAAACTCTGGGTACAGAGACAGAAGATACCATGAAAGAACTGAAGGAGGAAAATAAAACCTCCATATCCAGTCTGGCAAAGGTTACCATCCCTTCATCATCTGAATGGGTGCATGTTTCTGCCATCAGGAACAGACGCCCACCTCCTGCAAGGCAGTTCCAGCCCAGGAGGAGACAAATTCCACCTAGACACCAGCAATCACGTGCGTCACTGTGGATACTTCTGCGTGACCGATTTGGTGAGAACATGAACAAGTGGGATGGTCAACCTACTTCAGCTCTTTCAAAGAGAGTCAGGGAACTGCAGAGTGGCAGAAACAGAGGCAGCAATGCCAGAAAAGTAGCTGTCACTTCTTCAGCTCCCCAGAGCAACTGCAATTATTCCAACAATTGCAGTTTCTCTCACGACAACACCAATCACTGTGTACACCCCACATGCCATGTCCAGCATTAGGGGTGCCTTGCCTCCAGCCAGGAGGAGGAAAGGGATAAGGGGGAAAACTGAACCTATTGTAATGTTTTCATTAGGTGGCTTGGCAGTTCAACACCCAAACCATCATATTCATGTACCACTGAGAGCACAGAAGCTGCAAAATGAAGATCACAAAAGTAGCTATCACAACAGGGAAACTTCAGTTTGTGTTCAGAACACTATCTAATTTGACTTCCTTGAAAATCCCTCTTTCAAATAGCATCTCACATTGCTGCCTGGTGTTTGTTGGGCAGCTGTCTTTCTTTCTAAGTGGTGTGCTGTTTTTCATTGTACAGCATAACAGGATATATTATTTAGTGCCAAAAAAAATAAGAGTTACTTTAACCTTATCACCATGTCTAAATTTATTTCTTACTGAAATTGTGTTCTCCTGAGGTTTTGTTCCAGACTTACTAGTATTAGAATTATTACTAGATTTGTTCCTATGCAGAAATAGGAATGTTTACTGTCATTAACAGTGAATAGTCTGCATTTATCATCAGTATACAAAAAATCTCATTAAAATAAAGGAATTAATTATCAGTTCCCATGTAGAACCACCCTCGTGACAAGCCTGTATTTAGTCCATATTTTGTCAGGTTTATGGAAGTCTTGAAATATTAAACAGCTACATGACTCTGAAACATACCCTTGCTGCCAAGAAGGCAGATACTATCCTGGACTGCATTACAGAAAGCATTGCCAGCAGGTTAAGGGAGGTGATCTTTCCCCTCTACTGAGCACCAGTGAGGCTACCCCTGTGTCTAGGGCTGAGCCTCCTAGTACAAGACAGACATAAGTGTACTGGAAAGAGTCTAGTAAAGAGCCATGAAGATGATGAAAGGAGTAGAGCATGTCTTCTGATAGAAGAGGCAGAGAGAAGAGAGACTATTCATCCTGGAGAAGAGAGGGCTCTGGGATGGAGGTGGTGGACTCACCGTCCCTGGAGGTGTTCAAAATAAGACTGGATGAGGCACTTAGTGCCATGGTCTAGTTGATTGGACAGGGCTGGGTGATAGGTTGAACTGGATGATCTTGGAGGTCTCTTCCAACCTGTGTGATTCTATGATTCTATATTGTGCACAAGTACCTTAAGGGAGAGTGTAAAGACAGAGACAGGCTTCTTAGAGTGGTGCCCAGTGACAGCACCAGAGGAAATGGGCACAAACTGCAATACAGGAGATTCCTTCTGAGCATCAGGAAACACTTTTTTAATTGTGAAGGTGGTTAAGCCCAGGATGGTTGTGGAGTTTCCATCCTTGGTGATATATAAAAGCTGTCTAGAATAGAATGGCAGAATGGTAGAGGGTGGAAGTGACCTCCAGAGATCCAAGCCCCTTGCAAAGCAGGACCTCTTAGGACAGGTCACACCGGAACTGTGCCTTCAGTGCCATGATGAAAGACACTGAGAAGTAACAGATTTTTTTTTAAACAGTGCAAGCTACTACACATCATGAAGACCTTTCTAGAACACAATAAATCCATCCATGCTCTCAGAAGTGGCACAAGAACCCTGTTATCCACAAAAAAAACCCTGTACATGACATCTTCAGAACAGCATTCAGCCA
The DNA here is from genome assembly GCA_013400475.1 of Tricholaema leucomelas. Classification (NCBI taxonomy): domain Eukaryota; kingdom Metazoa; phylum Chordata; class Aves; order Piciformes; family Lybiidae; genus Tricholaema lacrymosa; species Tricholaema leucomelas. The sequence goes on along the minus strand of WAAF01003265.1, from coordinate 10,778 downwards.
GCCGATGAAGAACCTACAATAGGGAACATTCATATGGAACTAGAGGGAGGGGGGATATGAGGTCCAAAAATATGAATATTCTTTTGTTTGCAGAGTCATTCCTCATGTGATTCCCTGATGCTGCCACATAACCTCTGAAAACAACAATTCTAAGTACTTGCAAAAAACCTTTTAGTAACAAATCAGTATGTTGCACACGATGGAGAGGAATCATTGATATGGTCCTGGCCATCTAGGTATAGGTGGATCCATACAAGAAGGGATGGACCTCCAGAGGTCTCTTCCAACCTCAACAGTTCTCTGGTTCTGTGAGGTTAACTTCTGTCTAAAAAATACTTGGTAGTGAAATTAGTACTGGAAGTTTCTACACTTGAAAGACAAAAGTCTCAGGGACTGAGACCTTCACAGTGTTGGGTGTGGTTTATTTGTCTTTTATTGTTTATTCATGTCAAATAGTATATAAATACACAAGGTTTGAGTTACTCTAACCCTTGACAATAAGAGGATGCATTACTAGCATGGATGGATTGAAATTCCAGTGCAGTGTAGATTAATCCTTCCCCCTCCCTGAAGGTGTTGCCCCATGCAACCTGGTCTAATGCCATGGCAGGAGGTTGGAATTAGATCTTTAAGGTTCCTTCCAACCCAAACCATTCTACCTTATGGTGATGCTATCATTTATTTAATGAACTTGATTTTCTAGATCTCCAGCTGATTTGTCACTATCTAAATTAGGCAAGGAAAATGAATAATAGAACAAATGCCAAATTGACTCTGGTAAGTCGCATCAGGTTGTTTTCATTTTGTATGTTGGTCCAGGTGCTTTGAGTTTGTGTCTGGGGAGGTTGCAGTAACATATTTAAGAGGAGGAAAAGCTGTCAGGTGAATTCTTTTGTGAGTTCATTTTTTGAGAGAGGAGTGGCACATGAGAGAGACTACCACGTGGAGAAGTCGGTAAGGAAGGAGAAGCTATTCCCCTTTGGTTCATGGTGAGACAGCAGGCTGAGTCCCTGCAGTCCTTAGAGCAATCATGGGGTAGAATCCTGCTTGCAGCCCATGGATGGCCCTGCACTGGTGCAGAGCACTGCTCTAAAAGGCTGTGACTGAGGGAAGACCACGCTGGAGCAGTCTGTTGGTGGGAGGAACGTAGCCCATGGAAGGGACCCACACTCAAAGGAAAAGTTTCTGGAGGACTGTCTCCCGTGGGAGAGATGTCTCATTATTGCAGAGGAGGACTGTGAGTTTTTTCCCGAGGAGGAAGGAGCAGCAGAAACAACATGGAACAGATTGAGACGAGCTGCAACCCTCATTCATTGCCCCCGCTGTGCTGCTGACTGGGAGGAGGTAGAAAATTAGGAGCACAGCTAGGCCTAGTATTTGTTAAGATCTGGTTGTATTTATCACTGTCCCACTCTGATTCAGTTGGTAAATCTGTGGTAGTTTTGTTATTTAAATTGTCTCCCCAGGTTGAATCTGTCTTTTGCTTGTGACCTTTATTGGCGACTATGTTGTCTGTCCTCCCCCTCTCCCCACTTTCCTTTTTCTCTAGCTTGAAGACTTCAGTTGTTTTGGGTTTAATTCCTCCTCCTCATCCAGATGGAGGGAGGCAGGAGTGACTGAGGAGCTTCTCGGTGCTTCGTTGCCAGCTGGGTGGGCTTAAATCAGGAAAAGGTATGTGCACATGAACACTAAGTGTGCTGCCAACCATGCCAGACTGGTGGATAGACACTTGCAGAGCAGCGAATCTAGAACCTTTCAGAAGGCACTGAAGCCATTGCACATAGTCATCCCCAATGCTGGGTATCTTGACATCAGTTAATATCTTCTTCAGAATGTGAATGAAACGAGCTTGTAATGTGTTCTTTTCCCTGTATTCAGTTGAGTGAAGATACTATGAAAGTGAGTGATATATTTACAGGCATGTGGTGATTAAAACAACAGTTAGTGGGGATGGGAATAACAGTAGTGAGGCAGCACAGGCAGGCATGAGTAAACATAAAATGCAAATACATTAATTGATTAGTTCTGGATACATTCTGCTTCTGCATATCAACAACAAAATGCAGCCCATCCAGGCAAAATAGGGAGCAGAACAATTTAATTCCAGTTCTTCTTTTAGTCACTCAAAACACCAAACAGGAGCAAGGACTGGACTTAGGAAAGATGCACAAACACAACAACCGCATATGGCACTGCAGGTTGGGGATGGAGTGGCTGGAGAGCAGCCAGGCAGAGAGGGACCTGGGGTACTGGCTGACAGCTGACTGAACGTGAGCCAGCAACGTGGGGGGGTGGCCAAGAGGGCCAATGGCATCCTGGCCTGTATCAGGAATGGTGTGACCAGCAGGACCAGGGAGGTCATTCTGCCCCTGTACTCTGCACTGGTTAGGCCACACCTTGAGTACTGTGTCCAGTTCTGGGGCCCTCAATTTAAGAAAGATGTTGATGTGCTTCAACATGTGCGGAGACGGGAAACAAGGCTGGTGTGGGAGCTGGAGCACAGCCCTGTGAGGAGAGGCTGAGGAAGCTGGGGTTGTTCAGCCTGGAGAAGAGGAGGCTCAGGGGAGACCTATTGCTCTCTACAACTACCCAAAAGGAGGTTGTAGCCAGGCAGGGATTGGTCTCTTCTCCCAGGCAACCAGTGTCAAGAGAAAGAGGACACAGTCTCAAGCTGTACCAGGGCAGGTTTAGGCTGTATATTTAGGAAGAAGTTCTTCACAGAAAGAGTGATTGGCAGTTGGAATGGGCTGCCTGGCCAGGTGGTAGAGTCACCATCCCTGGAGGTGTTGAAAAGGAGGCTGGATGGTTTAGTTAATTAGAAGGTCGGATTCGATCTTGAAGTTTGTTTCCAACCTGGTTAATTCTGTGAGTCTGTAAAAGTCATTAAAAAATATTTTGGACATATCTTCTAATCTCTTGCAGAAATAGTGCTCTCATTCATATCTTCAGATGCTGAGAGAAGCCTTTCCAATCAGCACAGAGAGCAGCAAGGAGTAGTACATTTTATTTCTGAACTGACCTGGCTTCTAAGGATCCCGAGTATAGCAGTGCATTGTGCTCAGCTCATGCTCTGTTTCCTCCTCTGAAAACCAGAGCACAGGAAAGTGGGAGAGCATGTGTGTCTGGATGGAGCAAGAATACATGTGCGTATGGGAACATGGGCACAATGGGGTATGACCTTAGGTTTAAGGAATGGAAGTCTCCCAAGTCCCACGGTATAAACATATTCTCTGACAGCCTAAATGCTGCTGTGAGTTTGAGCCACCAGCCTGAGTTCAAGCACATACCCTTTGGTGCTGGCTAAACTTGTGGGTTTCTAGGTTTCAAAAATTGAGATGGCTTGCACAGTCTATAGCAGGTTCTTCCAGAGGCACTGACTGGTTTATGTCTTATGGTTTATTACCTAATGAAAAAAAAATTATTTGTTTGATTTGCATTTGATTTATTCAGGTATGTAATTTTTAGATGCTAGCTTCTGTGGAGGACAAATGGAATTTTTTAAATATAGTTCTTCTAGTGGCTGAGTAGACACCTTTGCCTTAGAAATTAAGGGCATAAATACGATGTGTGAAATCAAAGTGCATGAGTTTGAAATCCATTTCAGGCAGTAACAGCAGAAAGTTCTCAGCAGCACGTCAGTTGCTGTCCAGCACAATGCTGCACAGCAGAGGCCATTCCTGCATCTATGAGGCTGCTTCTCCACGCTTCAGTTTCCTGTTCCACCATCACATGGAGTTTTTTCTCTACTTCCAGTTTTCCAAATCACATAAACCAGTACTAAGGCTATGTGTAGACAGAGCTGGTTATCTGTACGTGCTGATGTGAACCTCAGACAGCCCACCTCCATAATTTTCCTTAGTAGGAGTTAGGCTAAGTGTAACCAATTGCCTTTTAGCCCTTCTGCATGGATTTCCTTTCTGCAGAAACTGATGAGGAGAAGACTGGTGCTTAGTGGTAGGGCAGGCTATGGTTGGTATGTCAACCATAGATCTGAGAGCCTGGAAATGTAGATAACAGGTTGATGGGGCTGTCTCACTGTCTCTGGTAGAACACATTCAAGAGAGGAGCAAAAGCCTGGTATTTCTCATCAAAATAGAGGGAAAAAATAGAGAACTCTTAAATGCATAATAGCACTTGAAAATGTATCAGTTCTGCTATGTCTTTTAGATCACTGCATTGGAGTGGCTGCTGAAATAAATTTTCACCTTTCTTGCTTTGCTGCTCCTGCCCATAGCTCTCTCATACTCTTTCGTTCTTCCAAAAAGTGCATAGTGCTTTATTCAGCTTAGCAATTTCCAGTTAATATGTTAGCTTTAGAGCTATTACCAAAGGTTGTGGGGTTGGTTTTGTTTTGTTTTCTGGTTTTGTTTTAAAGCAAACCTGTCCTGGCATTGTCCTATGAAAAACCTTAACTGGCTCATGAACGGGATAATCCCTCTGATATGGGTATTGATTAAACTACAGAGCTTAAAATATTCATCCATTTCCTAAATAGAGTGACCATAATATTACTTTAACTCTGCAAGCTTAAGTTAAGAATGTTCTTAATGAAGGTGGAAACTGCTATGTAACAACATATTATTGAAAGCTTTAGAGACATTATGCCAAACTGCTGACCAAACAAACTTTCCCAGTGGGATGCTATTTGCCATGTTCTGTGCTGTGTTGTGTTCTCAAGTGACATCTTGAAACCTTGCAGGTGGTTTGGCACATCCTTCTGCAATTCCAAGTTATTTTAGCAGTATTCCTAAAGGCTCCAAAGATGGGAAGAAAAAAAAGAAACAACAACCAAACCCAACAAACAAAAAAATGGGAAGCTTTATGATGGTTTTAGGACAGCACTAGTGAAAGCAATGAAAAATTAAACATTTAGGAGCTGTGAGAGGCTTGAATCGAATTTCAAGAAAGCTTGAAACAACAGATCTCCACAATATTAGGTCACTAAGAATCAATCAGGATGCTTTTATTAGACCTGTATGGACTTGGCTCTGTCATGTCTTCCACTTGGTGCATAAGACGGCTCCTTGTGTTACCCTGCAGAACTCCGTATTTGCGACCCTGCACTGCAGGCACTTTCCTGTCATCTGATCCCCAGGCACCTACGGCAGAGATGCTTGATGAGCGATCTGCTGCTGCATAGGACAGATCTGTGGCACACAGAGCTCTGCAGCTGAGGAGGGGCTGCTACCACAGCCAGGAGGCAGGAGGTTTGCTGCTTTGGAAGCCTGTTAGTAGAAAACCTCTGCTGGACAGCATACCACTACACTCTGTCTCGTGATGCTCATATATGAGAAGCATTATATTAGTGATTCTAATACACACGTGTGATCAGTATTTCATCAGCATATTCACAGCTGTTGGAAGATAAGTGGTTGTTTTTCTTTCATCTTCCAAAATAATTTCTTATAAGTGTTTTTAAGTGAATATATCCTGTTACCTTTTATTCTCATTTCAGTCATGTGTAATGTTCTCTTAGCCCCTGTGGGCCTATGGCCCTTGTGGGTGAAAAACATGAGTTTCCACACAAAATATTTCATAACTGCCTTCCTTTTGACAGAGCAAAACAAAGGCTGCTCAAGTGCTCTGGTTCTCTGATGTAATGAAATAAAAATCACCACATATTATCAGAAATTTGAGTATGCTTCAGGCTTGATCTAGGTGCACTCCAGAAATTTTGTGCGTCCTTACATCTGTTTCATCCTTCTTGTATGACAGTTCAAATGTATTATTAAAACCTAAGTGGCCTGCATGTCTGTTCAGATTCATTGCTTGCTGTTTCTTCTGCAGATGAAGGACATCCCTAAATGAGCGTGTGGTGATGAGCACAAGTGGTAGCTTTGAAAATCTGCTTTCCTTTCTATGTCTGATGACCTAGAAGAGAGCTATGCCATCCAGCCATTTTAATGCTTACTGAACAGTATATTGCTACAAAAATGCTGCTGAGAAGGCTGCATTGCTTTTTACAGCCACACATCTTGCTGCTGGAGGATATCAGCAGTGTAGTTGGGTTGTCTCAGTCCCTGAATGAATTATTCAGGCTCTTGACATCAGAGATTTCTGCTCATGGATTGGCTGGTGCTTGCATAATAAAATCTTTCCATAGGCAAACAGTGGAGAAAGATGATGGCAGTGAGACCAGCGGAACTGCTGCTGCTGATGCAGCTGGCTTTGTCAGGCTGTTGCATCTCTGCAAGGATATACAAAAATGTTTTTAAGGTTTGGCTTCATGTGAATTCTCTGATAAGAGCAGGTGGAAGGATTTGTGTAAGAGGCCCTCATTTCTAGTGAAGGAAAACAATTAGATTGTTCTTGTGAGATTCATTCTGGCTGTGTTCGAAAGAAATGCTGCACACTACATGAGGCAGGAGTAGCAGAGGAACAGCAATAGCAGCAGCCGCAGCAGCAGCAGCAGCGACTATGGCTCGTTACAGAGGTGCTGGTGGCAGAAATGTTACATCGTTAAATCTGCTTCCTGGGCTCTTTCAGTACTGGCAGGGTAAGTGATGTGAATGAGGAGCTGACAGTGTGGAGAGCGTAAGAAACTGTATGACGGATGCATTTTGTGAGTATAGATGAACAGTACCTCTGTGGAGAATCTACATCAGCTCAATGAAAGTAGCACATTTGCTTCTGGGGAAATTTGTTAAAAGCATCTTGAGAATGGAATTTGTAAGCTCAAGGCACTACAGTACTCAAGGTATTACAGTTACTTTGAAGCTGGTACAAAATAGGTGCTTAAAAAGGGAAACTTTATTATTACTAGTTGCTGTTGGGCTTATAAAGAATATACTGCTCATATATATTCCCTTGAAAGAGATTGTTTTGAAAGGCTATTTCTGCTGTTTGTTGATATGACTGGAATTATCATATCTTTTTGCTGTGAACAATCAGAAGCTAGCAGCTAGTTCTCTGATTTCCAGTTGTTGTCATAAGGCTGTTTCTTAAATTGGCAAGATGCAGTGGAATTACAAATCAGGGGGGAAAAATTCACTCATCAGAAGTTTGACTTGTAAATGACTGATTGTGTTCTTTTGACATGCTGTTGAACTGGGGTAGCTGGGGAAATTACAGAGGTGTGAATTAAGCCAGACCTAGACAGATTCTGTGTACTCTGTCTCCATCATGCCCACAACTTCTTCACAAGCCAATGTGATGTAAGTTCTTCCACTGAAATTTCTAGGGCTATTGTTACTGCATTATAATATGGAATTGCTTGTCAAGAGTACGGCTAATCTGCTGGGCATCACAAGGGAAACATCCTGCTCGTCCTTAGGAACCATACAGCAGAATGTCTGTTTCCCAGAACACAGAAACAACTGCCACGTTCATCAAGACACCCCCCACCACAAAGGTGATGTTGAATAAAACACACTGCAGTATTTCAAGTGGTATCTTTCATGGCTTGCATGTCAGTGCAACAAGTGGAGTCTGAGAATGCTGTGGTTGTTATTATTAAGGACAGCCTGCCCCATGAAATCAAAGAAAAGGAAAATGAAGAATGCAAAATTCTTTTCTTAGGCATGAAGTGTGCTCATCTCGTAAGAGATGCTGGAGAGTATACGTATCTTTTTTCCTCAAGTATTTCATACTGTGAAATGTTGTTCATACATAAAGAAAATGTCCTTCAATCACAATGCCCAGATGCTTCTAGGGAGCTCTGTGTGGTCAGGGAGCCATCACTGCTCCACTTAACATTTTGGGTGATGAATTTTTGTGTGGCAGTTTGTAACTTTATGTACCAATGTGGAACAGCATTGCATGAATGTAAATCAGGGACCTTATTATTAGTAGTGCATCAAACTTAGTATTCCAGAAATGTAAATTACTAATTTTAAATTTTACAGATGTGAAAAAGAGCAAATCACTGTTTGGTGCTGCACAAGTCAGCAGCAAAGGCTGCATCTAAAATTAGGCTTTCAGTCTGTAGATTCTGGAGCATTCATTTGTTCTTACGGGAAGTATTTAACAGCAGTTTTATGCATTTGCATTTTCAGTAGGTAAATGAAGATGCTCATTCAGAACTGATAATGGTATTAACATGATTTGGTTTTCAGGGAAATAAGTATTGTCCTTTATTTTTTGAAAGAGAAATCTCCAACATAAACACCTGAATGTCTCTGTTGTGAAATTATTCCATGTGCCAACACTGATTCCCCACAAGGAAGGGATGGGACTTCATGGATGTAGCATCACTACAGTGCTGTGATTCACTTCCCTCTGCAGCTATGACCCTGGCTGCTGAGGCTGGAGGAGCTCATTCAGGAGCTATTTTTGTCTATGCAACTGGCAACAGTCCCTGAGGGACTATATGAAAATTGGTGAAATTCACTACAAATCGGTTAAGTGCTACAAGACTGAACTATAGGAATTAGTATAGAAACTGCCTGAACTGGCTAATGGCTCTTCCCTGGTGGGATCTCCCAGAGGACAAACACACTTGATAATGCAATTTCAAATCTTTACTTGAACATTGTAAACATTTTCAAATATACATGCTAAGAGTATTGTTGTCTAAGTCCCTATCTGACTTCCTACATAAAGCAACCTCACTGTCAGAGCCATGGATTCTAGTTTAAAAGTACAGAGTAAGAGGTGCTTAGACCTCAGTTAAATATAGCATGGGCTGAAAAGCCAAATTGCTCTGGGAATTCAGATCTGAAATAGTGTCTCACTGTGAATATTTTCAAATAGGTGTCAAAAATATTATTGTAAGAATGTGAAGTATTTGTTTTGGGTAGTTACAGGCAGAATATTGTCTCAACACTATACAGTGGCATTTCTGGCAGGTGCAGAATGCATTTGTTATTAACAGGGAATACTACTATTCCATCATGTACATCCAAAAGTATTCAGGCCATGTGTAATCAAACCGATTTCCTTTTTTTCTTAGATGAACAGGAGTCAGTGCAGAAAAGGACTTTCACAAAATGGATCAATACTCATCTGGCTAAGGTAATATATGTCTTTAAAATTTACCTATTTTTAATTTAACCTTATTAGCTATGCCTGTACAGGCCCTGGGGTCATACACTGTGTCAGATTTGTCTGAGCAGAATGATGTAAACTTAAAACGGGTTCCCCATTAGCTGTACACTGTGAAGGATGTGGTAGTGGTCAGCTGCAGCAGTGTGAGTGGGACCTACAGGCAACCACTCAGCTGCTTTGGCCAAAACTGAAAGGCAGCACAGGAGGTAGAAGAAATACTTGAAACTTCTTTCTGTGAGACAGAAATATCACTCTTACTAAGTAAAGTGTACTTGAATAATACTTGAGTCGGTTGTGTAGTTTGATAGAGGTATCCTGAACTGGTTACAAACATAAGCTCATGGATCCATGTGATCCAAAAATTCATTAATCCAGTGCTGAGTTACTTATCTGATGTATGTTGGGATTTATCATGAAACTATTGTTGCTTCTTCTCACCACAACCTAAACCTCCTTTTTTTGGTTTTACCAGAATAAAGACGCAGTGTTAGAAGTATTAAGATACAACTGGTACCAGCTTTATCTGAGAACATAAACCATTTAATCTGGCGTTTACTGGAGTTTCCACACACAGCACAGCTCCAACCATAGTTATCAGTCTGGTAAATGAAAATATTTAAACGTTAGAGATGCTCTTTGAAATGCGTAGTGTTAAATCATGCAGATCAGTGAACTTGAAACTTGAGGAAGGAATACCTGCAACAGCTCAGGATTAAGCTTCTGTGTAAGGAATTGGCTAATGCCCTAAAAAATGAACAGAGCAAAGCAAGGAAGCCCATATACTGCTGTGTTAGGTGATTTGATCCCATGAACTGCACTGACATTGGAAAATTCAACTTCAAGAGCAAGGTTTTCTTCAGTTGATCCTCACAAGAATGAGGCACATTCACTTCAGCAGGTGGAAAGAAGTGGTATTTGCTAAAGAGTTAACAAGTGGGCTGTGAATGTGTGTCAGAGGAGAAAAAGAACTCTTATTTCATGTTCTTCTACTTCCTAATTGTATAGTGTCATTAATAATTGACTATTAGTATCTGATATAGAATCACAGAATCATAGAATGGTTTAGGTTGGAAGGGACCTCAAGGATCATCCAGCTCCAACCCACTGCCATAGGCAGGGACACCTCCCACTAGAGCAGGTTGCTCAAGGCCTCATCCAGCCTGGCCTTAAACACCTCCAGGGAGGAAGCATCCACAACCTCCCTGGGCAACCTGTGCCAGTGTCTTACCACCCTCACTGTAAAGAACTTCCTCCTAACATCCAGTCTAAATCTCCCCTCTTCCAGTTCAAACCCATTCCCCCTCATCCTGACATTACCAGACCTTGTCAATATATGTACATACTGTTAGCTATGAGTGTTTGTTGACTAATCCTTGGGAAGAGGCAAAGCTGTGGTGGTGGCTCCATTAAGGAATTTTGTTCTGGACCTGGGGATTTGCATCCTGTCTACTGTAGTAATCTCTTTGGACCATGAGGGCCCAAGTAAACACAGAATCACACACAATCACAGAATGTTAGGGGCTGGAAGGGACCTTGAAAGATCATCTAATCCAAGCCCCCTGCCAGAGCAGGATCACCTATACCAGACCACACTGGCATGCATCCAGGCAGGTCTTGAGTATCTCTGCACAGGAAGACTTTTGACTTGTTTTATTTAGGCTTTAGAAGGCTAATCAAATGCACTCAAACCCAGTCACAGCCTCAGTTCCAGCTACTTGGGCCACCCTGCAGTAACTGGGTTGTGCTGATTCACCCCTTGAGTGGAAAGTTCTGGAGCCCCCAACACAAGAAGG
>WAAF01003264.1:54159-68410 GCA_013400475.1 Tricholaema leucomelas | reverse complement strand
GGGGGGGAAGCTTGAATTTGCTCCATTTCTTTCTAAATAAACTCTCCCTTTCCCACCTGCCTTGCTCGGCTCTCAATCCCAATCAGAGAGCGTTGGCAGCAGCGTCCCCAGCCGTGACTGCGCAATTCCTCTGCCCGAGCCGCGCAGGAGGCTCCCAGGCAGCGAGAGTTGTTGCAGATGCATTGCCCCTGTGTGGCAGACGAGAGAATAGACAACCGAGGGGAGATGCTGAGTGCTGCTGCCGGGCGAATGCAAGGCGCAGGGGAGAAGAGCCTCTGTTACACAAAATAGACTTATTTTGCCCTACTCTGTTTCTAAGTGCCATAAAATTACAGTTATCCCAGGCAGGTTTCCTCAGCCCCAGATGTTGTTCCTGAAGATTGGAATGGCTGTATCTGAGCACGGGCCACATGAAGTTCACAAAATCACAGCATCACAGAATCACCTTTGGTGCTTCTGTGCTCCACAACCTCCCTGGAGGTGTTCAGGACCAGGTTGGATGAGGCTTGAGTGACCTGTTCTAGTGAGAGGTGTCCCTGCCTATGGCTAGGGGTTGGAACTGGCTGAGCTTTGAGGTCCCTTCCCACCCTAACCTGTGATCCTGTGCCACTCTGCCAGGTACACTTCATCATTCCTGTGTTGTTCTTACACTGGGGCATAGGAGCCTCCATGTAAACATAAGAGAAATCTTTTCCCTATGAGGGTGACAGAGCCCTGGAACAGGCTGCCTGGGGGAGGGAGCTGTGGGGTCTCCTTCACTGGAGACATTCCGAACCCACCTGGATGCATTCCTGTGTGACCTGCTCTTGGTGATGCTGCTCTGACAGGGGGTTGGACTGGATGAGCTTTTGAGGTCCCTTCCAACCAATAACATGATTCTGTGATCCTGTGAAGGGTCCTTTTGCTGCTAAACACCGGACAAAGGTTTAAGTACTTATTATTTTGAGCCCTTAACCCACTCTGGGTAGTGAAAGCACAAGTCAGTAGTGAGGATATTTCCTTGTTAGTTGCCCAGTGCTGTAGACAGCTGTACACAGTTACAATAGCTTTGATCTTTTGTTTTTCTCACTTGGAGAAGTCCTCATTACCAAAACATCACCTCTGACCTCCTCTCATATTTTGAGCCTGCGTTTCACTAACTCATTTTTCACATGGGACATGTGGTGTCTGCCTCCTGCTACAAAGGAGGCAGAGTTTGCACTTCTGATGTGAAGAGCAGCAGGCAGAAATCTGGCCCCTTGCTGGTAGTTCATGCAAAAAAAAAAACCCACCCCAAAAAACCCAACCCAACCAAAAAGCTCCAACCCAAACCAAACAAAAATAAAACCCCAAACCAAAGCAACCACAAAAAAACTAAACCAACAAAAGCAAACAGAAAACCCCAAATCCAAACCAAACAAAAAAAAAACCAACCCAAACCCAACCAACCACAAAAAAACCAAAACAAACCAAAGCAAACAAAAAAATCCCCAAACCAAACCAACCAACCAAAACCCAAAACCAACCCCAAACCAACCAAACCAATACAAACCAACACAAAACCCAAACCAAACCAACCAAACAAAGAGCCCCAAACCCAAAAGCAACCCTAAACAAACCAACACAAACCCCAAACCAACCAAACCAAACCCAAAACCCCAAAGCAATCTCAAACAAACCAACACAAAACCCAAACCCCAAACCCAAAACAACCCCAAACAACCAAACCAAACCCAAACCCCAAACCAACCAAACAAGAAGCTCAAAACCCAAAAGCAACCCAAACCAAACCAACCAAACCAAACTCAAAAGCCCAAAGCAAAACCAAACAAACCAAACCAACACAAACCCCAACTCAAACCCAAAACCACCCCCAAGCAAACCAAACCACACCAAACACAAAACCAAACCAAAGCAAACCAAACCAAACACAAACCCCAAATCAACCAAACAAAAGAAGAAGCCCAAACCAACCAACCAACCAAAAAGCCCCAAACCCAAAAGCAACTCCAAACAAACCAAACCAACCCAAAAACCAAACCAAAGCAAATCAAACCAAACACAAAACCCAAACCAAACACAAAACCCAAACCAACCCAACCAACCAAAAAGCCCCAAACCCAAAAGCAACTCCAAACAAACCAAACCAACCCAAAAACCAAACCAAAGCAAATCAAACCAAACACAAAACCCAAGCCAAACACAAAACCCCCCCCAACACAAACACAAAGCCCAAACCAAACACAAAACCCACCCCAACCCAAACACAAAACCCAAACCAAACCAACCAACCAACCAAAAACCCCAAACCCAAAAGCAACCCCAAAGAAACAAACCCAACCCAAAAAAACCCCAACAAGCACCAAAACTAAGCTTAGTAAACTTACAAAAATAACTCTAGTGGAGAGTGGTGAATGAAATCTGCTCCTGCAGACTCAGACTACCTTTGGGCTCATTGCTGGGACAAGCCCAATTGGATCTAAAGAGGATTCATCTTGGGAAAGTGGAGTTCATCCTTATCCCACCCTCTGTGTGCACTTCATGCAAAGATGAGAAGCTTCAAACAGTGGCCCCAGGAATTTCTTTCCACAGCTGGTCTTTGCTTCCCAGGCTAAGAAAGAAGCCATTGAGTCCCATCCAAGCTAAGAAAGAAGCCATCCAGCCCTTCCCAAGCTAGGGCAGAAGCCATCCAGCCCTCCCCAGGCTAAGAAAGAAGCCATTGAGTCCCATCCAAGCTAAGAAAGAAGCCATCCAGCCCTTCCCAAGCTAGGGCAGAAGCCATCCAGGACTCCCCAGTCTAAGAAAGAAGCCGTCGAGTCCCATCCAAGCTAAGAAAGAAGCCATCCTGCCCTCTCCAGGCTAAGAATCTATCCAGCCCTCCCCAAGCTAAGATAGAAGCCACACAGCCTTCCCCAGGCTAAGAAAGAAACCATCAATTCCCATCCAAGCTAAGAAAGAAGCCATCCAGCCCTACCCAGGCTAAGAAAGAAGCCACCCAGCCCTTCCCAAGCTAAGACAGAAGCCATCAAGTCCCATCCAAGCTAAGAAAGAAGCCATCCAGCCCTTCCCAGGCTAAGAAAGAAGCCACCCAGTCCTTCCCAGGCTAAGCCAGGAGCCATCCAGCCCTTTCCTGCCATTACCACTGGAAATTTTGTACCTCTTGGTTGTTTGGTGAAACAAGATGCAACAGTGAAATGTTGCTGGGTGTTGCAGAAAGAAGTGGAATCATAGAATCAGAGAAGCTTAGAGGTTGGAAGGGATCTCCTGAGAGCATCCAGTCCAACCCCTCTGCCAAAGCAGGAGCACCCAGGGCAGTTCACACAGGAACACATCCAGGCAGGCTTTGAATGGCTCTGAAGACTCCACAACCTCCCTGGACCAGCTGGAAGTTGAAGAACAGCCTAGGCAAGATGAAATGATCACTGTCTGGCTGTGCTACTGCTGATTTCTGACAGCCCTGCTGTTTTCAAGGACAAGAGAAGGGAATTGCAGTCTTTGAATGGATGAGTTGAGATACCAACCCCTCACTCCCCCCCCTCTTTTAACTAGCCTCGTGTTTTTGGGTTGCCTTTTGTGTGTGTGCCTACCTAATTGGCCTTGAGAGGAGATTTAAACTAAATAAAATCACAGTCCACAGGGGGGCTCTAACTGTGGCTTTTTAATTTGAAAGGTTTTGTGGGTTCCAGTGTAATTTAAGCTTTTCAAGCTTTATTAGCACCCAGCCGGCCCCGCAGCTCGCACAGCTCCCATCTCAGCCAGCCTGATACGCCTGCCCCTTGCTCCAGCAGAAGGCAGAGCTCTGCCTTCAGCTGTGAACATGCTCAGCCACATAACAAAAGCCCTACTGTAAATAAAACACATGTTAAAAGCAGTGAAAGGAGGTGGCAGAAAGCAGCAGCGAGCACCCGGGCAGCGGCGGTAGAGAGAGGAGGTTGTGATGGTCATAGAGTCATGGAATGGTTTAGGTTGGAAGGGACCTCAAAGCTCAGCCATTTCCAACCCCCTGCCATGGGCAGGGACACCTCTCACTAGAACAGGTTGCTCAAGGACTCATCCAACCTGCCCTTGAACACCTCCCTGGGCAACCTGTGCCAGTGTCTCACCACCCTCACTGCAAACAACTCCTTCCTAACAGTCACTTTCAATCTCCCCTCTGCCACTTTAAACCCATTCCTCCTCATCCTGTCCTGACAAGACCTTGTCAATAGTCCCTCCCTAGCCCTGGTGGAGCTCCCTTCAGAGCCTGGAAGGCCACTGCAAGGTCTCCTGGAAGCCTTCTCTTCTGTAGGTTGCAGAGCCCCAACTCTCTCAGCCTGTGCTCAGAGCAGAGCTGCTGCAGCCCTCTGAGTATCTTTGTGGTGTCCTCTTCAAATAACCTCCTTAAAGGTTATCTTATCCAACCACCTGGCAGTGAGAAGGGACACCTCCAACTAGGTCAGGCTGCCTAGGGTTCAGATAGGGCTGGCTGCTAGGTTGGACTGGATGATCTTGGAGGGCTCTTCCAACCTGCTTGATTCTATGATTCCATGATTCTGGATGAGCTTGGAGGGCTCTTCCAACCTGCTTGATTCTATGATTCTGTGCTTCCGAGATTCTGTGCTCCACAATCTCCCTGAAGGTGTTCAGGACCAGGCTGGATGAGGCCTTGAGCAACCTGTTCTAGTGGGAGGTGTCTCTGCCTATGGCAAAGGGTTGGAACTGGATGAGTTGGAATAGCTGAGCCATTCTCTGGACTGGCTCCAACACTTCCATGTCCTTCTTGTGTTGGGGGCTGCAGAACTGCACACAGTACTTCAGGTGGGGTGTGAGGAGAGCAGAGCAAAGGGGCAGAATCCCCTCCCTGCCCTGCTGGCCACAATCAGCGAGGGTCTCCCTGCTCTGCCTGCCACAGAGGCAGTGGGAGCAGCAGATAGGAGGCAAATGGCAACGTTTTTATATGTTCCCTTGTAATAAAAGCCCAAACATGCAGCTCGGTGCAGCTAATTGCTGTGGCAAGAGCCTGAACCAATAGCGCTGGGTGCTGCGAAGCTGTTAATGGAGAACTGATGGAGAGAAAGTCCCAACTTCTCTCATCCAAATTGGAATGTGAAAGAAATCTGTTGGAAGGTGATGACAGAAATGAAGTAAAACAGTTGTTTCCTGATCCATGTGCCAGATGTGTCACATACTGTGATAAATAAGATCTGCATCTTGCACTCCAGAAATTGGGGGTGGGGGATGGGACGTTACAAGCGGTTATTATCGCGAGGCACCGAAATGAATGTGCTTGAAATGCTTTGTTTCTCCTGGCACCAAGCAGTGAGAAGTTATTGCACAATGCCTGGAGCTGCTAATTCTTTTGTTTAGCTTCAATCCTGCACAGCCCTATTAAAAGCTTAAATTCGGTTTTATTGTTAAGGTATTTATTAACTGATTATGAAAAGACGTTAAAGGGCTCATAATTAAACTACTAAATTGTTCCTTGCCTTGACCAATTCCCTCATTTTCCAAGGTTGGCTTCCTTGGTATAAAATATCAGGGGTTTAATTTAGGGAAGAATGCTGCTCACAGGCTAAGCCCAGCTTTTGCTTCAGCTCTTGAAGCAGTCCCAGGCTGCCTCGCTGCTATTCACCAGCCCAGGATATGGTGGCAGAAAGCCTAATGCTTTGATGGCGTTTCTGGAGGAGGCTGCTCTGCAGGTTTGGAGCAACTCTGCTAGGAGGAACAGGCTACAAGAGTTGGGGCTCTTAGAACTTGAGAAAACTACAACCAGGTCATGTACATTATGGAGGAAAGAACTAAATTAATTCTGTAGACTCTAACTGTCAAATACCAGAATCACAGAATAGAATCAGAGAATCAAGCAAGTTGGAAGAGACCTCCAAGCTCATCCAGCCCAACCTAGCACCCAGCCCTGTCATAGAATCATAGAATCAAGCAGGTCGAATGACACCTCCAAGCTCATCCAGACCAACCTATCCCCCACCCCTAGCCAGTCAACCAGACCATGGCACTAAGTGCCCCAGCCAGGCTTGGCTTCAGCACCTCCAGGCACAGCCACTCCACCACCTCCTTGGGCAGCCAATTCCAATGCCAATCACTCTCTCTGCCAACAACTTTCTCCTAACATCCAGCCTAGACCTCCCCTGGCACAACTTGAGACTGTGTCCCCTTGTTCTGTTGCTGGTTGTCTGGCAGCAGAGCCCAACCCCACCTGGCTACAGCCTCCCTTCAGGATTGCTGGCGAAGAAGGGTGAGAAGCTGCAGTGTCCCAGCAGCACAGCCAGAGCTGGGTCACCTTCTGCAACCCAGAGATGTTGCTGCTGTTCAAAGCTGTTTTGCTGAAGAAAATGACACTGCTGTCTACAAATCCAGGCACAGCCTTGCAGCAAAGGGCCAGGCAGGAGCCTCAGCACACTGCTATTGTCATCTGGAGCCAGGCTTGCCCTTGAGGGACGTGTTGGAACAAGCAATGGACAATGGGGGTCAGGCTGACAGCTTGGGAGGGGAAATTAATGAAGGAAATAAAGCTTAACTCTGCTCTTGTGAAGCTGACATGAAGACAGCTGATGGAGGTCAGGACGTGGTGGCTTTGCAAATGGCAGAGTGACAGAAAGTGAAAGCAAGGACTGTGCACACTGAGTGTATGAAAGCCAAACTAAAAGGGAAGCAAAGGTGATAGTTGCTGCAGGAACAGCAGGGGATGCACATCACCTAAGCCAAGAGTGCATCTCCTTGAGGCAGGGAATGTTTTTGTGCTGCTTCCTTATATAGAGTGGGATTTGTTTCTCCTACAGAGTCCAAGAGAGGGCTACAAAGATGATGAATAGGCTGAAGCATTGCCCTGTGAGGAGAGGCTGAGGGACCTGGGGCTGTTTGGTCTGGGGAAGAGAAGACTTAGAGGGGATCTAATCAATGTTTATCAATAACTGAGGGCTGGGGGTCAAGAGGGAGGGGACAAACTCTTCTCACTTGTGTCCTGGGATAGGACAAGGGATGGAGACTACAGCACAGGAAGTTCCAGCTCAACATGAAGAATGTCTTTACTGTGAGGGTCCCAAAGCTCTGGCACAGGCTGCCCAGAGAAGTTGTGGAGTCTCCTTCTCTGGAGCCTTTCCAGCCCTGTCTGGATGTGTTCCTGTGTGACCTGAGCTAGATTGGCAGGGGGGTTGGACTCGATCTCATTAGGTCCCTTCCAACCCCTAACTTCCTGTGAACCTGTAAACTCAGAATCTAAGAGCTAAAAAGCCTTTTCTAGCCACTTTCCTAAACTCACAGGCAGATAAATTCATGAAGTTCCTTCCTTAGGCTCAAGGATGCTGGAGCAATGAATGTTAGTGGTCACAAAAATGCTCAGAGGGCTGCAGCAGCTCTGCTATGAGGACAGGATGAGAGAGTTGAGGCTCTGCAGCCTGGAGAAGAGAAGACTTCCAGCAGACCTTGGAGTGGCCTTCTAGGATCTGAAGGGGGCTACTGGAAGGCTGAGGAGGGACTATTGACAAGGTCTTGTCATGACAGGATGAGGAGAAATGGGTTTAAAGTGTCAGAGAGGAGATTGAAAGTGGATGTTAGGAAGAAGTTGTTTGCAGTGAGGGTGGTGAGACACTGGCACAGGTTGCCCAGGGAGGTTGTGGAGCACAGAAGCACAGAATGTGGTCAAAGATTCACAACCTCCCTGGAGGTGCTCAGGACCAGGTTGGATGAGGCCTTGAGCGATCTGTTCTATTGGGAGGTGTCTCTGTCTCTGGCAGGGGGTTGGAACTGAATGATCCTTGAGATCCCTTCCAACCTAAACCATTCTATGGTTATGGCCTTCCAGTATCTGAAGGGGGCTACAAGAAAGTTGGGGATGGACTTTTTAGGCTGTCAGGTAGTGATAGGACTGGGGGAGGAATAGAACAAAGCTGGAAATGGGGAGATTCAGACTGGATGTTAGGAAGAAGTTCTTCAACATGAGGGTGGTGAGAGCCTGGAAGGGGTTGTCCAGGAAGGCAGTAGAAGCCTGATCCCTGGAGGTGTTTAAGGCCAGGCTGGATGAGGCTGTGGCCAGCCTGATCTGGTGTGAGGTGTCCCTGGACATGGCAGGAGGATTGGAGCTGTATGATCCCTGTGGTGCCTTCCAACCCTGACTGATTATGTGATTCCATGACTCTAAATTCCATGATTCTCTGATTCCATGATTCTATGAATCTATGCTTCTATGATTCTATAATTCCATACTTCTATGATTCCATGATTCTCTGATTCTATGAATCCATGGATCTATGATTTCATGAATCTATGATTTCATGATTTTGTGAATCTATGATTTATGATTCCATGATTCTACCATTCTATGTTTCCATGATTCTATCATGCTATGTTTCCATGATACCATAATTCTATGTTTCTATGATTCCTTGATTCTATGATTCTATGAAGCTATGATTTATGATTCCATGATTCCTTGATTCTATGATTCTATGATTCCATGAATCTATGATTTAATGATTATAGAATCACAGAATCATAGAATGGTTTAGGTTGGAAGGGACCTCAAGGATCATCCAGCTCCAACTCCCTGCCATAGGCAGGGACACCTTCCACTAAAACAGGTTGCTCAAGGACTCATCATGATTCTATCATACTATGTTTCCATGATTCCATGATTCCTTGATCCTATGATTCCATGATTCCATCATTCCATGACTCGCTGGTAGATTCAGACCAGACATTAGAATAAAGTCCCTTTCCCTCCCAAGCCCTGCAGAAAAACCACCAATGAATATTGCCCAGTTTATTCTTCACAGCTGCAGCACCCACTACATTTTGGGGCACCTCTGGATGAGAGGAGGCCAACCTGTGGGGCAGGTCTGCAGGGCAAAGCTGAGCTGTCCCTGCCCTCAGCCCAGCCGCAGCACCATGTGCTGGCAGCTCCCGACCGTAGGTGTCACTGACTGACAGAGAGCGACGGAGGCAGAAAAATCTCAAAGCCTTAGAAAAGTCAATATTATGAAGACCTCACTCCCCTTGCTTCCCTCTTCTGAGTAGTTTTTTTTCCCTCCAGCATGACCAATTACATTCTTTTTTTATGACCAGCTTTTATGAGCTGGGCTTGGCTCAACGGTTCCACTGCGTAGGCTTTAGTTCAGTCTCCTTCGAGGCAGAGGGAAGCGAAGGAGAAGGAGTTTTGCTGGCTCAAAGGAGTGGAACTGCCCCTTTGGCTGAATGACAGGGCCCTCGCCTTGCAGAGCACAGCTCCAGCCCAGTCTTCTGACTTTGGCCTGTAAATTAGTTTGTGGAGTGGTGTTTATTGCTACATTGGGAGGTTAAGACAGCCTAATTGTATGTTTGTACAGGAGAGAACGTCACGCCAGGGCCTTAAGCAATTATTCTTTCCATGTCCTTTCACTCTTTAATTTTGATGCTGTTCAGAGTGGAAAGGAGACAATTTGTCTTCACCCTAAAGCCAATTAACAGTAAAAGTGTGGAATGGGTAATCCACTCAAGTGCCATTGTCCATTCGTCAAGATAAGACCCTGGAACAGAACCCACCCAGAGCCCCTTCTTGGGAATTGTTCTAAGCCCAGGCCTGATCACAGCCAAGGATATCTCTGTGATTTATAACCCAAGGCTTCATTCCAAGATAGAGTCAGAGAATGGTTTAGCTTGGAAGGGACCTCAAAGCTCAGCCACTTCCAACCCCCTGCCATAGGCAGGGACAGCTCTCACTAGAACAGGTTGCTCATGGACTCATCCAGCCTGCACTTGAACACCTCCAGGGAGGTTGTGGACCACAGAAGCACAGAATGGGATCTTTGATCACATTGGGTGCTTCTGTGATCCACAACCTCCCTGGGCAACCTGTGCCAGTGTCTCACCACCCTCAACCTGTGCCAGTGTCTCACCACCCTCACTGCAAACAACTTCTTCCTAACATCCAGTTTCAATCTCCCCTCTGCCACTTTAAACCCATTCCTCCTCATCCTGTCACTACAAGACCTTATCAATAGTCCCTCCCCAGCCCTCTTGTAGCCCACTTCAGATCTTAGAAGGCCACTCCAAGATCTCCTGGAAGCCTTCTCCAGGTTGCAGAGCCCCAACTCTCTCAGCCTCCTGTAGTCCACGTTCAGATACTGGAAGGCCACTCTAAGATCTCCTGGAAGCCTTCTCTTCTCCAGGCTGCAGAGCCCCAACTCTCTCAGCCTGTGCTCATAGCAGAGCTTCTGCAGCCCTCTGAGCATCTTGATGGCCTCCTCTGGACTCACTCCAACAGTTCCATATCCTTCTAGTGTTGAATGTGACAGCATTCAGCACTTCTCCTTCCATATTCCTCTCCATCTTCTCTTTCTGGAAGAGTTATTCTCCATAGGACCAGACTCTTTACCAGGCTGCTACTCACTGACAGGTTTTGTCTGTTCTAAACAACTAAAGTGAAGCAGAGGGAATTGCTTTTCTTTCCCAAGGATGGCATCCCCAGTATAAACCTGATGGGTGGTGTCTTCTCTGAGCTGGCTAAAGGCACAGCACAGCAAAGGCAGCCACTGTATTAGAAGACATCTCTCTTCCAGCCCATGGAAGTAGGAACTCTCCAGTAGTGGTGTTCCCCAGGGATCAGTGCTGGGCACAGTCCTGCTCAATACCTTTATTGATGATCTGGACCAAGGGATTGAGTCCAGCATCAGTAAGTTTGCAGATGACACCAAGCTAGGAGCAGCTGTGAAGCTGATGGAGGATAGGAGAGCCCTGCAGAGGGACCTGGCCAGGCTGGATGGGTGGGCAGAGGCCAATGGGATGAGATTGAATAAGGCCAAGTGCAGGGCTCTACACTTTGGCTACAACAACCCCAAGCAAAGAAAGAGGGGAAGAAAGGAGGAGCAGAGTAAAGGAGGAAGGAAGGAAGGAAGGAAGGAAGGAAGGAAGGAAGGAAGGAAGGAAGGAAGGAAGGAAGGAGGGAAGGAAGGGGAAAAGAAGTACTTTATGTACGACTGCTCAGCTGTTCATCTCCAGAACTGCCCTGTGCCAGGCAGTCACTCCCACCCCACAGGTCTCTGCCAGAGGGCATGTCCCGGGCCCCAGGTGCTGGTAAAGCAGGGAGTGTAAATCTGAACCGGTGCTCACGTCAGGCTCAGGGATGTGGGAGGACATGAGACAGGCTCTTAAAGATTTGCTCTCTTAAAACAGACCCAGGAAGGTGGCTGCAGAGGCTGCAGTGTCTGTGGAGCTCTGCTTCCCCAGCGCCCCAGGGAGGGCAGGAATGATGTCACAGCGATGTCATCGGCGTCATGCTCTGCTTTAATGCTAATCCCAGCAGTGCCTGCCGGAGGGAAACCTTTCTGGGAGGAAGGTGTCAAACCCATGACACTTCCTCACCGCGGCCAGAGCAGGAGTTTGGAGCGCTGACGCCATGGCCCCCGGGGCCTGAACCGCTTCACTTCGAGGTGTCTGCCTGTCAAGTGTGCTGCTCTCTGTACTTCTGCTCCCTTCCCTTTGCTGTATGGAGGATGGTGTCAGGCACAGCTGCTTCAAACATATCTGAGCAGGTTATGATGGGAAAGGAGAGAGGAAGCTGGGTCCAGTTTTGGGCTCCCCAGTTTAGGAGATACAGGGACCCACTGGAGAGAGTCCCACAGAGAGCCAGGAGGATGAGTGGGGGACTTGAGCATCTCCCCTGTGCAGAGAGCCTGAGAGCCCTGGGGCTGTTGAGTCTGGAGAAGAGAAGGCTGAGAGGGGATCTGAGCAATGGGTGCAAATTAAGGCAACAAAGATGCTCAGAGGGCTGCAGCAGCTCTGCTATGAGGACAGGCTGAGAGAGTTGAGGCTCTGCAGCCTGGAGAAGAGACGACTACCAGCAGACCTTGGAGTGGCCTTCCAGTCCCTGAAGGGAGCTTCAGGAGGGCTGGGGAGGGACTACTGACTAGGTCTTGTCATGACAGGATGAGGAGGAATGGGTTTAAAGTAGCAGAGGGGAGATTGAAAGTGGCTGTTAGGAAGAAGTTGTTTGCAGTGAAGGTGGTGAGACACTGGCACAGGTTTCTCAGGTAGGTTGTGGAGCACAGGGAGGGAAGGTGAGGAGACATCTGGCACAGGTTTCTCAGGGAGGTGGTGGAGCACAAAAGCACAGACTGTGATCGAAGATCACATTCTTGACTGTAAGGGTCCCAGAGCCCTGGCACAGGCTGCCCAGAGAGGTTGTGGAGTCTCCTTCTCTGGAGCCTTTCAAGGCCTGTCCGGATGTGTTCCTGTGTGATCTGAGCTAGACTGTATGGTTCTGCTCTGTTATCTGTACTAGATTGTATGGTCCTGCTCTGACAGAGGGGCTGGATTCTATGATCTCCTTGGATCTTTTCCAACCCCTAACATCCTGTTAGCCTCTGAGCCTGTGATCTCTGGAGGTCCCTTCCATCCTCTAAGCTTCTGTGATTCTGAGTCTGTGATTCTCCTGAGCTGTCCCAACGCTTCTGAAGCATCTATCTGAAGTAAGCACAGGGCTGCCTTGTCTGAGCAGGAGCATTCCTCTACCATGTCCTTTAACAATCTGAAATGCAAGCCTGAAGGGGGGAAGGAAGTAGTGCAGCTAAGGCTGAAGATCCTCAGAGTGTTTTTTCCTCCTGGGCTGCTGCTGAGGAGGAAAGGAGTCATTGGTGTGAGAGAGCCAGCAGAACAGGCAGTCTGGAGNCTGGATGTTAGGAGGAAGTTGTTGGCAGAGAGAGTGATTGGCATTGGAATGGGCTGCCCAGGGAGGTGGTGGAGTCCCCATCCCTGGAGGTGTTGCAGCCAAGCCTGCATGAGGCACTTAGTGCCATGGTCTGGTTGATTGGCCAGGGCTGGGTGCTAGGTTGGACTGGCCAAGCTTGGAGGTCTCTTCCAACCTGCTTGATTCTATGATTCCATGAGTCTATGATTTTATGATTCACATCCACCAGACCATGGCACTAAGTGCCACAGCCAAGCCTGCCTTAAACACCTCCAGGTTGGATGACTCCACCACCTCCCTGGGCAGTCCATCCCACTGTCTAATGACCTTTTCCACCAGGAAGTGCTTCCTAACATCCAACCTAACCTTCCCCTGGCACAGCCTCAGGCAAAACTAGAAATGGGTAGATTTAGATTGAATGTTAGGAGGAAGTTCTTCAGCATCAGGGTGGTGAGAGCCTGGCACAGGTTGCTCAGGGAGGTGATGGAAGCTTCATCCCTGGATATTTTTAAGGCCAGGCTGGATGTGGCTGTGGGCAACCTGATGTAGTGTGAGGTGTCCAGGACAGGGGACTTGGAGCTAGATGATCCTTGATGTCCCCTCCAGCCCTGACAATTCAATGATCCCATGAAGCTAAGGTCTGGCTGAGAAACCCTTCTCAGTTTTGACCACGAGATCATTTCTGAGCAATCCATTTGTATTTAGCCAAATGTTTTGTATGAAAGCTTTGGAGGGTTCTGTGAGGCAAAAGCAGCCCAATCAAAGCACAACGGAGAGGAGGTGCAGCTGTAGCTACCACTGTGCTTGTTGCAGCTAATGTAACAGTGCTTAAGTGGTGCTAGAGGTGGATGAGATTGCAATTGCAGGGAGTTCACACCAGAACCAGATTTCTCTGTGAAGTGCTTGAGGATATTAGACCTACAGGTGCAGCCTGTGAATTTGCAAAGCCTTTTCAAGATTCAGCTGGGGCTTTTCTCAAGTCAGATACAGTTTCTGGAGGCAGAATAGATTTAGCACCTATCCTTTCATAGCTGCCAGTCTCCTTAGCTACCAGTTAGACTTAAAAACACAACATTGGACTCTTGGTATATAACAGTTCTATGCTGACTTAGTTCTCATGTCTTTAGAGGTTGAACGTGATGATCTCAAAGGTCATAGAATGGTTTGGATTGGAAGTGACCTCAAAGATCATCCAGTTCCAACTCCCTGCCAGAGGCAGGGACACCTCCCACTAGAACAGGTTGCTCAAGGACTCATCCAATCTGACCTTTAACACCTCCAGGAAGGTTGTGGAGCACCTTCTGTGTTCCACAACCTCCCTGGGCAAGCTGTGCCAGTGTCTCACCACCCTATAACTGTGCCAGTGTCTCACCACCCTCACTGCAAACAATTTCTTCCTAACAGCCACTTTCAATCCCCCCCACAGAATCACAGAGTGGCTGAGAGCAGCCAGGCAGAGAGGGACCTGAGGGTGCTGGGAGAGAGGAGCTGAACAGGAGCCAGAAGTGTGCCCAGGTGGGCAGCAGAGCCAATGGCATCCTGGGCTGGCTCAGGAGCAGTGTGGGCAGCAGGACAAGGGAGGTTCTTCTGCCCCTGTGCTCAGCACTGCTCAGGCCA
>WAAF01003264.1:36223-53585 GCA_013400475.1 Tricholaema leucomelas | reverse complement strand
CCAGTCCAACCTAGCACCCAGCCCTGGCCAATCAACCAGACCATGGCACTGAGTGCCCCATCCAGGCTTGGCTTCAACACCTCCAGGCATGGTGAATCCACCACCTCCCTGGGCAGCCCATTCCAATGCCAATCACTCTCTCTGCCAACAACTTCCTCCTAACATCCAGCCTAGACCTCCCCTGGCACAGCTTGAGAGGTGTTGAAGCCTGCCTGGCTGGGGCACCTCCTTGCCTGGAGGTGTTGAAGCCAAGCCTGGCTGGGGCACTCAGTGCCATGGTCTGGTTGATGGGCCAGGGCTGGGTGCTAGGTTGGACTGGATGAGCTTGGAGCTCTCTTCCAACCTGCTTGATTCTATGATTCTATGATTATGTGATTCAGTGATCCACAACCTCCCTGGAGCTGCTCAGGATGGATGAGGCCATGGTGTCATGGTTTAGTTAACCAGAAGATGTTAGGTGATAGGTTGGACTCGATGATCCTAGAGGTCTCTTCAGCCTGGTGAATTCTGTGTGATTCTCTGCAGGGGTAGGGATCTACTGGCAGAGATCACTTACCCCAGCAACCAAAAGACTTTGGCTGCTGCCACAGATCTCATTTTCCCCTCAAGATGAGAAAAAACAACATGAGGGAAGAGTTTTGTGGAATCAGCTCCTGAGCCATCAGGTTCTCTGGAATTTGGAATCAGAACTTGATGCTCTTGGCCCAGGCTTGGTGAAGAGAGTGGAAAGCCCTGATTTATTTGTGAGAGAAATGAAAAAACGAAACCATGAGGGAGCAATAAAAAATAGGCAGGACTGACTATGACAGTAGGACAATTTATAATTGGGGGTGGGGAGGAGGGTCAGGTAGCCTATTAATTTGGGGGGCTCTTTCTCTTTAAATAGAAGAGCAGTCAGAAAGGATTCCTGAGAGATGATATAATCTGAAAAGTAGATTGGAAAAGAGTTTGCCTCTCCTCTTAAATTACCAGAGGCTTTTGTGTCCCAGTGAAATGCTTTATTACTTGATCTGGCTCTAGAGAAGCAGTGATTCCATAACAAACCTTTCCCAGGACTTTAATTATTTCCTTTATTATATCCTGAAAAAGGACCAGGTCACTTCTGAAGGCCACAGAAACAGTATAAGACTTTCCCCCCTCTTCCTCCCCCTTCTTTT
Organism: Tricholaema leucomelas; assembly: GCA_013400475.1. NCBI lineage: Eukaryota > Metazoa > Chordata > Aves > Piciformes > Lybiidae > Tricholaema lacrymosa > Tricholaema leucomelas. Next base: position 52,428 of record WAAF01003264.1, on the reverse strand, counting down.
TTCCTGGGCAAACAACAGAGAACCAAAAACCAGAGGACTGTTGCTTTCTATCACAATCCTAAGCTGAAGTTAGGTTGCTAAGTGTCACAGTTGTGTTCCCAGGAATCTCAGAAGACACTTCTAGGAATTATCTGATAACCTTCCAGTGAATCCCTTAGAATCCAGCCCTGCCCCAACACAACCAGGAAGCTTCTTTCTCACTGCAAACCATCAGGAGGGTTTTCAGAGGAAAGCCCAGAGTACAGAATTGCAGAGCCTTAGAGGATGGGAGGGACCTCCACAGAATCACAGAGCCTTAGAGGTTGGGAGGGACCTTCACAGAGCCTTAGAGGCTGGAAAGGATCTCCAGAGAATCACAGAACCTTAGAGGCTGGAAGGGACCTCCACAGAATCACTGAACCTCAGAGGCTGGATGGGACCTTCACAGAATCACAGAACCTTAGAGGTTGGAAGGGACCTCCAGAGACCATCCATTCCAGCCTCCCTGCCAAGGTAGCATCACCCAGTGTAGTTTGGACAGGAAGGCACTCAGGAGGGTTTTGAAAGTCTCCAGAGATCATTTGTGAAGTTTTTATGTGCTTCCCTACGGGCCCTGATGTTTGAGAGCTCAGTGGCAGACCCAGCGGTGCGTCACTGGGCACGTTCATGCTTTCAACAGCTACAAATCTCGGGCAGTGCTTGACCATATGATGGTCCATTAGAGTGCTGCTGAGCTGGGTGCATCTCCTTATCCGCCAGAGATGATTTCCTGCATGTGTAGGTCGTGGTTTGGTCATAAACCTTGGGGAGTTTATGAGTGGCAGGGAAGGTTCCCAGAGTGAATTACAGCATTGATACTCAATCTAAGAACATGTTTTGTTCTTTCTACCCCTGGAGAAAACTCATTTGGACTTTGGGTTGTTTCTTTTTTTCCAGGTGGAAAATGATAAATCAGAATAACAAAACCCAATCACTTCTAATTTCAAACATTAAGGTCTGTGAAGCAGGAGGGCAGAGGAGGATTAATGCACACAGAACGTAAGGCTGTTGGGGTGAGATGGGAAGGACTGAGAGTGACTTGAAGGGAAAGCAAAAGAGGAGATGGGAAGGACTGAGAGTGACTTGAAGGGAAAGCAAAAGAGGGGGAATTTCACTGGGAAGGAGTCCTAAAACCATAGTAACAAAACCCAAACAGAGAGACAGACATCACCAACAGTTTTTTTCCCTCCCAAAGCCTTCAGATTTGTCTTTACTTGCAAGTGTATTGTTTATGAAGTTGTCAGTGGTGGTGAGCTTCGTTAACTCCTGCACTTGTTGCACTACAGATCTCTACCCTGGTTCCCCCTCTACTCTGCCCTACTCCCTCACCACTCTGCCCTACTCCCCCTCCACTCTGCCCTACTCCTCCTCCACTCTGCCCTGCTGAGGCCCCACCTGGAATACTGCATCCAGTTCTGGGCTCCCCAGTTCAGCAGGGACAGGGATCTGCTGGAGAGAGTCCAACAGAGGGCTGCAAGGATGCTGCAGGGACTGGAGCACTGCCTGAGGAGGAGAGGCTGAGAGCCCTGGGGCTGCTTAGGCTGCAGAGAAGACTGAGAGGGGATCTGAGCAATGTCTATCAATAGCTGAGGGCTGGGGGGGCAGGAAGGGAGGGACAGGGACAGCCTCTGCTCACTTGTGCCCTGCCCTAGGACAAGGGGCAAGGGATGGAAACTGCAGCACAGGAAGCTCCACCTCAACATCAGCAAGAACTTCTTGAGTGTAAGGGTCCCAGAGCCCTGGCACAGGCTGCCCAGAGAGGTTGTGGAGTCTCCTTCTCTGGAGCCTTTCCAGGCCTGTCTGGATGTGTTCTTGTGTGACCTGTGCTAGATCCTCTGGTCCTGCTCTGGCACAGGGGCTTGGACCTGAGTATCTCCAGAGGTCCCTTCCAATCCCTAATATTTGTAATCCTGTGTTTGTGCCAGAGCGTCCAGCATGGTTGGACTGAGTGATCTTGGAGGTCTCTTCCAACCTGGTTGATTCTATGATTCTGTGATCTCAAAGGAATCCCAAGGAAGCAGTGGTGTGACACACACAAGCTCTTGCAGCCTTCTGACAGTATGAACCTAAAAATGCAGTTTTCACCTTATTTACTTCCTCCGCCATCACCTCTTTGGGTGTTTTATGGCAGAAAAATGCCCCAACCCAAACAGACAAAGGCTCATTCCTAGTTGTCGCTGGTTAGCTGTGAGCACTTTTACAGCCCAGGGTGGTTCTTGGTTATTGATTCCCAGGCATGTGAAGCCTGCTTTCTCCAATGGCCCAATTTAAACTTGTCTGTGGTGGCTCTGCTATTCCTTTAGCTGATCCTTCTCTCCCACAGTCTTTTCAATACTTTGAGCCTCATTTCCTAGGTAGCAGTTCATAAAAAAAAACCCAAGCTGGCAAGAAATCCTCTTTCCCAAATTTATTAAACCTTTGTCTTGCTGCTATTTCACTTTGATTTTTTTTTTCTTCTTCTTTTCTTTTCAATGTGATTTAATTTTCATAGCTTTTGTTGGTTTTGTTTTTTACTTGCCTGTCAAAACTATCCAGCTCAGACATCTTTGGGTTTTCAGGACCCTAAATTCACAGAGTAATTGGAAGAACAGCCAACCCCCTTCCCCCAACTTCCAATTTCCAACTCCAGGGGGAAGCTACCTTGGACTAGGACAGCAAAAAAGAAAAAAAAAAAAAAAAAGGAAATAATAAAAGAAAGAGGAAACCTGGCCCAAAAATCACAGATCATGGATTGGAAACCCTAGATGTGATTATTTCTACTGGACAATGAGGTTAAGGCAGCTGGAAGAGGCTGTGCGTGGCTCTGCAAGCTAGCTGAGAGGTCAGCTGTAGAGTGAGGATGATTTATGGAAGGGCCAATGTAAAGAAGTTATTGCAAATACAATAGAGGCTGATTGGAGAAGTTCCCCTTTAGGCATGTGCTTAGTGTGGCCTGGGTGGAGTTGAACCAGGGAGCAGAGCTAAAGGACTCCCCAGTGCCTGTGGATCACAGGCTCACAGGATCTCAGCGGTTGGAAGGGACCCAAGGAAGGGACAGCATGAAGGAGTGTCTGGAGATAAGCAAGGGGCTGAACTTAAAATCCACTGCATGGCTTATTCACTGAGTAAAGGAATCACAGGATCACAGATGTTAGGGGTTGGAAGAGACCTCTGCAGGTCTTCCAGTCCAACCCCCCCAGTCAGAGCAGGACCCGAGTATTTAGCACAGGTCACACAGGAACACATCCAGACAGGGCTGGAAAGGCTCCAGAGAAGGAGACTCCACAACCTCTCTGGGGGTGTTCAGGGCCCGGGTGGGTGGGGCTTTGAGTGACCTGTTCCAGTGGGAGGTGTCCCTGTCTATGTTGGGGGGTTGGAACTGGATGATCCTTGAGATCCCTTCCAACCGAAACCATTCTGATTCTGTGTTTTATCCTGCATCATCTCTGCCTTTTGGCATACACAGCCTCTGCTCCCTGCTCTGCAGGGAGTGGTGACGAGCTGCCTGCAGGCAATCCAGGATTCATTTTCTCTGGCAGAGAGAGGCAATGCTCTCTTCTGCTCTCTGGTTGCAGCTTGCTGTCTTGGCAGTAGGACAGCTCCAGCTGCTGGGGGTCCACACTATAACCAAACCAGCATTAGAAGTCCAGGTTGGAAAAACAAAACAAACACAATCTCAAGCTGTGCCAGGGGAGGTCTAGGCTGGATGTTAGGAGGAAGTTGTTGGCAGAGAGAGTGATTGGCATTGGAATGGGCTGCCCAGGGAGGTGTTGAAGCCAAGCCTGGATGGGGCACTTAGTGCCATGATCTGGTTGATTGGCCAGGGCTGGGTGCTAGGTTGGACTGGATGAGCTTGGAGGTCTCTTCCAACCTGCTTGATTCTATTCTATTCTGATATTGAAATTCAGCAGAGCAAGTCCAAGCCAGGGTGCTCTGACTCCAGCCCAAGCCAAGGCAGCAGCCCTGCCTGTCCCTGCTCTGGGCTCTGCTTTCAGACACCTGAAAAATAAATCCCATCGCACATACCTGCTGCAGGAGGGAGCCAGGGGCTTGTCCACACCACACTGCACGAGGTCACATCCAAGAGAGATCATTCCTCATTTCTCAGGATGGGAAATCTCTCTAGAGATGGGGGCAAGCACTGGGAAGTGCGTTCCTCTTCATGAATTACCCTGAGATCCAGCCACAGCAGCTGCCACCTAGAAAGGAAAAGCATGGAAATTCAATCAGAAACTGATTTTCATCAGTGGTGTAATTTCCCCTCCTGCTTGACAAGAGCAGGGTCTTACCCCAAGCATCACTAATACCCAATTAATCAGCTGACACAGAGACAGGGAAGGGAAATGTCAGAAGAGTAAAGCTTTATAACTGCTGAGCAATCTGCTGAGCAGGTAAGGAGGGTCAGTGTGGTCCCCCTTGCAGTTGTGATCACTGTTCACAGAATCACAGGTTGGAAGAGGTCTCCAGAGATCATCCAGTCCAACCCTCCACCTTCTACCGCCCAGGGTAGTCCACACAGGAACGTAGCCAGGCAGGCTTTGAAAGCCTCTAGAGAAGAAGACTCCACAACCTCTCTGGGCAGCCTGCTCCAGGGCTCTGCCACCCTCACTCCAAAGAAGTTTCTCCTCCTGTTGAGCTGAAACCTTCTCTGTTCCAGTTTGCATCCATTGCTGCTTGGCTTCTTGCTGTGCAGCACCCAGAAGAGCTTGGCCCCCTCCCCTTGACACCCACCCCTCAGCTCTTTGCACACATTGCTCAGATCCCCTCTCAGCCTTCTCTGCTGCAGACTCAACAGCCCCAGGGCTCTCAGGCTCTCTTTGCAGGGGAGATGCTCAAGTCCCCCACTCATGCTCCTGGCTCTCTGCTGGACTCTCTCCATCAGGTCCCTGTCTCTCCTGGACTGGGGAGCACAAACCTGGACACTGCATTCCAGATGCGGTCTCAGCAGGGCAGAGCAGAGGGGAAGAAGAACCTCCCTAGCCCTGCTGGCTGTTCCCTCTCAAAGGATTGGAGCTTGCCACATCTCTCTGGTTTCACAGAGCTGTTCCTGCTAGCAGGCTTTGCTCCAGGTGTTCTCCCCTATTAAGCTGGTCTTAATCTCTGCTCTCTGTCTCGAGCTAAACAGGCAGCTGCAAACTGGAGGAGAGGAAGTGGTTACTCCAATGCCTATGGGAAAGGCATTGATGTTGCAGAAGGGCTTATCAACAAGCTCTCTATGTACAGAATTCATGGACCAGCTCCCTCCCCAGAGGCTGGCAAAAGCAAGTTCCCACTTTTGCTGCTTCTGAGACTGACTCTGTGCAGAGACTTCTGCTGCTGCAGCAATGCTCTGCAGTGTGGGGTTGACAAAACTCTCAGTGGACGCACTGAGCCTGCAACACACACACAGACATGAAGCTTATTAATGCCATTGTCACCGTGGGCTGTTTGCTTGTCTTATTAAGTGTCAGGTTCTGAACTCTGGCCACAGCAACCCCATGCAGTGCTACAGGCTGGGGAGAGAGTGGCTGGAGAGCAACCCCACCACCTCCCTGGGCAGCCCATTCCAATGCCAATCACTCTCTCTGACAACAACTTCCTCCTAGCATCCAGCCTAGACCTCCCTCAGCACAACTTGAGACTGTGTCCCCTTGTTCTGCTGCTGGTTGCCTGCCAGAAGAGGCCAACCCCACCTGGCTACAGGTGGCTGCAGACAGCAATGAGCTCTGCCCTGAGCCTCCTCTTCTGCAGGCTGCACACCCCCAGCTCCCTCAGCCTCTCCTCACAGGGCTGTGCTCCAGGCCCCTCCCCAGCCTTGCTGCCCTTCTCTCAACACCTTCCAGCACCTCAACATCTCTCTGGAATTGAGGTGCCCAGAACTGGACACGGCACTCAAGGTGTGGCCTGAGCAGTGCTGAGCACAGGGGCAGAAGAACCTCCCTTGTCCTGCTGCCCACACTGCTCCTGAGCCAGCCCAGGATGCCATTGGCTCTGCTGCCCACCTGGGCACTGCTGCCTCATCTTCAGCTCCTCTCTCCCACCACCCCCAGGTCCCTCTCTGCCTGGCTGCTCTCAGACATTGTCCCCAGCCTGTAGTTCTGCCTGGGGTTGTTGTGGCCAAAGTGTAGAACCCTGCACTTGTCCTTGTTCAATCTCATCCCCTTGGCCTCTGCCCACCCATCCAGCCTGGCCACATCCCTCTGCAGGGCTCTCCTACCCTCCAACAGCTCCACAGCTGCTCCTAGCTTGGTGTCATCTGCAAACTTCCTAATGCTGGTCTCAATCCCCTGCTCCAGATCATCAACAAAGATACTGAACAGGAGAAGTTGCAAAGTTGCAGAGATGTGGTGCTGAGAGACGGGGTTTAGCTCCAGCCTTGGCAGAGATAGAGAACAGTTGGACTGGGTGATCTTAAAGGTCTTTTCCTACCAACATGATGGATTCTATGATTTACCTTCAGCTCATGCTGCTTCAATATCAGCTTTAATATGCTGAAGCTCTGCCCTTGGTGCCCTCTGGGAACTTATTCCTCAGTGCTCTGCCTGAACACCTGCATCTGCAAACCTCACCTCTTGAGCTAAACTTAGTCCATGTGAGACAGAGAAGAAAAAAAGAAGCCCAGAGAAGGTTTTCTGCCCCATATTGAGACAGGACCCCCACACACACCCCTGCAGCTTAAGAACTGAGTTTAAAAAAAATTGAACATTCTTTTTACTTTTCTACTCGATGGAGAGATCAAAAGAATGACTAATTGAGAAAACCTGAGTGGGTCTAATTGACTTCAGCCCTGGACCTATTCACTGTTCTGCACCTGCTCTGGAAAGCCGACCCAGGGCTTGCTCCAAAGCTCTCTACTTCAGTTTTCATCAGGCCTCACAATTCCAAATGAAACAGAGGACTTCTTGCTGATTTTGGTGAATTCATTGCAGTGCCTTGGCCCTTTATAGTGTTTTAAGTCTTTCCTGAGACTGCATAATGCAGTTAACACAAAGCATCGTTGAGTTCATCTTAGCGCTAGCAAGAGCCTAAAGAATGCACTGCAGGCCAGATGTGGGCCACGGGTGCCACACACCACAAGACTTGCTTGGAAAGGTGACAAAAATCCAAGCATCTAAACTTCCCCTTTTTACTAATTGTCATTTGTTCTGGCTTTCCTCAGCTGAATTGGAGCCTCAGCTTTAGACGCTCTCAGTTTTCAGCAGTCAAAGAATTTTATCAGCCCTTTTTTATGTCACTATTTCTACTCTTGCAAATGAGAAACTGGTTTGGTCTTATGTAGATTTGATAGGAGGTGCTGATGGCCTGGGAGCTTTCACCAACTCTTTTTCCTCTTAAACTCATTCTGCATGATGTGCCTCTGTCTTATTTAACCTGTAGGTTTTGCAGTACTGGGAGGGGCTTTGGAGTTCAGCCTCACAAGAAGTATCTGGCTGTAGGGAAGCCTTTGCTTCTGTTTGCTTTACCAGAGAATCATAGAATCCAGACCTCCAAGCTCACCCAGCCCAAACTATCACCCAGCCCTGGCCAATCAACCAGACCATGGCACTAAGTGCCCCAGCCAGGCTTTTCAAATAAAAAGACCCCATTTTCTTTTTCCTTTTCCTTTTCCTTTTCCTTTTCCTTTTCCTTTTCCTTTTCCTTTTCCTTTTCCTTTTCCTTTTCCTTTTCCTTTTCCTCTTTTTTTCTTTTTCTTTTTCATTTTGTTTTTCTTTTTCTTTTCCCCCTCTTTCTCTTTCTTTCTCTTTCTCTTTCTCTTTCTCTTTCTCTTTCTCTTTCTCTTTCTCTTTCTCTTTCTCTTTCTCTTTCTCTTTCTCTTTCTCTTTCTCTTTCTCTTTCTCTTTCTCTCCCTTTCCCTTTCCCTTTATCTTTCTTTATCACTCTTTCTCTCACTCTCTTTCTTTCTTTCTCTTTCTTTCTTTCTCTTTCTTTCTTTCTTTCTTTCTTTCTTTCTTTCTTTCTTTCTTTCTTTCTTTCTTTCTTTCTTTCTTTCTCCCTTTCTCTCTTTTCCTTTCCCTTTCACTTTCTTCTTCTCTTTCTCTTTCTCTCTCCCTTTCCCTTATTATTTTTCTTCTCTGTCTTCTTCTTATTACTTTTATTTCTACTTTCCTATTCCTTCTCCCTTTTCTCTCCCCTCCACCTCATGCAGTACTTTACCACTTCTGTGCACTCCCAGGAGAATGTCCTGGGCTGCTCTTTAAGGTTTTGTGAGCCCCTGACAAATTTGTTCACGGGTGAGACTTGGCAAGTGCCGTTCAAAACACAGCTTTTCAGGTGGCAGCTTGTTCTTCCAGCCTGGAACACAGCCTGCGTTTTCACACATGTGCAGGAAGTGCAATCACACCTTTTTATGGCAGAAACAGCTTAGCACAGGGCACTGACAGCTTTGGCCTATAAAATGCCTTTGGGTTCCTGGAGAAAGCAGGGAATGACTTGAGGCAAAAAGCACAAAGTGTTTCATCAGCGACACAATGGGTTTTGTTTTTTTAGGGCAGCTCTGCCTTCAGAAGAGCCTGAGGAAGATGAAGATGAGGGGATGACACCACTGGGTGCATCACCCTTGCAGCCCAAATAGGCTGCACAGGGTTTGAGTGCTCTTTCCTACAGCTTTTTACATTTAATGGTGTCTTCTAATTCTTCCTTTTCCCTCCTTCCCCATCTTCAAAGTCGATTATTTCCTCTCCTTTGATCCAAAAGTTTCATCCCAGGCTATTTTTAAATCTCCCTGCCCCCACCACACTGAATCCCACCCCCAGTTCCCTCCACATGTGGCTGTCCTGCCTCTCCCTACCGAGGGAAGCCAAGGAGCATCCAAACCGAGATGCAGCCGCGGCTCTCCGGTCTGCTTTAGCAGTACCTGTGTGGCCTGGGTTAAAACACTTCAGTGTGGCCTGGGATAAAGACACCTCAGTGTGCCCTGGCTTAAAAATGCCTCCATATGTCCTCAGTTAAAGCCACCTCAGTGTGTCCTGGGTTAAGGCCTCCTCGGTGTGTCCTGGGTTAAAGACACCTCAGTATGTCCTGGGTTAAGGCCTCCTCAGTGTGTCCTGGGTTAAAGACTCCTCAGTGTGTCCTGGGTTAAGGCCTCCTCAGTGTGTCCTGGGCTAAGGCCTCCTCAGTGTGTCCTGGGTTAAAGCCTCTTCAATATGTCCTGGGTTAAAGCCTCCTCAGCCTGTCCTGGGTTAAAGACAGCTCAGTGTGTCCCAGGTAAAGCCTCCTCAGTGTGTCCTGGCCAGCAGGGAGGTTTGCTACCTGTGCCAGTGGGATTCAGTGGACAGAAGCAGGCAGCCTCTGCAGGCCCAGGGCAGCTGCTCTTTGCTGGGGTGTCCATGCAGTAGCTCTCACTGCTGGGGATCTGAGCAATGTGTGCAGAGAGCTGAGGGGTGGGTGTCAAGGGGAGGGGGCCAAGCTCTTTTGGGTGGTCAGCAGCAAGAAGCCAAGCAGCAATGGATGCGAACTGGAACAGAGAAGGTTTCAGCTCAAGAGGAGGAGAAACTTCTTTGGAGTGAGGGTGACAGAGCCCTGGAGCAGGCTGCCCAGAGAGGTTGTGGAGTCTCCTTCTCTGCAGACTTTCCAGACCCTCCTGGCTGCATTCCTGTGTGGACTACCCTGGGTGATGCTACCTTGGCAGGGACTTTGGGCTGGATGCTCTCTGGAAGTCCCTCTAAAAGCTCTGTGTCCCTGTCAGCCAACCTGCCTGCTGCCTGAAGGAGAGACCTGAACCTGCCTGCAAGCCCAGGCACGGACACCCTAACCACACACACATCCCACTTCTGTGCTCTGCTGCTTTCATGTCAGCCAAATAAAAAGGCATCAGCACCACATCTCCTTGTTTGCATGGAGCACCAATGTGTTCTCCTTGCACTTTAAATACTGTTTAGGGCTCTCTTTATGAGCTTCAATTAGGAGTTTGCTATGGAGGGCTTATTAGAGCAGTTTTATTGGGACTTTAACACATTTTCTTTGTTAAAAGCTACTTTAGAAGCTGCTTTCAGAAGCTTGTAAATGGGAGCCAGGGTGAGCTGTCTGTGCCACTGACAAACACCTATCAACAGGCCTCCCAAAAGGCTTCCTCGAGTCACCAAGTCCACCTCTGCATGAGTATTTGTGGTCACCTCCAGCACCCACCAGGCTCTTAGGACATCAGGGAATAAATATCAATCCTGGAATTCTAAGGGGGGAGGAGGGAAAGAAGTCTTAAGAAGGGAAATTTTAGCATTTTTAGGTTTATCTGACTGCAGCTGCAGGACAGTCAGTTTGGGCTCCAGAGCAATCAGGTCAATAAAGCAGAAAGATTTCACCCAGGTTGTTCTTCTCCTGTGCTGCAGCTTCCACCCATCGCTCCTTGTCCTATCCCAGGGAGCAATAGGCAAAGCCTGCTCCCCCCTCCTGACCCCCAGCCCTCAGGTCTTTATAAACATTGATTTAATCTCCTCTCAGTCTTCTCTTCTCCAGACTCTCAGCTCCAGGTCCCTCAGCCTCTCCTCCTCAGGCAGTGCTCCAGTCCTCTCATCATCCTCGTAGTCCTCTGATGGACTCTCTCTGACAGGTCCCTGTCCCTCTTGAATGGGGGAGCCCAAAACTGGATGCAATATTCCAGCTGAAGCACTACCAGGGCAGAGTAGAAGCAGAGGAGAACCTCTCTGGATCTGCTGGACACACTCTTCTTAATCAGAGAAGGCTGGGGGCTGGAAGGGACCTTGAAACATCATCTAATCCAACTAGATCATTGAACCTTAATGCTCCCCAGGATCCCATTTGCCCTCTTGGCCACCAGGACACATTGCTGTGCCGTGGATGTTCTCCCCCAGGCCCCTCTCCACAGGGCTGCTCTCCAGCAGATCACCTCCCTGCCTGGGGGGCAGCAGTCCCCACAGCTGCCTTTCTGCAAGCTCCTGGGAAAAAAAGGCCATGCCTGTGAGGGTCCCACTGCAGAATCTCAGGCTGTGAGCACTGAAGCCAGCTTAGGAGGAGGTGGAAAGTATCTGCAGATCCCATTGGGAGTGCTGCAGAGTGCCTAAAGGAGGCTGTTTCCTTAGCCTCCTTTTATTTTCCTAGCAAAAGTATGCAAGGAAATATTTTCTCCAGGGTTTGGTTGGGGTTGAGGGTTTTTTGTGTGTTTGTTTTTCTTTTTTCTTCTTTTCTCTTTTGTTTTTGTTTTTCCTCCATTTTTTTGCCTCCCCTGCTCTTTTTCTTGGCTTCTTTCCCCTCAACCTCCTCCCCTGGCTCTGCCCCCTCTAAAACCTACAGTCCATCACTCAGAGTGACTTAAGCAGTGCAAACTGTCTACAGTTTATCTAAGGATCAAACAGCTGTTGTCTTCACAGGCCTCTTTTATTAATATGAATTAATGGTTTCCAACTTGTTTCCTACATTTCTGCTGGGAAGAACAACCCTTCCCAGAAGCATCCTTTGGCAGAGAGCAAAATAATTGGAGTAGCAGAGAGATGACCTCATTTTTCCTCTTGGCCAGCCTGGGTTTTGGCTACAAGTGGCTGAGCACGAAGTAGGTTACGCTCATCTCGCAGTGATTTTGTGTGCCTGAATGCTTCAGCTGCCTACACTTCTCCAGGCTATGAGCTGCAACCCTCAGGCAACTGCAGGGGATGCCACGGTCCAGACCTGCTGTAATGGAAGAGGCAGTGAGTTGTTTCCATTGGTGTGTCACTGCTGAGCTCTCTGAGCGTTAGCTGCTTGCCTGAGTAGCATTTCTCAGACGAAACATCAACCTTCGTCACAACTTCCTCTGCCTCAACTCCCACCCAGTGCCCCTTGTCTTGGCACTGGACATCACCCAGCAGAGCCTGGCTCCAGCCTCTTGGGGCTCACCTTTACATCTTTATATCCATTCATGAGATCCCCCCTCAGGCTCCTCCTCCTCCTCCTCCTCCTTCTCCTTCTCCTTTCCACCTCCTCCTCCTCCTCCTCTCCCTCTCAGGCTTTCCTCCTAAGGAAGATCTTCCACTCCCTCCAACATCCTTTGGCTCTGTGCTGGACTCTTTCAAGCAGTTCCCTGTGCTCCTTCTTGAAGTGAGGGGGCCCAGAACTGGACACAATATTCCAGACACAACCTCAGCAGGGCAGAGCAGAGCAAATTAAAAGAGTTGGGAGTGTGTGTGTGTGTGTCGGCGGGGGGGGAATCCTTTCAGGCTGTTCCCATTAAACTCATTTTGAGGCTGGGGAAATTTCTTGCCGTTATTAAAAAATTCCCTTAAAATTCTCAGCTGAAAAGTTGGCTTCTGTATTTTTAGTTTAGTTGGGTTGGGTTTTTTTCCTTCCCCCTCCCTCCCTCTCCCTCTCTCTCTCTCTCTCTCTCTCTCTCTCTGCAGAGCTAACTCACCTGATTTGTCAGAGCAGCTCGCAAATGAAGTGCTAACTGGTGGGTTTTATTGAAAGGAAACCAAGTGGAACAACATATGTATTTTCTTAGGGAAGTAAAAAGCTCCCAGCCCCGTGGTGTTCCTCGGGGTAAATTCTTTGTTATGAATTACAACCTGCTTACTGATGAGTTGTTAATAAAAAGTAGACCTGCTGGGCCATTATTTTTTTCCACACACTATACCCACTTTAGGGTTTACTTCTTTCTTTCTCTCTCTCTCTCTTTCTCTCTCTCTTTCTCTCTTTTCCTTTTTTCGAGCATTTTCATTAAAGCACTGAGTGTGAATAAATCTGTTTCCAATGTGATTGTTTTCCCTTCCTCTGGATGTTAATTTATTGCCAAACCTAACACTTCTATTTTTAATATCCCTCCAAACTGACGAGCTGCTCTAAAAAGAAAGAGATTAGGAGAGTGTAGAGTAGTGGAATGTGTTTCCTTCTGAGATCCTTCCTCCTCCCTCCCTTCCTTCTCCCCTTCCTTCCCTCCTCCCTTCCTTCCTCCCTTCCTTCCTTCCTTCCGTCCCTCTCTCCTTCCTCCCTTCCTCCTTTCCTCTCTCCCTCCTTCCCTCCCTCTCTTCCTCCCTCCCTTCCTCCTCCATCCCTCTCTCCCTTCTTCCCTTCCTCCATTCCTCCCTCCTTTCCTCCCTTCCTCCCTCCTTTCTTCCCTCCCTTCCTAATTCCTGCCTTCTCAGTTCCTTCCTTCCAAATTCTTCCTTCCCTGTTCCTTTCTCTATTTCCTTCTTTCTCCCTTTCTCTCTTAGTTTCTAAGGAATCACTGGAGCTCTCCCCAAGCCCAAACACCTTTAGAAACAAGAGTAGCCTGGAATGAAAGCAGAATCAGAAGATGACCTCCGATGGAGGTGCAGCTTCATTTCATGTGGGATGGCTTAATGTAAAGAGTGCTCAGGCACTGGAATGAGCTGCCCAGGGAGGTGGTGGCGTCATCAACCCTGGATGTGTTTAAAGGTGGTTTGGTTGTGGTGCCTGGGGCTATGGTTTAGGGTGAACCTTGCAGAGTAGGCTTCTGGATTGGCATTGGTGATCCTGAGGGGCTTTGCCAACCTGAATTTTCTGTGACTCTGTGGTTTTCTAGCACAGCTTCTGTGTAAAGGGAGAGTCTCCTTCCTTACCCCTGACTGCACTCTCATCAGGGAAACAGCAGTAGATCTGCTTTGTGGGAGAAAATAAAGAGACTAAGCAGAAGGCAGTTAAGTGTTTGTGTGTTTCAGTGGATCTGGAGGTGCTGGAAGGTATCCAGAGGAGGGCCACGAAGATGAGCAGAAGGATGGAGCTGCTCTGCTGTGAGGAAAGGCTGAGAGAGTTGGGGCTGTGCAGTTTGGAGAGGACTCCCAGGAGACCCTCTTGTGGCCTTCCAGTATCTGAAGGGGGCTACAAGAAAGCTGGTGAGGGGCTTTTGAGGGTGTCAGGGAGTGATAGGAGTAGGGGGAATGGAACAAAGCTAGAGGAGGGGGGACTGACATTGAATGTTAGGAAGAAGTTCTTCAGCATGAAGGTGGTGGGAGCCTGGCACAGGTTGCCCAGGGAGGTGGTGGAAGCCTCATCCCTGGAGGTGTTTAAGGCCAGGCTGGATGTGGCTGTGAGCCACCTGCTCTAGTGTGAGGTGCCCCTGCCCATGGCAGGAACTGGATGATCCTTGAGGCCCCTTCCAGCCCTGACAGTTCTGTGATTCTATGATTCTGTGTTTCTCTCCTACTCCCACTTAACATCAGTATAAACTCCCCTCCATAGAGCTACTCTTCCTCACCAGCTGGGATATGAGGACACAGCCCATGGCAGCGAGGAGCTGCAGGGCTTCTTTGTCTCCAATGCTTTTGGCAGTAACCTGTGTGCTGCCTGCACTCCCCTGAAGATGCTTGGTTTCCTTGCTGCCTGAGCTGTGCTCTTTGGCAAGGCAGAGAAGCTGCTGCAGACACATTTTATATCTTCAATCTTTTCTCTCTCTCTCTTTTTTTAACCGCAGTTAATTCTTCCCTCTTGCTCTGGGTTTTAGGACTTATGGCCGGAAACAATAGGAGCCTAGCACCTTCCCATATGATCTCTTCCTTCGTTTTAGCTGCTTGTAAAATCCTACCCTGGTCCCTTGAGTCCTGAGGAGCAATAAGTCCATCGCCTTCACAGTCGCCTACTCCATCTGGGACTCTCGTTGGGATGCAGTCCACGCATTTAAGTTCAGGTGGGGATCTTCAGAAGAATGAATAACCAACAGGTCTGGCAGCACTTTACTGCATGGTATCTGTGTCCTGCTTCCTGGCTGGGATTCTCACAATACTGATGTTCTGTTGAGCTGGTTTGGTGGTTTGGTGGGGGTTCTCTCCCCCTCCCCAAGGTTTCCAGCCACCTCTCTGTTGGTCTCTGATATTTTCTGTTCCAGTTGACTGTAATCTATCTCTCACAGCCTCTGCAGAGATGGACATTCTTTCTGCTGCCTGTTTCCCCTCAAAGTGAGGCCCTGCAGTTTTGCAGTGTGCAGTGGTCTTTGGCATTGCAGAGTCCTGCCACTGCTTTGAAAAGCTGGAATCACAGAAATCACACAGAAGGATCCAAGTTGGCAAAGCCCCTCAGGAGCACCAACTCCAACCTTGAACCCTACTCTACAAGGTGCACCTTAAATCGTCTTCCTAAGCACCACATCCAAACACAAAGACCCATCCAGGATGGAAAAGCCCCTCAGGATCACCAAGGGCAACCTAGAACCCTAATCTACAAGGTATACCCTGAGTTCTAAACAGCTTTAGAGGAAAAAGAAACTCAGGCTGCATTGTCTTTGCCTTGCAGATTCTGCTTTCTCTGAGTCAGAACCTACAGGAAACTACAGGAACACATCCAGACAGGACTGGAAAGGCTCCAGAGAAGGAGGCTCCACAGCCTCTCTGGGCAGCCTGTGCCAGGGCTCTGGGACCCTCACACTCAAGAAGTTCTTGCTCATGTTGAGGTGGAACTTCCTGTGCTGCAGTTTCCATCTCTTGCCCCTTGTCCTGTGGCAGGGCACAAGTGAGCAGAGGCTGTCCCTGTCCCTCCCTTCCTGCCCCTCAGCCCTCAGCTCTTGATAGACATTGCTCAGATCCCCTCTCAGCCTTCTCCTCTGCAAATTAAGCAGCCCCAGGGTCTCCTCCTCAGGCAGTGCTCCAATTCCTTCATCATCCTTGTAGCCCTCAGTTGGATTCTCTCCAGCAGATCCTTGTCCCTGCTGAACTGGGGAGCCCAGAACTGGATGCAATATTCCAGGTGGGGCCTCACTAGGGCAGAGCAGATTGGGAGGAGAACCTGCCTGGATCTGCTGGACACACTCTTCCTAATGCTGCAGCCCATCAAGCATTACTCAGCCTTCCCAAGCTCTGACTCAGAACATTTCTATGCATGCATTTGCATCACATAGTATTTAGCAGGAATAAATTATCTGAGATGAAGGAATGTTAGGCATTTTCTGTTCAAACAAATATGACTATATTTTCCTTATGGCCAGGCTGGACTTAATGAATCTGAGCTTATTCCATCTCAGGAGCAAAGCTGTTTTAGGCTGGTTAGCAGAGAAGACTGGCTCAGGCCACAGACTCTGGATGAGAGTTTTGTGATTATTAGAACATGGGAGCTGAGTGGAAACACAGCACTTAGTATCTTAGAATCATAGAATCAAGCAGGTTGGAAGAGAGCTCCAAGCTCAGCCAGCCCAACCTAGCACCCAGCCCTGGCCAAGCAACCAGACCATGGCACTAAGTGCCCCAGCCAGGCTTGGCTTCAACACCTCCAGGCACGGCCACTCCACCACCTCCCTGGGCAGCCCATTCCAATGCCAATCACTCTCTCTGCCAACAACTTCCTCCTAACATCCAGCC
>WAAF01003264.1:1301-28432 GCA_013400475.1 Tricholaema leucomelas | reverse complement strand
GCCACTCCACCACCTCCCTGGGCAGCCCATTCCAATGCCAATCACTCTCTCTGACAACAACTTCCTCCTAGCATCCAGCCTGGACCTCCCCTGGCACAGCTTGAGGCTGTGTCCCCTTGCTCTGTCCCTGGCTGCCTGGCAGCAGAGCCCAACCCCACCTGGCTACAGCCTCCCTTCAGGGAGCTGCAGACAGCAATGAGCTCTGCCCTGAGCCTTCTCTTCTGCAGGCTGCACACCCCCAGCTCCCTCAGCCTCTCCTCACAGGGCTGTGCTCCAGGTTTGTATTTCTGAGGAGCTGCTTTTGGAATTTTTGAGCCTCATTTCCTAGATTGGAGTTTTCAGCTTAAATAAATAAATAAACAACTCCACATTTCATTCAAGTCTGAGCTAAACCGATGGGGGGTGGGGGTGGGGATGGATGGAAATGGCAGAGCCTGATAATCAAGATAGGAGGTGCTGAAAACTGGTTGAAAATTCCAGCAGGCTTGATGGGAAGTCTGAGTGACTTAAGAATTTGCAGAGGGGAAAATGCATCACAACTTAGGTAATAGTTTTTTGGTACTCCAGCCAAGAGAAAGAAGGCAAATGGCCAAAAGTGCTCAGCACTCTTGAACCTGCATGGCAGAATGATGGTAAAGGCACTGGAGAGTGAGAGCTGCCCTGGAGAAAAGATCATGCATGCTTCACCCAGGCCCATACTGGAATCTGGAGGAGGAGCAGAGGAGCAGGCTGAGATGTGGAGTGGCACAAAGGGAAGCTGGGCTGAAAAAAGCATCTGAAGAAATTAGATCTGAAGTCATGGGAGCAGGACAAATGCCCCAGAGAGGTGAAAAAAAGGAAGAAGTCTGACCCTGTGATCCTTTCCTGCTTTCCCATGGATCTGTCTTGATTGCAGGCAGGCCTGACCTTCCTCCCAGGATTCCAGCAGAGCACAGAGCAGTGTTGTCTATATTCTTGGGAGCTTGGGTGCTGTCTGCTCAGAGTTTCCTGCCTTGCCTTCTAGCCCCCAGCACACCATTTTCACAGAACCACAGAACCTTAGAGCTTGCAAGGCCCCTCCAGAGATCATCCAGTCCAACCTCCCTGCCACAGCAGCATCACCCAGAGCAGGGAGGTTGGACTGTCTGCTCTAGGGTAGGGTGTCCCTGCCCATGGCAGGGGGGGGTTGAACTGGATGATCCTTGTGGTCCCTTCCAACCCTGGCTGATTCTATGAGTCCAAGCCCCCTGTGCCCCCTTGCCCCACTCTCAGAGAATCACAGAATGTTAAGAGGTTGGAAGGGACCTCCAGAGAGCATCCAGTCCAACCTCCCTGCCAAAAGCAGGACTACACAGGAATGCATCCAGGAGGGTTTCAAAGCGTCCAGGGAAGGAGATTCCACAACCTCTCTGGGCAGCCTGCTCCAGGGCTCTGGCACCCTCACTCCAAAGAAGTTTCTCCTCCTGTTGAGTGTTGTGGCACTTCAGAGAGATTTGCAGCTCCTTCTGCTGTGACCCACAGACATCTGAGAGTGGGTTTGGAGGTTTGTGCAGAAGGCAGCTGAGCACAGGGCCCAGTCCACCTGTGCCTAACAGATTTACTGCTTTCGATGGAGCAACCAAACCACTTCTCCTAGCTTTAACGTGTGGGTGCAGCAGCCTGGAAGTGTGCAATGGTGTTCACAGGCTCACAGGATGGCAGGGGTTAAAAGGGGCCTAAAGAGATCATCCAGTCCAACCTCTATTTAGCTCAGGTCACACTGGAACACAACCAGACAGGCCTGGAAAGGCTCCACAGAAGGAGACTCCACAGCCTCTCTGGGCAGCCTGTGCCAGGGCTCTGGGACCCTTCCCTTGTGTTGAGCTGGAACCTCCTGTGCTGCACCTTCCATCCATTGCTGCTTGTCCTATCCCAGGGAGCAGTGAGCAGAGCCTGTCCCCCCACTCCTGACCCCCAGCCCTCAGATAGTTATAGACATTGATTCAACCCCCTCTCAGTCTTCTCTCCTCCAGACTAAGCAGCCCCAGGTCCTTCAGCCTCTTCCTTGGGCAGTGCTCCGCTCCCCTCATCATCTTCGTAGCCCTCTCTTGGACCCTCTCCAGCAGATCCTTGTCCCTCTTCACCTGGGGAGCCCCAAACTGAATGCAGTACTCCAGATGGGATCTCAGCAGGGTCAGGGGGAAAGCTAAGACAGTATGGACATAGGTTGGCTAAAACTTCTCTAGGAGCTCTTTCTCTACTCAAATAAGAGACAGAACAATTTTCAAAGTGCCTTCCTGAGCCCTGCTTCAGGCCAGGATGAAAGCCCTCTGGGAGGAACTGTCTCCCCCCTTCCACCATTCAGAACTGGTTTATGCCAGTGTAAGTTGTGTGGCACACTAGGGCATGCTCCAGCCCCATCATCATCTTTGCAGCCCTGTGTTGGACTCTCTCCAGCAGATCCCTGTCCCTCCTGA
This sequence comes from Tricholaema leucomelas, assembly GCA_013400475.1. Lineage (NCBI taxonomy): Eukaryota > Metazoa > Chordata > Aves > Piciformes > Lybiidae > Tricholaema lacrymosa > Tricholaema leucomelas. Next base: position 25,997 of record WAAF01003264.1, on the reverse strand, counting down.
ACTGGGGAGCCCAGAATTGAATGCAATATTCCAGGTGAGGTCTCACCAGGGCAGAGCAGAGGTGGAGCAGAACCTCCCCGGATCTGCTGGACACTTCTTCACGTCCCCCAGGTTCCCATTGGCCTTCCTGGCCACCAGGGCACATGGCTGTCCCTTGGACAACTTTTTGCTTGCATGAGGTCTCTTTCCCATTCCCTCTCTGACGTGCCCTGGGAATGCTCTGTCCCTCCCAGACCTCCCCAGCGGACCGAGATGCCAGCAGACAAGGAAGGATGTTTGCGCTCGCCTGCGCGCTGCTGCCCTCTGCTCCTCCAAGCTGCAGGGGCCACCTTACAATAACACTCAGCCAGGGCTATGTATTTTCCTAGCATTGGACAAATATTAACTAATTAATAGCCAGGCCTCCTGCTGCCCACTCTCTACCAGCCCCAGGCAAGTCATTTAACCTCTGTTTGTCTTAGCTTTCCCATCTGTTACACATTGGGTTTAATTGGCCCCTCTGAGCAGCCAGACAAGTTGGATGGGCTCTCAGACATCTGAAAACAGCTTGCATGAGATGAGGTGGAATGGGCTGGCTGAGATCCTCCTGGATCCCTTGTCAATTCCAGCTGTATTTTATCATCACCACAGAATCATAGAATCAGAATCAACCAGGTTGGAAGAGACCTCCAAGCTCATCCAGTCCAACCTAGCACCCAGCCCTATCCAGTCAACCAGACCATGGCACCAGTGCAGATGAACTAAGCACTTGGCAGACCCAGGGTTGGATGTGACATCCAAGGCGGAAAAGTGAAGTTTTGAATAAGTTGGCTCCTAATTATTGCAGCAGAAAGAGGAAGAAGAGGAAGTATTTGGTGTAAGAACTGCTCATGTGTCAAGTGGGAGGTTACTTAGAATCACAGAATCATAGAATGGTTTAGGTTGGAAGGGAGCTCAAAGCTCAGCCAGTTCCAATCCCCTGCCATAGGCAGGGACACCTCCCGCTAGAACAGGTTGCTCAAGGACTCATCCAGCCTGGCCTTGAACCCCTCCAGGGAGGTTGAGGAGTACAGAATCACAGAATGTGATCAAAGATCACAGGTTGCTCAAGGACTCATCCAGCCTGGCCTTGAACCCCTCCAGGGAGGTTGGGGAGATGGGATTTTTTCTGCTTTGGGTTTGGGTTTTTTGGGGGTTGGATCCTAGTCACTAAATTTGACTCCAATTCAAAAATAGCTCTGGCTGCCAGTGGGGAGGGAAAGGCTTCACTCCATGTTCCAAAGCTTTGGGCTTTTGGGTGAGCTGAAGTAAGGGGAAGTTGCTTTGGGGTTTTGGTGGTTTGGGGTTTTTTTCCTTAATAGTCTATCAAACCTCATCCTGTCCTAACATTGGAGCCTTCCTCACAGCTGTTTCTTCTGCAGTGGTGTTGTATACTCAAAGTTCTGATGAGATGTTAACACAGTGTACTCTGCATGTGCTTGGTTTGCAGCAGCAGCTCCTCAGGGACAACAGTGTGGCCAGTAGGACAAAGGGAGGCTCTTCTGCCCCTATGCTCAGCACTGCTCAGGCCACACCTTGAGTGCTGTGTCCAGTGCTGGGCTCCTCAATTCAAGAGAGATGTTGAGGTGCTGGAAGGTGTCCAGAGAAGGGCAGCAAGGCTGGGGAGGGACCTGTGAGGAGAGGCTGAGGGAGCTGGGGGTGTGCAGCCTGCAGAAGAGGTTGATTGTCCAGGGCTGGGTGCTAGGTTGGGCTGGCTGAGCTTGGAGGTCTCTTTCAGCCTGACTGATTCTATGGTTCTGTGGTTCTATGATTCTGTGATTCTGTGATTTTATGTTTCTGTGACTCTATGATTCTATAATTCTGTGGTTCTGTGCTTCCATGATTCTATATCTGGGAGACACCTGCAGGCTCACTGCTGGGTTTGCCCTCTACTGAAAGCCAACCGATTGCCCCCTTCCTGCATGTGCTCCGCAACAAACAGCAGGGGCCACATCGTGAAGCACAGAATCACAGCCTGGCTACCGTTGGTGTGGCCTCATCCCACCCTTATTCCAGAGCCAGGAGCACTTTAACAGAGTCAGGAGCACTCTGTAACCCAAGCAGCCTCCTCATGAACAGGCTGCTACTGTGAGGCCTTACTCATCGCAAGCTTTGCAGCAGGCTGTTGTAGCAGGCACGGTGCCGCCCTGACTCTGCTTTGGTTTTGGACTAAGTACAGTACAGTAAGTCAGACATTATTGGTCACAATGGTAGTGCAGAGTGCATATAACCTGCTTTTATTGCTGCAAGGCATAGCTGGAATGCTCACATGGAAGACACGAAATCCCAGCAAGATTCCTGTGCTGTTCCTTATTTGTGAGGCATTTCGCTGCGCGGGATCCCGATCTGAAGTTCATAAAGAAAATAGCCCTACTGCTCATTCCCAGATACCAGTTCCAGCTTGTTGATTTTAATAGACAAGTCTAACACTTCAAATGTGGGAGCACAGTGGGTAATATTTATATGAGATCTCCAAGCCCCGTGGTGCTCTGCTCGTGTGGAATAGCGTGGCGTGGTGCCTGGATCAAGTAACCAGCAGATTAGCACATTAACACTCTTAAGAAACATGCATGAGATCTGCTCTGAGTGTGGGCTCTGGCTCCTGGTAGGAATACCTAATGGTTTTCAACTCGACACTTGGCTTTAGGAAGCAAGTCAAACAAACAGGAGTAGCTGAGGAGCTTGGGGAGGGGTTGCATGGCATAAGCACAGAGGGGTTGCTAGCGATGGAGGAGACGGCGTCGACACTTTGCAGCCACAGAAGGCTGAAGCCACCACACAAGCACATGGAACTGTTGGAGCCAGTCAGGAGGAGGCCATTAGGATGCTCAGAGGGCTGCAGCAGCTCTGCTCTGAGGACAGGCTGAGAGAGTTGGGGCTCTGCAGCCTGGAGAAGAGAAGGCTTTCAGGAGACCTTGGAGTGGCCTCTCAGGATCTGAAGGAGGGCTACCTGAAGCCTACAGAAAGGCTGGGGAGGGACTATTGACAAGGTCATGGAGTGACAGGATGAGGAGGAGTGGGTTTGAATTGGCAGAATGGAGATTGAAAGTGGCTGTTAGGAAGAAGTTGTTTGCAGTGAGGGTGATGAGACACTGGCACAGGTTGAGGGTGATGAGACACTGGCACAGGTTGCCCAGGGAGGTTGTGGAGCACAGAAGCACAGAATGTGACCAAAGATCACATTCTGTGCTCCACAACCTCCCTGGAGGTGTTCAAGGCCAGATTGGATGAGTCCTTGAGGAAACTTACACATGCAGGGCAGAGGCAAGACCAGAGCACTTCTTTCTTAAGGTGGCAAACACCAATTTTATACTGGAAGAGGCTTTTAAGTATTTACTCACAAAGTCATAAATCAGGCAGTACCCAAAGCATGTGGAACTCTGTCTTGTTGGCTGCTGAGACTTGATTCTTCCCAGGCTTCTGGGGAAAGGAGGCAGACAATCTCTGCCCTTGTCTCCTGGCTCCTCTGGACCATCTGTGTACCTCCAGGACTTCTAGTCTTAGCAGGAGACTTGCAGGTGCAGGCAGGATGTCTTGGCAGGTGCAGTCTCAGCACGATGTCTGGCTGGCTATGCAGGCCAATTGCGTGCAGCCATTTAGAGCCTGCTCCTGGTAAGCTCTCCAGGCAAATTCAGGATGCAAAATGAGGCGGCAGCAGCAGCCCTGTGCTACCTGCTTATCCCTTTTTATCCATGTCCAGCCCATGACTAGTGGGGCATTGGACATAGATTAGCCAATCAGAATGGCACTTTGCCAGGCCTCACCATATTAGGTGAAGCCCAGGGCTTTCACCCCCCCTCCTCCCACGGTTGCTTCCTCCAGCACAGAGGGAGCAGGGGAGCAGGGGAACACATCTGGGCATGGATGAGTCCATGTTTGCTCTATCAAGCCTACCACCATGTGTGCCTCCAAAGCTAGGCTCCAGCACAGAGCCTTCACATGGTTTTGGCCCTCTCTGCACGCTGCTGTTCCCATTTCCCACAGAGGAAACAATCCCATCCTGCCCTCCACGGGAGCTGCTGCGGGCTGCAGTCGGTGTGCCGGCGGTAACCGACGCGCTCCACGCGTGCGAAGCCCTGGGTGGGTGGAAGGCACATTGCAAGCTCAGCAGTAGCTTGGGGCTCTGGTTTGTTTCCACGACCATCCAGAGAGGAGCAAAGCTTTCTGTTCCCAGGGTGCTTTCAGTGCTGCATAGCCATGGAGTTCAACTCTTGCAGCGGGAGACAGCAGGGAAAACCCAACAGCTCCCCTCACGTGAAGGGAAACAGCGGAGTCCAGGCTGCATGCCAAGGAAGCCTATCACTGGCCTTGTAAAAAAATCACCAGGGCCACCTCAAAAACAATGCTGGAGTCATACTTGGCTGCAGTTGGTGATGTTTTGAGAGGTCTCACAGAACTGTTGTGGCTGGCCCTGTTTCCTGCTCACTCACTTCATCACACTTGTCCTCTCCTTCCTGAGAGACAGCTTCAGAACACAATTACTCTTCCTAGGGAGGGTCTCTGTTTCCCTTAAGCTCAGGTATGCCTGACCCAGCTCAGAATCATCAAGGCTGTAAAAGACCTCTAAGATCATCACATAATTAAGCAGGTTGGTAAAGACCTCTAAGATCATCCAGTCCAACCTAGCACCTTCTAATCAACTAACCCATGGCACTAAGTGCCTCATCCAGCCTCGTCTTCAACACCTCCAGGGATGGGAGCTCCACCACCTCCCTNATCCTGTCATGACAAGACCTTGTCAATAGTCCCTCCTCAGCCCTCCCAATATCCCCCTTCAGATCCTGGAAGGCCACTCCAAGGTCTCCTGGAAGCCTTCTCTTCTGCAGGCTGCAGAGCCCCAACTCTCTCAGCCTGTGCTCAGAGCAGAGCTGCTGCAGCCCTCTCAGCATCTTGGTGGCCTCCTCTGGACTGGCTCCAACACTTCCATGTCCTTCTTGTGCTGGGGGCTGCAGACCTGCACCCAGGACTGCAGGAGGGGTCTTAGGAGAGCAGAGCCAAGGGGCAGAATCCCCTCCCTTGCCCTCTGCCCACACTGCTCTTGAAGGGATTACTTGCAGGGATTACTCCAGGGGCCTTGGGTGTCTTCACTCCTTGCTGAAGGCTCTTATGCAAATGTCTGGAATTAAGTGAGGTGAATCCAGGCCTCAGTTTCTATGGCTTCAAACTGGAGAGGTTTTCATGAGCACTGAGTTTATTACAGGATACCAAGGCACAGGTAGAGCTAAGCTGCAGGTTTAGAAACAGAAGGGGATTTTATAACCCTCTTCAATCTCAGAAGAAGCTCATATGCATGAAGGATCCAGCAAGAGGAGCCCACATTTTCTTCATCTCCCTTTGTTCAGCCCTCTGTGCACCCGTTTCAATCTCACAAGAAGCTCATATGCATGGAGGACCCAGTGAGAGGAGCCCACATGTCCTTGATACTCTCCCTTTGTTCATTCCTCTGTGCACCAAAGTGTTCCTGGGACATAAAAATGCAAAAGCTTCTCAGGGCTCTGGCTTAGATGGTGTCTGAGCTTCAGCTCTCTTGAGGAACAGCCACACACAGACTCAAATGGCAGCAGGGTAAACCAGTCAGGGCTCATCAGCATGTAACCAAGGCTGCATTGTTCTTCCCTGCCTCACTGCCAATACTTTTGGGGTCTAAAGATATTCTGCTACAACTCATTTCCTGTGCCTAAGAAATTCTGCCCAGGGTGCCAAGAGTATCTAAATCTGATAATTACTTCCACTGGCCCACTTGGCACAGCTCACCACGATCTGTTTAAGCTCCCAATTCCATCTGGCAGCAGAGAAGTGATGCTAAGGTTGGTTTAGGGCAGCCCTAAAGGCAAGCAGGGGACAGCTGTGCAGGTTGCCTCGGGATGACGATGTCTTGACGTCAGAGTGGCAGCATCAGTCAAGGCCCAGCAGTGACTTGTAGAAACGTTGCTGTCAGGGGCTTTGTCAGCTCTTATTTATGTCTGCACAGCTGGGACTTGGATTGTTCTATTTTCCAGTGCAATTCAAGTGAAGTGGTAGGAGGAAAAGAAATGGTTTAAGTTTTCTACCTTGTCTGTGCTGGAAAGCAGCTTGGTGGAGAAAGACCTTGGAGTGCTGCTGGGCAGCGAGTTCTGCATGGGCCAGCAATGTGCCCTGGTGGCCAACAGAGCCAATGGCATCCTGGGGGGCATCAGGAAAAGTGTGGCCAGCAGGGCTAGGGAGGTTCTGCTCCCCCAGTATTCTGCCCTGCTGAGACCACAGCTGCAATACTGTGCCCAGGTTTGGGCTCCCCAGGTCAGGAGAGACAGGGACCTGCTATTGAGAGTCCAGCAGAGAGCCAGGAGGATGAGTGGGGACTTGAGCATCTCCCCTGCAAAGAGAGCCTGAGAGCCCTGGGGCTGTTGAGTCTGGAGCAGAGAAGGCTGAGAGGGGATCTGAGCAATGTGTGCAAAGAGCTGAGGGGTGGGTGTCAAGGGGAGGGGGCCAAGCTCTTTTGGGTGCTGCACAGCAAGAGCCAAGCAGCAATGGATGCAAACTGGAACAGAGAAGGTTTCAGCTCAACAGGAGGAGAAACTTCTTTGGAGTGAGGGTGGCAGAGCCCTGGAGCAGGCTGCCCAGAGAGGTTGTGGAGTCTCCTTCTCTGCAGACTTTCCAAACCCTCCTGGCTGCATTCCTGTGTGGACTCCCCTGGGTGATGCTGCTTTGGTAGGGAGGTTGGACTGGATGAGCTCTGGAGGTCCCTTCCAACCTCTAAGCGGAGTCTCCTTCCCTGGAGACTTTCAACCCCTCCTGGCTGCATTCCTGTGTGGACTACCCTGAGTGATGCTGCTTTGGTAGAGAGGTTGGACTGGATGAGCTCTGGAGGTCCCTTCCAGCCACTAAGGTTCTGTGATTCTGTGATCTCTGAGTTAACCAAAACTCTGCTGTACTCCAGCTGAGACAAACCAATGAAAGTATTCCCCTTAACTATGTCCTTCCCTGCAGCTCTCCAATATTTAGCTTCAATTGGTAGGGCTCTTAAGTTGAGTTAGCACCACAGCACAGTCCTGCAGCTATGCTGCCTCTAATCCTTACACCAATACATTTTGTCATCTCCAAACATGCTCTTTCTCTTTTCTTTTTGGCCTGTCCCAAAGGCACAGCCATGTCATGCTCCAGGAATGTGTCTGTTGCAGGCAGGAGAGGAAATCCAACCCAGCAAAATGTTATCAGCAATTAACAAAAAAGAGTTTAATCAATTTTATTTTTCTGATTTAAGGTTTCAGGAAAACAAAGAAAACAAAACATCAGCTCAGGCTAAGTTGATTTGACTGCATTAGGCTCTGGTACTCTGCCAATATCCTTCATGATGGAGATTTAGAAGTTAATAGTGGAGGAGATTAGAAATTGGTGTCAGTTACAGAGCTGTGCAAAGTGCTTTCTTTGCATTAAGACTTAACAGCTGAAATGAATAAAACACTTTTCTTTCTGAGGGTTTTTCCCCCTCTTTTAGCTGTAACTGCAGTTCTGGCAAGCTCTGGCCAAACCTCTTTGTCCAGGCAGGATGGTCCCATTCCTCCTTCACAGGATCACAGCATGTTAAGGGTTGGAAGAGACCTCTGCAGATCACAGAATGAATCACAGCATGTGGAAGGGACCTCCAAAGCTCATCCAGTCCAAGCCCCCTGCCACAGCAGCAGCACCCAGAGCAGATCACACAGGAACACATCCAGGCAGCTCTGGAATAGCTCCAGAGAGGGAGACTCCACAGCCCCCCTGGGCAGCCTCTTCCAGGCTTCTGTCACACTCACAGGGGAAAAATTCCTCCTCATGTTCCCATGGAACTTCCTCTGCCTCAGCTTGCACCCAGTGCCCCTTGTCCTGGCACTGAGCATCACCCAGCAGAGCCTGGCTCCATCTTCCTCCAGAGCGGGAGCAGAGAATCCAGCACAGGGCACACAGGAACACATCCAGACAGGGCTGGAAAGGCTCCAGAGAAGGAGACTCCACAGCCTCTCTGGGCAGCCTGTGCCAGGGCTCTGGGACCCTTACACTCAAGAAGTTCTTGCTGATGTTGAGGTGGAACTTCCTGTGCTGCAGCTTCCATCCCTTGCCCCTTGTCCTGTGGCAGGGCACAAGTGAGCAGAGGCTGTCCCTGTCCCTCCCCTCCTGCCCCCCAGCCCTCAGCTCTTGATAGACATTGCTCAGATCCCCTGCAGAAGAGAAGGCTTCCAAGAGACCTTGGAGTGGCCTTCTAGGATCTGAAGGGGGCTCCAGGAAGGCTGGGGAGGGACTATTGACTAAGGTCTTGTCATGCCAGGAGGAGGAGGAGGAATGGGTTTAAAGTGGCAGAGGGCAGATTGAAAGTGGCTGTTAGGAAGAAGTTCTCCACATCCTCCACCAGCTCTTGCTGTATCTTTGCATTATGGAGTAGGAAAACAAAGGCTGTGCTCCGCANCCCCCCCCCCCCCCCCCCCCCCCCGCCCCATTGCAGAACAGAGCTTCCCTGGGAGGCTGAGGAGCAGAGTTTGCAGCTGAGGATGGTTTCCAGTAAGGATGAAGCTAGAGTGAGAGCAAACATGAACAAAGCAGCTCTGGCTTTGTAAATGTGTTCAGAGAGAGAAGCCAACCTTCAGCTGTGCTGTAGCACAACACAGCCCTTGGCCACCCTGAGTTGCAACAAACTCCTTTGTTTCTTGCCAAAGAAAACCTCTTCCTGCTCTGGGACATTCTGCAACCTGGGCTCCTCAGAGAGCAGTTTACTGCTGGCCCTGGGAAGCGATGGCAGTGACAAAGGCTTCTGCTGAGGCTTTGTTGTCTGTAGCCTGAGGAAATGCAAATCGGAGCAAAGAGCAGTGGGATGAAAGGAAGGGAGCTGGAACCTCCAGCCAGCCCTGTCTCTTCCCTGAGGATGGCACCAGAGGCAGAGGTCACAGGGCTTGACTGGTGTGCACTAAACTCTGGGCTGGGGGCCCACACAAGAGGATTTTGCCTGGGACCAGTGCTGCAGACAGTAACCCTGCTGGCACCATGCTCCCACAACCCAAAATGATGGCCTGCAACACCAGAGCCAGGATTGCTGGAGGCATGGCTGCAGCACAGGGTGGGCAGAGATTTCCATGCAGGTTAGGGAAAGGAATAACATTTCTGATAGACACAAACGTGGCTGCTTTGACCAACTCTGGCACACTTGAATGAGCCTAACCCTGCCCTGTGCCTGCTGCAGGTCAAAGAATCGTAGAAACAGTCAGGGCTGGAAGGGACCACAAGGAGCAGCCAGTTCCAAGCCCCCTGCCATGCTCAGGGACACCCTACCCTAGAGCAGGCTGCCCACAGCCTCAGCCTGGCCTGAAACACCTCCAGCCATGGGGCCTCAACCACCTCCCTGGGAAACCCATTCCAGCCTCTCACCACTCTCATGCTGAACAACTCCTTCCCAACCTCCAGTCTGAATCTCTCCATTTCCAGCTTTGTTCCATTCCCCCCTGTCCTATCACTACCTGACAGCCTATAAAGTCCCTCCCCAGCTTTCCTGTAGCCCCCTTCAGATATTGGAAAAGCCACAGGAAGGTCTCCTGGGAGCCTTCTCCTCTCCAGACTAACAGCCCCAACTCTGGCAACTCACAGCCTCAAGCTGTGGCAGGGCAGGGTCAGGCTGGATGTTAGGAAGAAGTTCTTCCCAGCAAGAGTGATTGGCATTGGAATGGGCTGCCAGGGGAGGTGGTGGAGTCCCCAACCCTGGAGGTGTCTAAGATGAGGCTGCCTGAGGCACTTGGTGCCAGGGGTTAGTTAATTAGAAGGTGTTAGGTGCTAGGTTGGACTGGATGATCTCGGAGGTCTTTTCCAACCTGGTTAGTTCTGTGATTCTGTGGACCCCAAAGACCTCTTTTGCCCTTCTTCTCTGTTCCTCCTGTAATGCTCCCACCCTTAGAGAATCACAGAATCAAGCAGGTTGGAAGAGAGCTCCAAGCTCAGCCAGCCCAACCTAGCACCCAGCCCTGTCCAGTCAACCAGACCATGGCACTAAGTGCCCCAGTCAGGCTTTGCTTGAATACCTCCAGGGACAGTGACTCCACCACCTCCCTGGTCATCCTGTTCCCCTTCTTTGGATCTGCTTGCCCAGGACATTTCCCCCTAAGCCAGAGAGGAAGGAGGCACCAGGAGGCACTCAGATGACATCCAAATGATTGTGCCAGGGACTCTAATCCTTTTTTATGACCCTTGTCTTGCTGTGTTAAAGCAAAGTCTGAATCCCTACGACTTTCTCAGCTCTTGTGGACAGTCTGGTGGCAAGGAGCTGGCTTTCCCCCAAGAAAAGGGGAATAACACAACTCGAGGCTCCTTTATGGTCAGGGCTTCAGGCAGTGTAAACTCAGGATTAGAGGTATGAGGCAGCACAAATGCCAGCGGCTTGCAATGTGTCTGCTCAGGTCCCAGCTAATCCCAACAGGTGCCAGGCAGACAACACTGCAGAGGGAGGATTTGCTGTGGGCATGAGGATAAAAATAGCCAAGTGCTGGGAGACAAAGGCCACTTGAGAAGTGATTTTTTTGGGGGGGGGAGGGGTTCTTGCCTCCTCCTCACGGAGATGCTGCACTTGAAAGCAAAGTCCTGCCCTGCACCAGAGCCACATGGGCTGATTGTAGAATCAGAGAATCAGTCAGGGTTGGAAGGGACCACAAGGAGCAGACAGTTCCAAGCCCCCTGCCATGCCCAGGGACACCCTACCCTAGAGCAGGCTGCCCACAGCCTCAGCCAGCCTGGCCTTAAACACCTCCAGCCATGGGGCCTCAACCCCCTCCCTGGGAAACCCCCCCCAGCCTCTCACCACTCTCATGCTCAACAACTTCCTCCTCCCCTCCAGCCTGACTCTCCCCACCTCCAGCTTTGCTCCATTCCCCCCAGTCCTGGCACTCCCTGACAGCCTAAAAAGTCCCTCCCCAGCTTTTTTGTAGCCCCCTTCAGATCCTGGAAGGCCACAAGAAGGTCACCTGGGAGCCTCCTCTTCTCCAGCCTGCACAGCCCCAACTCTTTCAGTCTGTGCTCACAGCAGAGCTGCTGCAGCCCTCTCAGCATCCTCCTGGCCCTGCTCTGGACACACTCCAGCATCTCCACAGCCCTCTTGTCCCAGGGGCTCCAGAACTGGATGCAGTACACCAGGTGGGGTCTCAGCAGAACACAGCAGAGCAGAGGGGGAGAATCCCCTCCCTGGCCCTGCTGGCCACACTTCTCCTGCTGCAGCCCAGGCTCTGGTTCCTTTCTGGGCTGCAAGTGCACACTGCTGGCTCCTGTTGAGCTTTTCCTCCAGCAGCACCCCCAGGTCCTTCTCCTCAGGGCTGCTCTCCAGCCAGTCACTGCCCAGCCTGGATTTGTGCTTGGCATTGCCTCGACCCAGCTGCAGGACCTTGCCCTTGTTCTTGTTGAACCTCCTGAGGCTGGCTTGTGCCCACCTCTGCAGCCTGCCCAGGTCCCTGTGGCTGGCATCCCTGCCCTCCAGCCTCTCTGCTGTGCCCCACAGCTTGGTGTCATCAGCAAACCTGCTGAGGCTGCACTCAGTGCCACTGATTTTATTTGTGTTCCTGTGCAGTTGGGAGGAGAGGCTCAAATATGCCAGCTCAGGCTTGTTGGATCGAAAAGAAATGATTAAAACCCAACTCTGAGCAGCTGGTTGAAACAATTCTGCTTTTCACAGAAAGGCCTTTCAGGCTTAGCCCAGAGAGTTATGAAAATAATCCTTGCAATTAGTGTGTGGTCAGTGCACCTGCACAGGAGACTTGTCCAAGGAAAAGCATCAGCCAGTGTCAAGGAGAACAATTCCTGAATTCATCACGGAGGCCTTTGCCTATTACCACATTTACACAGATGTGAATCCCTGGAGTGCAGACACCAGAAGGGTAACCCTACTGTAATCCAAAGAGCATGAGAAACATGAGTTCAGATCAGCAAAGCTATTAATTTTTGTTTGCTGTGTGTGTGTGTTTGACTCCAGCATCCTCTCCCCTCTTGCACAGGCTGCATTTAATCATCATCTCCATCTACCTTCCCTACACTGCCCCAGCTCTGGAGGAAGAAATAAGATATTAGCCCCAGAGAAAAAAAAATGACATCAGCTAAAGGACTCCAGAAGACCAAAAGGGATTTACAGCTCTGTAATTTTATCATCCAGAGCATAGCTGTAAATTAACTCATCAGGGCTGGGAGAATAATGCCCACATTATAGTTTGAGCCCACTGCTGGGTGTGCATCGTGTTACATCTTCTCCAGCTGGACACCACAGCAGAGGTGGACAAGCTGAATCATTTCACAGCAAGTGTTGAAAGGATGGAGGCAGAAAGAGCTGAGATGAAAGTGGAAGCTCTGTGAAGCAGATGAGGAGGCTTTGCTGCTTTTTCTCCTACAGCTCTTTGCACCTGTGTGAGAAACTCATCTTTCTGTATTACAGAATCATAGAACCATGGAATCAAGCAGGTTGGAAGAGACCCTCCAGATAGAATCATAAAATCAGAGAATCAGGCAGGTTGGAAGAGAGCTCCAAGCTCACCCAGCCCAACCTAGCACCCAGCCCTGGCCAATCAACCAGACCATGGCACTAAGTGCCCCAGCCAGGCTTGGCTGCAACACCTCCAGGGATGGCAACTCCACCACCTCCCTGGGCAGCCCATTCCAATGCCAATCACTCTCTCTGCCAACAACTTCCTCCTAACATCCAGCCTAAACCTCCCCTGGCACAACTTGAGGCTGTGTCCCCTTGTTCTGTTGCTGGTTGCCTGGGAGGAGACACCAACCCCCACCTGGCTACAGCCTCCCTTCAGGTAGAAGTGTCAAAGTTGGAAGGGACCACAAGGATCATCCAATTCCAACCCCCCCTGTCATGGGCAGGGACACCTCACACTACATAAGGTTGCCCTCAGCCCTATCCAGCCTGAGGGAGCTGGAGCTGTGCTGCTGGGAGAGGAGACTGAGGGGGGACCTCATGGATGGTTATGAAGATGTAAAGGAGAGTGCCAGGAGCTGGAGCCAGGCTCTGCTGGGTGATGCCCAGTGCCAGGGCAAGGGGCAATGGGTAAAAGCTGAGGCAGAGGAAGTTCCATGGGAACATGAGGAGGATTTTTTTCCCTGTGAGGGTGACAGAAGCCTGGAAGAGGCTGCCCAGGGGGGCTGTGGAGTCTCCCTCTCTGGAGCTATTCCAGAGCTGTGTGGATGTGTTCCTGTGTGACCTGAGCTAGATTGTAAGGTCCTGCCCTGGCAGGAGGGTTGGACTGGATGTTCTCTTTGGGTCCCTTCCAACCCCTGACATCCTCTGAGCCTGGGATCTCCTAGTGGGCAGCATCTGTGCTGGCCAAGGGGAGGCAAAGGGAATGTGGAAACCATGAGTCCCACGTGGAGCTGATCGTGGTGTGTGGAAAGCACTGCAGGAAACACCATGCTGAATAAATGCTGTCTGTCAGAGTTCCAGGGAGGTTAAGCTACTTCCATCAGCCTGGAGGAAAGTGGACTTTGGTACCTGAGGGTCAAGCTGGGGAAAATGAGATAGTAAAGCCTCATCTTGCTCAGTCTGGAAAGGGCTTTAGCCTTCAGTCAGTAGGATTCAGGGGTGTTAATGAGGGCAGGGTTTGGTCCAAGGGTTTTATTTCCCCACTTGCCTTCAGCTGGAGAAGAGGCTGAGTTCCACAGTGCTGTGCCCCTGGAGAAGTCATTTGCACCTGCGCAGCGCGGAGGCAGCCCTGCCAAAATGTGTCTGAGCTCCCCAAGGGAGCCCTGAAGCTCTCTTCTCTTAGTGATCACATCTTAACACATTCCCTACTCCCCAGAGTAGCTGCTCAGCTCCTTTCAGAGGGATGCTGTGCAGCGTTGGAGAGCAGTCTGCACACAGGCAGATGCACACTGGCCTGCCAGTGCTGAGAGCAGAGCTCCACAGAGGAGCCCCCAGCACAGGGCTTGCTCCAAGTGCCTGCTGGCAAGCAGCTCCTCATAGATCTCATCAAAAGATGAGCTGCAAGGGAGTAAACTCATCCTCCCCCCTCCCCAGAATTGCTGTTGAGACTCAGGCCATGAGGGAAATGCTGAGTGCTTCCAGACTGTTAATCACTGCATGTTTACAGACCTGGAAACCAGGATTTGAGCCCCTTGGAAATCCAAACCTCAACATTTCTAGCCCTGATTTGGTATTGCTGTGTCCCCAGAGCAGTTGCTTCCATCTGCACAGAATCACACAACTGTCAAGGTTGGAAGGGACCTCAAGGATCATCCAGTTCCCACCTCTCTTCCATGGGCAGGGACACCTCACACTAGATCAGGTTGCTCACAGCCACATCCAACCTGGCTTTAAAAGCATCCAGGGATGAGGCTCTCATCACCACCTGACTCCTTAAAAAGTCCCTCCCTAGCTTTGAGGTGTAATCAAGAAGTTAGAGTCATGGAATTGTCAGGGTTGGAAAGGACCTCAAGGATCACCCAGCTCCAACCTCCCTGCCATGGGCAGGGACACCTCACACCAGGGCAGGCTCCTCACAGCCACATCCAGCCTGGCCTTAAAAACATCCAGGGATGAGGCTGCCACCACCTCCCTGGGCAACCTGTGCCAGGCTCTCACCACCCTCATGCTGAACAACTTCTTCCTAATTCCATTCTGAATCTCCTCTCTTCTAGCTTGGATCCATTCCCCCCACTCCTATCACTACCTGACACCCTAAAATGTCCCTCCCCAGCTTTCCTGTAGCCCCCTTCAGATACTGACAGGCCACAAGAAGGTCTCCTGGGAGCCTTCTCCTCTCCAGGCTGCACAACCCCAACTCTCTCAGCCTGTCCTCGCAGCAGAGCAGCTCCAGCCCTCTGCTCACCCTCCTGGCCCTTCTCTGGCCACCTGCCACGATGATCTGGCAGAGCTTTCCAGCCCTGCTGCGCAGGTGCAAGTGGCTGCTGAGGGAACCAAAACCTCTGTAGCCCTGCCAGGGTGCAAGTGCTGGCAGCTGCAGGAGATGCAGGCTGCAAGAGCTGTTCCATAGGCGACCTCCTTTCATCGCCCTTCCGAGGCCATCCCAGAGAGCTGAGTGCTGGGCTGGGGTAGCTTTGCACTTGCTCTTTGCAGCTAATTGGGAGAGTTTCAGGGGGGCTGTACTCTTTTATTTAGTTTGTTTCTCTTCTTCCCTCTTTTTCCCAGTGAAATGAAGAACCATTGGAGCCTATTCCTCTTCCCGAGGAGATCTGACAGCTTTTAGTTCCAGTATGGAAAGCAACAGCAGCAGACCTTCAGCCTGGAGAAGAGAAGGCTTCCAAGGAGACCTTGGAGTGGCCTTGCAGCATCTGAAGGGGGCTCCAGGAGGGCTGGGGAGGGACTATTGACAAGGTCTTGTCATGACAGGATGGGTTTAAAGTGTCAGAGGGGAGATTGAAAGTGGCTGTTAGGAAGAAGTTGTTTGCAGTGAGGGTGGTGAGACACTGGCACAGGTTGCCCAGGGAGGCTGTGGAGCACAGAAGCACAGAATGGGATCTTTGACCAAATACGGCCAGGGAGGACTCTGCAACACACTCTGCTGCCTGACTCAGCTGCTCCTGCAGCTGCTCTGCCTGCACTGGGCTCCTGCCTGCCTTTGCCTTCCCAAAGGCCATGCAGGACACTGGGGAGAGGCCACGCAGGACCTTGGGCAGAGTATGCAGGACATTGGGGAGAGCCCATGCAGGACATTGGGGAGTACAATGCAGGACACTGGGCAGAAAATGCAGGACATTAGGGAGAGCATGCAGGACACTGGGGAGGACAATGCAGGACATTGGGAAGGACATGCAGGACACTGGGGAGGACAATGCAGGACATTGGGAAGGACATGCAGGACACTGAGGAGAGCCCAAGTAGGACTGAGCTGCTGGAAGTCAGTGAAGGAGAAAAGGACCTGAGAGTCCTGTTGGATGGGAGACTGAGCATGAGCCAACAGTGTGCTCTGGTGGCCAGGAGGGCCAGTGCCATTCTGGGGTGGATTAGAAGGGCTGTGCTGGTTGAGGGAGGTTCTTCTGCCCCTCTGATCTGCCCTGGTGAGGCCACATCTGGAGTACTGTGTCCAGTTCTGAGGCCCCCAGCTAAAGAACCACAGAGAGCTGCTTGAGAGAGTCCAGCACAGAGCCACAAAAATGATTAAGTTGAACATCTTCCTGGGGCTGTGCTGCTGGGAGAGGAGGAGACTAAGGGGTGAGCTCAGTCATGTCTATGAATATGCAAGAGGTGTGCCAGGGGGCTGGGGCCAGGCTCTTCTTGATGATGCCCAGTGCCAGAGCAGGGGCAATGGATGGAAGTTGAGGCATAGAAGTTTCCATGTGAACCTGAGGACTTTTTCCCTGTGAGGGTGACGGAGCACGGGAAGAGACTGCTCAGAGGAGTTGTGGAGTCTCCCTCTCTGGAGCTATTCCAGAACTGCTTGGATGTGTTCCTGTGTGATCTGCTCTGGGTGCTGCTGCTGTGGCAGGGGGGTTGGACTGGCTGAGCTGTGGAGGTCCCTTCCAGCCCCTGACACTCTGTGGTTCTATGGAGCTACCTGTGCCATCTGCATTCCTGCTCCCAGGCTAAGTGCAGGAGGTCGCCGCAGGATGAAAACCAAAGGCTGTGTGCAGGATGACATTTGTGGGCAAGGATGATTTAAATGTTGACCTTTTTCAGCTGGGGTGGTACTTTCTCAGGGTGGTGAACAAAGGCTGTAGAAGCAATGCCAGGGAGTTGTGTTTCACAGAATGACAGCAACGTTCAGGCTGGAAAAGCTCCTCAGGATCACTGAGTCCAGCTCTGCGAGGGTCACCCTAAACCAGAGCCCCAAGCACCACATCCAAACCACCTTTAAACACATCCAGGGCTGGTGACTCCACCACCTCCCTGGGCAGCCCATTCCAATCCCTGACCACTCTTGCCATGAAAAAAATGTTTCCTCATCTCCAGTCTAAACCTCCCCAGTGGCAGCTTGAGGCCATTCCCTCTTGTTCTATCCCTAATTACCTCTGACCACTCTTTCCCAAGCCCAAACCACTTGCTAACCTCATGCACTTCCCCCTTTATCCTCCCTGCCACCTCAAGCACACTGCCCTGGGGCCACCTATGGCTTGTCAATCATCTCTTTAATTCATTTGAATAAACATCTTCTGTTAACCTGAGAAGCCAAAGAAAAGGGTCCCAGCTCGGGAGAACAGAGTGCAAAAAAGGACCTTGAGGAGCTTTCAACAGTAGTAAAAATCAGCTCCCTTGAACAAAATTGCAGGGCTCCAAGAATAGACCTTGCTGACAAGTGGAATTAAATAAAACATGAGTGATGAAACCCTGTAATGTTTATGGTGAGGTAGTCCAGACAGCTGATTATTAACTGTTACCAAAACACTGTCTTGGCAGTAGATACGCAGCAACCAGGATGGAAACTGGTAGTGAGCTTGAAATGATTGGTAAAGATCTGTTACATGCTTTAAAGAGTCCTTCTAGCAGGGTGAAGTGAGAGCATGGAATCAGTCATTGTGTGTGTGGAGGGGGAGCAGCTCCTGACAGGTCATGTTCAGAGGAGGGGAAAGGGTTGGTTCCCCTTTGGTTCCTGCTTGCTTGCCTCTGCCTCTGTCCTGGTTGCACTGCAAATGCATCAGGAGTTAGGTTTGGGGCTGCTGTGGTGCTTTTAGCCAAGCAGCTTTGTACATAGCCTGTCACACTCAGCTGGGAGAGGAGAGGAGAGGAGAGGAGAGGAGAGGAGAGAAAGAGAAAGAGAGAAAGAGAGGGAGAGGGAAGGGAAGGGAAGGGAAGGGAAGGGAAGGGAAAATGTAGTGCACAAAGAAGTCAATACCAACATAATACCTTCTATTAAGGGAGAAAACATAGTGCAGAAGGAAGTGAATACCAACATAGGGAGCTGGGGATGTTTAGCCTGCAGAAGAGGAGGGTCAGGGGTGACCTCATTGCTGTCTACAGCTGCCTGAAGGGAGGCTGTAGCCAGGTGGGGTTGGGCTCTGCTGCCAGGCACCCAGGGGCATAACAAGGGGACACAGCCTCAAGTTGTGCCAGGGCAGGTCTAGGCTGGATGTTAGGAGGAAGTTGTTGGCAGAGAGAGTGATTGGCATTGGAATGGGCTGCCCAGGGAGGTGGTGGAGTCACCATGCCTGGAGGTGTTGAAGCCAAGCCTGGCTGGGGCACTTAGTGCCATGGTCTGGTTGGTTGGCCAGGGCTGGGTGCTAGGTTGGGCTGGCTGAGCTTGGAGCTCTCTTCCAACCCAGTTGATTCAATTCTATGCTAGGGGGGAAACATAGTGCACAGGGAAGTGAATACCAACATATTGCCTTGTATTAGGGGGAAAAACAGTGCAGAAGGAAGTGAATACCAACAGAGTGCCTTGCAATAGGGGGGAACAACACAGTGCAGAAGGAGGTTAGTAACAAGATTTTACTTTGTATTAGGGGGGAAAGGGTAGTGCAGAAGGAAGTGAATCATAGCATTTTACTTTATGTTAAGGGGAAAAATACAGTGCATAAGGAAGTTAATCCCAACATTTTACTTTATATAAGGGGAAAAATACAGTACATAAGGAAGTTAATCCCAACACTTTATATTAGGGGGAAAAGTGTAGTGCACAAGGAAGTGAATCATAGAATCAACCAGGTTGGAAGAGACCTATTAGGGGGGAAAAAATGTGCATAAGGAAGTTAATCCCAACATTTTACTTTATATTAGAGGGGAAAGAATGTGGTGCACAAGGAAGTTAATCATAGAATCAACCAGGTTGGGAGAGACCTATTAAGGGGAAAAGATGCAGTGCAGAAGGAAGTGAATCATAGCATTTTACTTTATAATAAGGGGAAAAATGTAGTGCACAAGGAAGTTACTACCAACACTTTATGTTAGGGGGAAATGTGTAGTGCACAAGGAAGTTAATTATAGAATCACAGAATCAGCCAGGTTGGAAGAGACCTGTTGGGGGAAAAATGTAGTGCACAGGGAAGTGAATCATAGAATCAACCAGGTTGGGAGAGACCTATTAAGGGGAAAAGATGCAGTGCAGAAGGAAGTGAATCATAGCATTGTACTTTGGAATAAGGGGGGAAATGTAGTGCACAAGGAAGTGAATCATAGAATCATAGAGGCAACCAGGTTGGAGGAGACCTGTTGAGGGGAAAATGTAGTGCACAGGGAAGTGAATCATAGAATCAACCAGGTTGGAAGAGACCTATTAGGGGGAAAATGTAGTGCACAGGGAAGTGAATCATAGAATCATAGAATCAGCCAGGTTGGAAGAGACCTGTTGGGGGGCAAAATGTGGAGCACAAGGAAATTAACACCAACATTTTACTTTATATTAGGGGAAAAAGTGTGGTGCACGAAGAAGTTAACACCAACATTTTACTTTATGTTAGGGGGAAAATGTAGTGCACAGGGAAGTGAATCATAGAATCATAGAATCAACCAAGTTGGAAGAGACCTAATGGGGGGGAAATGTAGTGCACAAGGAAGTGAATCATAGAATCAACCAGGTTGGAAGAGACCTGTTGGGGGGAAAATGTAGTGCACAGGGAAGTGAATCATAGAATCAACCAGGTTGGAAGAGACCTATTAGGGGAAAAAGATGTGGAGCACAAGGAAGCTAATACCAACATTTTGTTTATACTAGGGGGGGGGGAAATATGTCAGTGCCAACATTTTACTTCATATTAGAGGGGGAAAAATGTAGTACACAAGGAAGTTAATAACAACAACAGTAATGATGTGCACTAATAACGAGCTGTAATAACAGGCAATAATGATAATATGCACTAATAATGCACTGCAATGGTGTTAATGATGTTAATAATGATGATAGCAACAATGCTAATAACAACAGCAGTAATTACTATTATTGATCTGTAAGGTGAGTGCATTTTAATGAACACAATTAATGATATTAATTAATGCTATTACTGAGGGTAATTGTTAATTATAATGATTGTGTGTATGTCTGTATGATTGTCATTAATTCATTGTTATTAATGTAGCTGCCCAGTAGATGCTATCCAGCAGTTTAGCATCCAGCCAGTGTGAAGCTCTTGCACTTGATTAGCATCCTCCAAGCAGCACCAATGCTGTCAGAAATAAGAACATCCCACAAAGTCCTCCCCCCGTGAGGAGTTCCAATTAAAACTGTAACCCACTGGGGGAAATGCATGGTGGAAATTGTCCTCTTCATCCTCATCTTCAAACTCAGCAGCTGCTCTCTGGAGAGAGCCAAGGAGGAGGACTGTGGTCTGGAATCCTGATGCTGCTCTTCCCAGCTGGCCTTGGATGGAATTTTCCTTTTATCTTTTGTGTTTGCTTTTGTTTTTCCCCAGGAGTAGCTGTCACAGCTGGGGCAGATGCTCACTTTCATCCACAGACTGTCCTGGTGGCTGCAGGGGCTGAGCTGGTCCTGTTCCTACCCTTGCCCAGCTCCTCTGGCCTCGTTGGTGCCGTGGGGCTGGGGTCTCTGGACCTTTATGCCATTCATAGCAATGATTTGTTGTGCAATGCTGAGACTACGTCGGACACAAGTCTTTATCTCCTCTGCCAGTCACAGAATCAGAGTCACAGAATGTTAGGGGTTGGAAGGAACCTCCATGGATCCAAACCCCCTGCCAGAGCAGGAGCAGAGAATCCAGCACAGGTCACACAGGAACACATCCAGACAGGGCTGGAAAGGCTCCAGAGAAGGAGACTCCACAACTTTTTAAACCCTCCTGGCTGCATTCCTGTGTGGACTACCCTGGGTAATGCTGCCTTGGCAGGGGGCTTGGACTGGATGACCTTTGGAGGTCCCTTCCAACCTCTAACATTCTGTGGGTCTGTGGTGCTGTGGTTCTGTGGTTCACTGATTCTGTGATTCTGTGGTTCTGTGGTTCTGTGGTTCTGTGATTCTGTGGTTCACTGATTCTGTGGTTCATTGATTCTGTAGTTCTGTGGTTCTGTAGTTCTGTGGTTCTGTGGTTCTGTGATTCTGTGGTTCATTGATTCTGTGGTTCAGTGGCCAGGTGAGGTTGGTCTCTTCTCCCAAGCAACCAGGGACAGAAAATGGGACACATCCTCAAGCTGTGCCAGAGCAAGTTCAGGCTGGATATTAGGAGGAAGTTGTTGGCAGAGAGAGTGATTGGCATTGGAATGGGCTGCCCAGGGAGGTGGTGGAGTCACCATCCCCAGAGGTGTTTAAAAAGAGACTGGATGAGGCACTTAGTGCCATGGCTTAGTTAATTAGAAGGTGTCAGGTGATAGATTGGACTCAATGATCTCAGAGGTCTTCTCCAACCTGCTTAATTGTGTGATAATCTCAGAGCAGATTGAGATTGGATGTCAGGAGCAGGTTCTTTGCCATGAGGCTGCTGGAACACTGCAACAGGTTGCCTGGGGAGGTGGTTGTGGCCCCATGCCTGGAGATGTTAAAGGTGAGGCTGGAGAGGGCTGTGGGCAACCTGATCCTGTTGAGGATGTCCCTGCTGAGTGCAGAGGGGGTTGGACTGGATGAGCTTTGGAGGTCACTTCCAGTCCAAACCATTTTGTGATTTATTTGTCCTGCTTCTCAAGGTGATTCAAGAGCAACTTGAGGAGAGGGAGCTGGACTGGATGAGCTTTAGAGGTCCCTTCCAGCCCAAACCATTCTATGCTTCTGTGATTCATTGTCCCTGCTTCTTAGAGTGACTCAAGAGCAATTTGCCAGCCTCTTGCCTGACTGGTGGTGAGGGCTGGTGAGAAGCTTCAGTCCACTGCTATTCCTCTGTTGAAAATGATTCCAACAGCTCTGCAAAGCTTCTCCAGCGCAGCGCAAGCAGAGGCCAAATTCCCATCAAACTGATGGCTGGGATGGCAAGAGCAGGGGTGCACACAGCCAGCTTCCATCTCTGAGTGCTGGGAAGGACAACTTCATTTGCAATCTACCTTTCCTCATTGCAAAGAGAGACCTCAAGCCCTGTTCCTTTGCTTTTTCAGCCTGCCTTGCCAGCCAGCCCCCAGCAGCCCCCCTGGCCACACAGCTGCCTGTCATTTGTTCCATCCAGAGAGCACAACCCAGCATCCTGCTCCCATTTGAAAGCTGTTCATCATTACAATAAATTGGGTGAATAAACAACACATTGGACTAACTCATGCCTTTAAATAATCCTTGTTAGGTACCAGAGGGTTGAGGCTTCTCTGTCCCCTCCGCTCTTCTTGCGCATTGCTTTGTTGTTTTGATCTTTGCCGTGGGTCCTGGATTTAATACCCTCCTCCCCCTCAAACATCATCTCAAAGGGCCCAGAAAAAGCAAAGGACAAGACATCAAATCCAGATCTCTTGGAAAACAGCATAATGCACAAACCACAGGAGCTATGTGTGCTCTGCCAGTGCCTTTAAATGTTTGCTTCCTCCCCGCCCCCGGCCTCGATGGTTTTCCAAATGCTCTCTTGAAGCTCTTTCTGCTCAAGGTTCCACCTTCTGGGTTTATCTCTTGTGGAAAAGGTAGATCCTGTTGCCTGGCACAGGATAACAGGAAAAATATGGAGGGAGGTTTGCAGGCTAGAGGAGGAATTAGAGCTGACAACCAACACCCCACTCACTTTGTGTTAAAAGACAGTGGTCGTATGCTGAAGCCTTGAGGATTATAGAATCATAGAATGGTTCAGGTTGGAAGGGACCTCAAGGATCATCCAGCTCCAACCCCCTGCCATAGGCAGGGACACCTCCCACTAGAGCAGGCTGGATTAAACCCTAACATTAGGATTAAACCCTAACATTACCTACCTGTAGATCAGCCCCAGCAAACATCACCCACAAATCACAAACAGGTCCCCAGACAAACTGGGCTGTGAAAACTGCAAAGGCTGCTTCTATCAGAGCCAGGACTGGGGCTGCACTTCTTTCTCTGCCCTCCCAAGCCCCCCTGCTCTTCTCCTGCTTGTTCTTATCCTCAGGAAACTTTCCTGCAGTCAGCACTTGCTGAGCTGGTCTGAAAGGACCAACAGTTGAACTGCCAGGTCCCTGTGGCAGGGACAGTCCCCTCCCTATCAACCCCTGGAANTGCAGAAGAGGAGGCTCAGGGCAGAGCTCATTGCTGTCTGCAGCTCCCTGCAGGGAGGCTGTAGCCAGGTGGGGTTGGGCTCTGCTGCCAGGCAGCCAGGGACAGAAGAAGGGGACACAGCCTCAAGCTGTGCCAGGGCAGGTTCAGGCTGGATCATAGAAGCAGCTACTGCTGGGCGCATAGAAGCAGCAGACCACTACAGTACCAACAGGCCTGATGCTGCCTTAGGCACTGGCATCACATTCCAGAACCCTGTAAAATACTTTGCAGAAGATTCCTGGGGGAATTCCCAGGGTATTTTACTCAGATTGAGCTTTTTTAACCCTTTGGAACATATCTGGGGGGGGGAAGAAAGGGAACTCTTTGAGATTTCCTAACTTTTCCCTTTCCATGTTTTCTTAGTTGCATCACTCAAGGGCCTTGAAAGTGGTTTGCTCAGCAAAGCATTTTCTTTCTTTCCAAACCTTTTGTTTTAAAAAACATCACTTCTTTTGTTTTAATTATTATTATTTTCCCTCTAAAATTCCTTTATTTCCTTTCCCCCCCTCCTCCTCCTTCACTATTTTGCACCAGCAGGAAAAAAGCCTTTGCATGTCAGAGCCATGCAAGCAAAATAGGGCCACATGAGTGAAATGGACTGGAACTTGGAACATCCTTTTCATGCTGAAGTGGTTGGAGCTGGCCTCAGAAGAAGAGCTTTTCACCACTTCTGCAAGCAAGGCAGGACGGGACGAGCTCAGCAATCCCCACCAGCTTCTCAGCAGTGCCAGTTGCACCCAGCTGGTCCTTAAAGCAGAACCACACATTAGCAGCTCGACATTTCCTTCCATCCCCCTGTCCATCCTTTTGTGGCTGAGGACTTCTTGCCAGAGCCACAAAGGTATTCAGGTGCCCAGTTCCACTTCAACCTGGCAATGCCTCACTGAAACCTTTCCAACGCTGCCCAGCTCTGTCCTCCCTCTCCTTTGTTACTGGGAGCTGCCTCTGGCTTCCAGGGCATTTATTGTGCAGAAGAGGATAAAACATTTTATCACTTATGAAAATGTGGTTACAATTTGTGTGGGGAGCTCTATAGAATATGGCTTGGAAGTGTAACTCTTAGCCTGCCATTTTCTCTACAGTCTCTTTACTAAGTGTTAATGGGACCCCGGCAGGGTGCACTTAGTAAACTTAGGAGTGTTCAGAAGTGCTACATTCAGGGCTCATATTAAGTGCCTGATCTTGCAATTAGAAAACATGCAGCTAATGCTGCTGCCCATAAATTACAGCTAATGCCAGAGCTGTCTGGATGCAGCTTCCATTAGAGGAGGATTAGGAACAGAGCTAGGAATGATGTGAAGATGAAGGTGACCTGCAGCTGTCCACTGGAGGACAGAGGAGGTAGAGCCACTCACCTTAGACATACACAGCAAAACTTCAATGAAGTTCAACAGGGACAAGTGCAGAGGAAGAATAAACTGCAGCAGCACAGGCTGGGAGGTGATCTGCTGGAGAGCAGCCCTGTGGAGAGGGCCCTGGGGGTGCTGGTGGCTAACAAGTTAGCCATGGCACAGCAATGTGCCCTGGTGGCCAAGAAGGCCAATGGGGTCCTGGGGTGTATTAGCAGGAGTGTGTCCAGCAGATCCAGGGGGGTTCTCCTCCTCCTCTGCTCTGCCCTGCTGAGACCTCATCTTGAATACTGTGTTCAGGTTTGGGCTCCCCAGTTTCAGAGGGACAG
>WAAF01003262.1:0-12180 GCA_013400475.1 Tricholaema leucomelas | reverse complement strand
TTGTTTAGCCTGGAGAAGAGGAGGCTCAGGGGTGACCTTATTGCTGTCTACAACTACCTGAGGGGGGGTTGTAGCCAGGAGGAGGTTGCTCTCTTCTCTCAGGTGGCCAGCACCAGAACGAGAGGGCACAGCCTCAGGCTGCGCCGGGGGAAGTTTAGGCTTGAGGTGAGGAGAAAGTTCTTCAGTGAGAGAGTCATTGGCTACTGGAATGGGCTGCCCAGGGAGGTGGTGGAGTCGCCGTCCCTGGAGCTGTTCAAGGCAGGATTGGACGTGGCACTTGGTGCCATGGTCTAGCCTTGAGCTCTGTGGTAAAGGGTTGGACTTGATGATCTGTGAGGTCTCTTCTAACCTTGGTGATACTGTGATACTGTGTGATACTGATACTGTAAAGCCTCTTCTGAATACTAACTATCCAGAAATTTCAGACAAGAGCATCCAGAAACCAGGAATCTCTGAAGTCACTTCATCTAAAATTTGAAAATTTAGTTCACTCTACCCAAGGGCTACACAAATTTTAGGTACTGTGCACACACAACTGCCAATAACACACGTGCTGTAGCTAAACAATGCCCACAAAGCAAGGAGAATTTCACCACCCTGGGAGCATGCACTTTGTTGACTTTGCAATATTCCTGTTCAGGTCTAAACCAAACACACACAAATTATCACTAAAGACGATGTGGTTGTTCATGCAAGAAGCAGTCTCTTCCACTTCGGATTGGGACACAGTCTTCACTGTCTGCCCAAGCAGAATTCTCACATACAGCTAAAGTACCACACAGTACAGGACACAATTAAAGCTAAGCTGTCCTATTAAAAGTGCTAAACATACAAAACTAATCAGGTCATCAAATTTATCTTACAAATTCCAAGAGCAACACAAAACCTCCTCTTTTTTTGTGGTCACACCAATTCAGATTTCCACATCCCTCACTAAAGTAGCTTTTACAAGGTCTGTGCTAATCACTGGTCTAATCACATGCAACTGTCCAACCTAGGATCCTTATCTAGTAGAGGATGCCAGTGGAGAATGTTGTGACAGTGTACTCAGCAGCCTAAAATTTGTATTTCACATATGAAAAAATAGAGCATTAATGTTGTTTGCTGATAAGTTCTCCAAGCAACAACTGCAAGGCTGTTTACATGCACATAAGGCATCATGTTGTAATTCCTTAAAATAAGCATAGTCTACTGAAGACAGGACAGCCAACACAGGTCTGTGAGTGCATGATGATCCTTCCAGGCAGTGCAGCAGGAATGGAACCTGATCACATGCAGGAGGTGGAAGGGACCTCTAGAGATAACCTAGTCAAACTTTCCTGCCAAATCAGGATCACCTACAGCGAGCAGCACAGGAAAGCTAAAAGGTTCTAGAGAAGGAGACTCCACAACCTCTCTGGGCCGCCTGTTTCAATGCTCTGTCACTCTCACCAAAAAGAAGTTTCCTCGTGTGTTGGGGTGGAACCTCTCGTGTTCCAGTTACTTCTTGTGCTACCACTGGGCACCACTGAAGAGAGACTATAAACTTCATCCTGACCCCTCGGATATTTGTGGACGTCAACAAAATCCTCTCTCAGGACAAAACAGCCCCAGCATTCTCAGCCAAGAAGGCTGCAGATACATGTCAAGATTATGTTGTTACAAAACTCTGCAAACTGTCACCATTGCAGGTGTGCTTGCATAGTCTTTTAAAGGAGTTAACTTCAATACAAAGAGAATAAACGATGCCTCTGAATAAGTGAAGATGTATTCTTTTCTGGAGGCTGAGCCTGGCTTAGGTATGTTGAGAAGAGAAACAGGAAAAATCATGAAAAACAAATTAAAAATAAAAAACATTAAAAACCAAACCACCCAAACACACACACCACCACCACACCACATCTAACACTGACTACAACACGAAAGTAAAAAATAAACCCACAATGACGTGGTAAGCAGGAGAGGTCTGCAGACTCTGGGCATTTACCCATACAAGCTTCATAGCCATAGTCTGAGCTGGCTCTAAGTGACTTGGCTTTGAGAAGTTCTGAATGTTTTCAGCGGCCTGCTGGTGGTGTTAGCAGGTTCTGCAGAGGTGGTGTATTTCTTTGGATCAGCCCTCTGAAGGACAAAAAAAAAAGTCTACATCAGTGTAGGCCTTAAAGGGGGAGTGGGGAGGGTCTGGGGAGGGCACAGAAATCAGGGGTAGAACCTTTGCTCACAAGTTGGAGAAAAGCTACCTGGGGGTGGACTCCTCCTCAAGAGAACGGCTCCCGAGATCGTGCTGCAGCAGGTCTTGTATCTCAGTCTCCTTCCACTAAACTCCTCGTTCAGCCCCACTGTCAACCCAAACCTTGCCTGACACAGCCAGAAACAGCTTCCCGTGCCCTGCTGTCAGCTTCACTCTAAAGGCACAGGACAAAATCTCAGTGCATGCAGGCTGCAACGCAGGCGCCCAGCAGGAGGAACCAGCAAAGAGACCTTCCACGTAAATGCTGAAGCTTGAGTGCAAGAACCCAACACCTTAACAGAACTCCTTAACACATACAGCTGTTTGCTGCTGCTGTCACCAAAACGAGGAGTCTGTTCTAAACCTGCAGGTTAACATCCATCTTATAACTGCGGCTCTTGCCTCAGGAAACTGTAGGCTTTATGCTTAAGGCAGGCTGTGGCAACTGCCGGCTGCTCCAAACCCAACTAGCTGCCTAACTCACCGCCATAAACTCTTCTTCTTAGAGGAGGATAAGGTGCTTGAACCCAGTGCTCACTACCGAGAAGAGCAATTCCCTTTACCACCATCAGCAGAGGAAAGCAAAGGAGGACCAGCCTCCTAATTTTGGGAGAGAGGGATGAAAAGGGAAATCTTCGGCACAAACACACAGGGAAATATTCGACTGCCAAACAGAATTCTTTTTCATTCCAAGCTAAACACAGATGAAAAAAAATGAAAAACTTCCCCATTTTTCCATCCTTTGGCTTTAGGGAGCTGATGGCAGTTGCAACAAGTACTCCAGAGACTACGGAACTTGTAAGACGGGTGGAATTCCCAGCAACAAGTGAATGCTGTCAGTAATAGCTGAAAGCACCGTGGACTGTTTCAGTGCAGAGCACCACTGGACCAACATCTTGCTTCAAATGTTGTTCCTAAACCCTGTCTCTCACAATCCATGAAAAACACCTTGGCCTATCTGTAACAACTTCTACATCTGAATGCTTTATGCTTCATATGGCACTGAGCCACCACGGGACCTTGACAAAGGTTGTCTTCAGAGATACTCTGATACAGCACACTCATTAGCACCAACACTCCAAATACCTCCAGGCTGATTGTCCCTTTCTTTTAGAGAAGGCCGCACAACAGAAAACACGATAAAGATCAACTGGAGAAAAAAAAAGGGGGGAACGCAGAGCTATTTAACTGCCTCTCCCCTTTAGCTAATAGAAAAATATGCTGTCCATTTCCAAGGCTTACTAAACGTCTTGTTGTCGGGGCGGCTGGCCTTCCCCACGACAGCCTGCAGCAGTCACAAAGGTTAATGCGAGCGCAGGATGGCCAGTTCCATCTGGATCTAAGTTTATAAACACACACACAAAAATCCAAGGAACAGCTCCAGGCTCTCAAGGAGCTACAAGGCTGCACTTGGTACACGGCAAGTTTATTATTGGTATTTCATTAACTACCTAGTTAACGAAGTTAATAAGTTCTCTTAAGGAGAAGTCTACCACCATTTCCGCCACACAGGACTGATTTTCTACTCTGTTATCTGAACTCAGGAAGGAAAGGCCTAAAACGTTTTTTTGGTGTAATGCCAAATAACCGAAAATAAATCAAAACTACTACACGGACGCGGCAATAATATCTAAGTAAATAGCTGACGCGTTTCTGGTTTAATTTCACCGTCGGTGAAGGCCAAGTCAGCCATTTCCAGTAGCTCTCACCTCGGTACGGCAGATTTTCAAATTAATTCACCCAAGAGAGCCTCTCCAGAGATTTTGTGGAGTGGCTGATTAACCTCTCTCGAAAGCCTACACCCATGCGCATCTCACGTGAAGGCATCATAAAGGCTGAGTCAAGTTTCTGACTCCAAACACCTCCTGACTGGCTGCACCGGACGACAACAGCGGGGAGGGATGGCCAGCAGAGACCTGCTCCTCCCGGCAGCCGCGGCTGCCTCCCCACGGCGCGCCACAGCGCGGGACGGAGCTCACGATGGGGTGCGCCTGCTACGCTCTCCCGCTAGGAAAGATCAGGTAAGCAGGCAGCCTGCTGCAACGAAGCCCGCGGCTCACTCACCTCGCCGTGACACAGGTTTCGCTACCGAGCGTACGTCGGCGAGCCCGAACACTGTCACGACCCCGGCCTAAAGTGCGCGCCTGAGGCAAGTAACGCCAATATTCATTAAAGAGCAATAAAGGCTGCTCTAAATACCAGCTGCTCGGGCGCAGGGCTGAGTCTGCCTTGGGTGACAATTTAGTTCATTCAAGCGTACCCTAAGCTTGTGCATTTAGAAAAAAACAGCGACCCGGGTCACGGCTTTAGCGATCTAATAGCGGCCAAATGAGCGGGGCAGCCGCAAGCTTCGGCGGAACCCTGTCGGTTTATCGCCCTTTAAAAGCCGGACCCTGCCCGCGCCCACCGCCTCACTTGCCCTTTCTGATCCCTCCCTCCCTGCCTTCCTCCCTGCTGGGGACACCGCCTCAGCCGCGGTGTTCTCGGTAATATGTCCGACGGGCCGGAGGCGGCGCGGCGGGGGTCGTCCCACTCCCGCCGAGGGCACCTACCAGGTAATCCATGGACTGGCTGGTGCTGGGCGCCGCACTGCCGAGGTCTCCGAGGCCACGAGTGCCCACCCAGCTGACAGCGGCGCTGGGCCACTGGTAGTCCCGCCGTCACGGGGAGCGGTGTTTCCTGCTGCTGCACAACTGGCCTCAGCGGCACGGGGGACTCGGGCGCCGCAGCAAGGTGCGAGGCAGAGGGAGGTTCGGCCGGCAGCGGGTCCGGAGAGCGCCAGCACTGCNCACGCGCTGCCAGCGGCCAGAGGCCCCGCCCCGCATGGCGTCGCCGTCAGCTGACCGCACACGTGGGGCGCGAGGAGGACGCCGTTAAAGGCGCAGGCGGGGGGGGCGCGGCTCTTCGGGGGCAGCTCGGCAGGGGCTGCCGGCCGGGAAGGGTGACTCGGGCCGGCGCCGGGGGCAGTCTCCTGCGGGCGGTGAGGTGAGGGCTGGAGCCGCCTCGGCTGCCAGGGGAGGAGGAACGGGCCGGGCTCGCCTCAGGCTCCAGCAGCTGGCTGAGCGGAAGGTACTCCGCGCTGGGCCCGGTCCTTTGGAGGATCGAGCTTGTTACGCGTGGCTTAAGGCTTGGTAGCTTGCGACACTGCCTAACCAGACGGTGTCGGTCTGGGCGCCTAGCAACAGTCAGCAGGGGCTGGTGGGCCGTGCTGATGAAAAGAGGCTTCCCTCTCGGCGTGCCTCCAGCTTTCGTCGGTTTTTAGCTCGACAAGGAGTGCCGCGGGTGCCTCACCGTCGTGCTGCCGTGCTGCGGCCGGCCCGCACCGAGGCGTAGTAGGGGGGTCATGGCCTCGCAACTGTCCGATCTCGGTGGCTGAGGGAGCAACGGGCCTCCTCCCCGGGGCGGAGAGCCGCCTGGCTTGGGAATACTTACTCCTGGTGGGTAGGGACAGCAGTTTTGTTGTAACGTCGGTAGAAACAAGGCATAGAAAGTTCGCGTAAACGTAAGAAGGAATTTTTTTTCCCTGTGAGGGGGACAGAGCACTGGAACAGGCTGCCCAGGGGCGTTGTGGAGTCTCCCTCTCTGGACGTAGTCAACCCCCCCCAGATGTGTTCCTGTGTGATCTGGTATAGGACATCCTGCTCTGGCAGGGGGGTTGGACGGGGTGAGCTTTGGAGGTCTCTTCCAGCCCCTGACATTCTGTGATTCTGCAAAAGAAGCTCTTGTCAGGGGGGACCAAAGTAGCCATACCACGTTCAGCAGAAACTCTGAGTAAATTTATTGTTGAAAATCTGAGGTAGGCAGAAAAGTTTTTCTGGTTTATCCTGTAGCAAATTTGCCCCATCTTTGAAAGAAACATTTGTGTCTTTCAGGAGCAGAGCAGACATCGCAGCCATAGGCTCTCCATGCAAACTTGAGATGTTAGCAGTAACATGTGTCTTGCTGTAGGCGTTGAAATAAAGTTCTCAGTGTGACTATAGGATTAAAAAGCCAGAAAGACAGTGGTGAGTGAGACAGTATTATTGGTGTCTCTGAGAGATGTCTCACAACCACTGGCCCTGGTTCTCATGAGAGTCTTCAGCTTCTCTGACATCTGCTGGAAATCAGCAGAGCAGCCCTGGAGATTCCTGGAGTCTGTGGAGGATCACTCTCTGACACGGCTGGTGAGACAGCCAGTTAGGAAGGGCGCCCTGCTGGACCTGCTTGCAAGAGATACGTCGAAAAGGCTTGGGAGGGTCACCTCCGTGTGCCAAAAGAGAAGTCAGTGGGGAGAAGACTGGCCTGGCTGAGGAGAGAGGCTTGCTTGTTACTTCAGGAGGAAAGGAGAGGTTATGGTCACTGGAAGAAGGGGCTTGAGAGGACGACGAGATTGTCAGGAGACTGTGCAGGGACAAAATTAGAGGGGCCAAGGTGCAAATGGAAATTAATCTGGCTTCAGCTCTTCAAGAGAACAGGAAATGCTTCTACAAATATATTAGCAACAAAAGGAGGCCTAAGGACAATCTCCGTCCTTTGTTAGGGGCAGGGGGAACACAGCAGCCAAAGCACAAGGAGAGCCTGAGGCACTCAATATCTTCTTTGCCTCAGTCTTTTAGGCCAGTGGTTTGATGGATACGCAGCACCTTGTGTGGGAGATCATCTGGAGTGCCATTATGCAGCTTGTGAAGGGCAGTCAGGTGAACAGGCCCAGTCAGCATGGTTGGTGAGTGGCAGGTCCTGCTTGATAAAGCTGATATGTGATGACAAGGTAACCTGTTTAGTGGATGAAGGACAGACACTGAAATTTGTCTGCCTGTGTTTAGTAAAGCATTTGGCATGGTCTCCTGCAGCATCTGGAGAAGCTGGCTGTGCATGGTCTGCATGGGTGAATGGTTTGCTGGGTGACTAACTGGCTGCATGGCTGGGTGCAGAGAGTGGTGGTGAGTGGAGTTAAATCCAGGTGGCAGCTGGTCACTAGTGGTATTCTCCAAGGTTCAGTGATGGAGTCAGGCTTAATATCTTCATCGGTGATCTGAATGAGAGGATTGAGATTGCCCTCAGTAAGTTTGAGATGGAACCAAGCTGGATGGGACCATTGATCCTTGTGGTCTGTTCCAACCCTGACTGATTCTATGATTGATCTGCTCAAAGGTAGGGAGGCTCTGCAGGGGGTGGGGGGGTGGCAGGCTGGATCAATGGGCTGTGGTCAGTTGTACGAGGTTTAACAAAGCCAAGTGCTGGGTCCTGCACTTTGGTCACAACAACCCCATGCAATGCTGCAGGCTTGCAGCATAGTGACTGGAAAGCAGCCTGTTAGAGAAAGACCTGTGAGTGCTGATTGACAGATGGCAGAATATGAGTCAGCAGTGTGCTCATGTGGCCAAGAAGGCCAATGACATCCTGGCCTGTATCAGGAATAGTGTGGCTAGCAGGAGCAGGGAGGTGATCTGTATATGGCACTGCTGAGGCTGTTCCTTGAGTACTGTGTTCAGTATCAGGCCCCTCACTACAAGGAAGGCAGTTATAGAATAGAATAGAATAGAATCAATCAGGTTGCAAGAGACCTCCAAGATCATCCAGTCCAACCTAGCACCCAGCCCTATTCAGTCAACTAAACCATGGCACTAAGTGCCTCATCCAGTCTTTTCCTGAACACCTCCAGGGATCGTGACTCCACCACCTCCCTGGGCAGCCCATTCCAAGAGCAAATCACTCTCTCTGTGAAGAACTTCCTCCTAACATCCTCCAGTTGCTGGAGCATGTCCAGAAAATGGCAATAAAACTGTTGAAGGGCCTGGAGAACAGGTCTTATGAGGAGCAGCTGGGGGAACTGAGGTTGTTTAGTCTGGAGAAAAGGAGGCTGAGACTTCATTGCTCTCTTCAACTACCTGAGGTTGTAGTGTCGTCAGTGTTAGTCTCTTCTCCCTAGTGTCAAGTGATGGAATGAGAGGAAATGGCCTCAAGTTTCACCAGGCTAGGTTTAGACTAGATATTAGCATTATCTGCATGAATTGGTCAGACATTGGAGTAAGCTGCCCAGGGAGGTGATGGAGTCACTGTCCCTGTGTCACTGTCGTGTGTTCTGAAAACAGTGTAGGTGTGGCCCTTTGGGACATGGCGTAAGGGCCATGGTGGTGGTAGGTCAACAGTTGGACCTGATGATCTTAGTAGAAGTCTTTCCCAATAGAAACAGTTTAAAGATTCTCTAACTAAAAACAAACAAATGAAATCCACAGAGATGACAACAAACAAACAAAAAAACCCCACAATGTAGTAAGAAGCAGATAAAGAGCAAAGAAGAAAGAAGTACGTGAGGACCCAAGAGCAAATGGGAATGTATACCATCAACTGGGGTGGGCAAAGAGCAGTTGCAGCTGCTGCTCTGATTTATGTCATGCATGAAGACTTGTTGCAAAGTTGCTCAGTTACAACAGCCAGCCTGTGTCAGACATTTTTGGTGCTTCCCTACTCCCATATGCCAAAGAAATGGTCGTTCTCATCAGTGAGTAATTTTGGTTTCCTTGTGTATTCAATCTAGACAAAAAACTTAGTTTGGGGATCAGTGTCAGATGTAGCAGATTAATTTTAATTTAGATGAGTATAAATGAGGGGTTTTTTTACTTCATTAAGAAATTAATTTAGCATTTTAATAGCTGAGAGTTGGAAGGAGGCATACAGGCTTGGGCCTTCTTGCTCTTAAGTATTCTGACTGTTTTCCATATAGTCGCATCCATTGCTGGCAATTTTCTGCTGATCATGAAATGTCATTTCACTGTGGGAACTAGAGGGTGAAGAGAGGTGGCTAAACTGCACCTCTCAAGAGTGTAATAGAGGAGCTGCAAGAAACCTGAATTTCATCATTCTTCTGTCATTGCATGTTATTTTTAACATTTTTCAGTGCTTTGCCCTTAACCTTTAAAATATTTTGTCTTCTTTTTCACTGCAGTAATGCATCACTGTTGGTACTTGCTGCCTGTAGATGTTTCTCTAAATGAAGGGTAACTGGAAGGAGAACACCAGGAACAAACAGATTTCAGAAATGCTTTCTGTGACAGTAATGGGGAAGGACTGGGGATTATTTCTTCTAGTGGTGATTGAGGGGAAAATAGACTCCATATGTAGAAAGTTGCTTGCAGAGAGGATGTTGTGGTAGAAAAAGAGATTGGCTTGCCTTATGGCAAGGGAGTTTTAGGTCTGATGCTGGAGAACACCTCAGTGGGAAGCATAATCAATCACAGACAGGCATTGCAACCAAAAGTAGTTGAATTTCTGAAAGTGGTCGTGAGTTATCTAAACATTTCTCAGGTGTGGTTTAGTTACCTCCCGACTTAGGTCTGGAGAAAATGAGCTAGAAGAACTCTGTGGTTTAGATGAGTCTGATAGATATGATGATGAAGATGTAATTTGTTCATGCATGCAGATTAGAAATGCTTATTCTCAAGTGACCTCATCATGCATGCAGGTTTCTCTCTAGCTTAGAAACTGAGCAGAACATCAATTAGCAAAATCAGAAAAAGCTGTCTGTGTGCACTGCAAATCCCACAGAAACAACAGAGGGAGGGAAAAAACAAGCCTAAGGTTTTATAGTAGTCATTCTGTTCACTGCAAACACACAAGGCTTTGGGTATTGTGTAGCCTTGTGGGGCATTCATTTGGTGACATAAAGCGAAGATTGACTTCCAGCAATAGTGCAATGCAAGCAGAATGGAAGTCCTAAAACACAGACACCTTCCAGCCTACATAGCAGTCACCATATTGCTTGAATTTCTCTTGCAAGTCGAGCAGGGTTAGAATAGAATCAACCAGGTTGGAAGAGACCTCCAAGATCATCCAGTCCAACCTAGCACCCAGCCCTATCCAGTCAATCAGACCATGGCACTAAGTGCCCCATCTAGTCCTTTCTTGAACACCTCCAGGGACGGTGACTCCACCACCTCCCTGGGCAGCCCATTCCAATGCCAATCACTCTCTCTGCCAACAGCTTCCTCCTGACATCCAGCCTAGACCTCCCCTGGCACAACTTGAGGCTGTGTCCCCTTGTCCTGTTGCTGGTTGTCTGGGAGAAGAGACCAACCCCCACCTGGCTACATCTAAAAAAAGTTCCATTTTATACTGGGCTATATGCCTAAAACAATGTTAGTTATCTTCATAAATAAGCTTCTCAGCAGGAACTAGCATGTCAGAATGGAAGAGTTCAAACTGTTTTAAGAGGGCAAAACTTCATGTGATGGCTATTAGGTAATAACTGGCTCAAAACTATAAGTGAGTTTCATCACAGAAGCAGAAGTGTGTCTTTAGTTGAAGCCTGTTGCACTTCTTTCTCTGTAAAACTTGAATGAGAAGTAGCCTTGAACACAGGCTTTGGCCCTGAGGATTGCTGAGCACAGCATTTAATCACCTTTTGCTTACTTTTTGTCAGAAACCAAGGGCATCTTGTTTCATTCCCCCTTGCCATGGGCAGTGACACCTTCCACTAGATCAGGTTGTCCAGAGCCACATCCAGCCTGGCCTTAAAGACATCCAGGGATGAGACTTCCACACCTCCCTGGGCAGCCTGCTCCAGCGTCTCACTAACCTTATGGTAAAGAACTTCCTAAGGTCTGATTTAAATCTACCCTGCTCTAGCTTGGATCCATTCCCCCCAGTCCTATCCCTATCCATAGAATGGTTTAGGTTGGAAGGGACCCCAAAGATCATCCAGCTCCAACCCCCCACTATAGGCAGGGACACCTCCTACTAGAGCAGGCTGCTCAAGGCCTCATCCAGCCTGGCCTTAAACACCTCCAGGGAGGAAGCATCCACAACCTCCCTGGGCAACCTGTGCCAGTGCCTTACCACCCTTACTGTAAAGAACTTCCTCCTAACATCCAGTCGGAATCTCCCTTCTTCCAGCTTAAACCCATTGCCCCTCGTCCTGACATTACTAGACCGTGTAAAGAGGATCCAATCCTCGCAAAAGTCCCTCAGCAGCTTTCTTGTAGGTCCCCCTCAGATATTGGAAAGCCACACAAGATCTNAAGGTAAAAAAGGTAATACAAACACAATTCCCCTCCCAGAAACCTGAGTCCCCAGGAGGGGCTCTCAACCACCCCTCACCTTCCCCCTACCTCTCTCAACCTTACCCCAGTCCTAAGGAAGAATGGAGGTTCGGCCAAGAGGATTAAAAAGCAAGGTGAAGCAGCCAAGCAAAGGAGGGTGAGGTTAGAAAGCAAGATGGAGTCCAGCCAGCAGCCACGAGCTCTCCCCAGCAGGTCAAGCTCCCCAGCGAAGAGAAGAAGCAAAATGCCCTAATCTTTGTTTTGCCTTTCTTCTTTTGTATACATCTCAGCAAGACTGTGAGCGAAGTAGACCTCACCATTGTTTTCATTTTACAGCCTATCATCTAGTTCTTCTCACCAAAACATGCTAGCTAGGCTCAAACTAGCACAAGCTCTCAGCCTGTTCTCTTAGGAGAGGAGCTCCAGCCCTGTTCTCATCCTTGCCACTTGCTGAATTCAACATTTCGCTGCATTAGCACTCAACAGCCTCTGAAGGTGGAATTGACATAGACTTTATTAACTCATTAGGAAATATTAGCAACATGGGAATTTCAGGTGTAAGTACCAATGAATATGCCTATTTCCAAACATATCCAAATGGAACTTTGGAAGAGTGTTTGGAGTTGTATACTCAACTGTATACATGCAAACTGTCCAGCATTTTCTTGGAAAACACCCTGAGGGACAGGTGTCTTTTAGTATACTTTTTAGTCATGCCACTTTAACTCTATTTAAGTGGATTCTGCTGAAGGTCATACATGTGCAGAAGCCCTGCAGACAGCAGTGGTATTCATCCAGTTGCTGTCCTTGGAAACAGTATGGAGTGTTCCCACACCATGACTTGAGTCATAGAATCATGGAATGGTTTAGGTTGGAACAGCCCTCAAAGCTCATCCAATTCTAACTCCCTGCTATAGGCAGGAACACCTCCCTCTAGAACAGGTCACTCAAGGC
>WAAF01003261.1:32230-43417 GCA_013400475.1 Tricholaema leucomelas | reverse complement strand
TGCTCAAGGCCTCATCCAGCCTGGCCTTAAACACCTCCAGGGAGGAAGCATCCACAACCTCCCTGGGCAGCCTGTGCCAGTGTCTCACCACCCTCACTGTAAAGAACTTCCTCCTAACATCCAGTCTAAATCTCCCCTCTGCCAGTTCAAACCCATTCCCCCTCGTCCTGACATTCCCAGACCTTGTCAATAGTCCCTCCCCAGCCTTCCTGGAGGCTCCCTTCAGATACTGCAAAGCCACTCTAAGGTCTCCTGGAAGCCTTCTCTTCTCCAGGCTGCAGAGCCCCAATTCTCTCAGCCTGTCCTCAGAGCAGAGCTGCTGCAGCCCTCTGAGCATCTTCGTGGCTCTCCTCTGGACTGGCTCCAGCAGTTCCATGTCCTTCTTGTGCTGGGGGCTCCAGAACTGCACACAGGACTCCAGGTGGGGTCTAAATCTCTGGTTTATTCTTCTTGCCCATATCCAAAGGACTTAGGGTTGGTAAACAGCTTCAATGGAAATGTCCAACTGAGCCAAAAAGTCTGTCCCCAGCTCTCTGATCAGCCCTCGAAGCCCTGAAAGGCCACCACAAGGTCTCGTAGAATCATCCAACCTGGCCCTGAACACCTCCAGGCAGGGGCAGCCACAGCCTCCCTGGGCAGCCTGTGCCAGTCTCTCCCCAGCCTCATTCAGCAATTTCTTCCTCAGCTCCACTCTCAATCTCCTCTCTCCCACCTCCCTCAGCCTGCCACTCCCAGCCCTTGTCCAAAGTCCCTTCACAGCTCTCCTGGAGCCCTTTCAGGCACTGGAAGCTGCTCTGAGGTCTGCCTGGAGCCTTCTCTTCTCCAGGCTGAGTAGCCCCAACTCTGCCAACCTGTCTCCACAGCAGAGCCCTTCCAGCCCTGCCAGCCCTGCCAGCACTGCTGTGTGCATGCATCCCACACAGGTGAATGTTTCATTCCACCTGCACACCTATTGCTGTGTCTCCATGTCTGCATTTCAAACCCTGGCACGTTTCAGCTCCCCTCTGGCACACCATGGCACAGCCATGCCCTCTGCCAGCTCTTCCCCGCAGGTCCAGGCCAGGCTGGTCCTCCCCTGACCACTGGAAACTGCCTTGGGCTGCTCCAGTGCCATGCAGTGCCTCAAGATGGCTCAGCACAGTGTGAGCCAGCTGGGGAAAAAGAGCCCAAGGTGGAGGCCAGGATCAAAGGTGAAGAGCTCAGAGCTGGCCTCTGAGTTCTGCTGCCCAGGGAGGTTCCCTGGCACTGTAGGCAGTGCCTCTTGCTGCAGGCAGATTCCCCTGATCCCAGCAGGACTCTCTGCAGACAGGAAGGTTTTCAGTGCTGTTTTCCCCTGCCATTGTGCTGTCCATCAGACATATACTGTGCTCAGTTCTGGGCTCCCAGTTGCAGAGGGACAGGGATCTGCTGGAGAGGGTCCAGCAGAGGGCTGTGAGGATGAGGAGGGGACAGGAGGGCATGGCTGAGGAGGAGAGGCTGAGGGACCTGGGGCTGCTTAGTCTGGAGAAGAGAAGACTGAGAGGGGATTGGATAAATGTTTGTAAGTATCTGAGGGCTGCCAGCAGTGGGGGACAGGCTCTGCTCACTGCTCCTGGGGTAGGACAAGCAGCAGTGGATGGAAGCTGCAGCACAGGAGGTTGCAGCTCAGCACAAGGGAGAACTTCTTGCCTGGAAGGGTCTCAGAGCCTGGCACAGGCTGCCCAGAGAGGTTGTGGAGTCTCCTTCTGTGGAGCCTTTCCAGGCCTGTCTGGATGTGTTCCTGTGTGACCTGTGTTAGATAGGATTGCCCTGCTCTGGCAGGGGGGGGTTGGACTGGATGATCTCCTTGGGTCCCTTCCAACCCCTAACATCCTGTGAGCCTGGGATGCCAGGAGCTTTCCTCTCATCCCATGACTGGGGAAGCTTTGTTGGGAGCTCTTTGGAAAGCCAAGAGCTGCAGGCTACCTCTGCTGCCAGCTCCAGGGCCTGCAAGGGCTTCTGTGGCCAATTTTGGATGAGGTAACCTCTGATGCTCCTTCACATGCCTGTTTATTTTGTTCTTCACTGGAGTGCCTTCCACTTTGCCTTGCTAAAGATCAAGCTTCCCACAGCACAGCTTCCTCAGCTCCCCTTCCCCTCCTTTGAATAAACTGGGATGGAAACCTCCACCTTCTAAGGAGTCCTGCCTGGGCAGGTTGAAGTGACAGATTTCCCAGCACACTCAAGGGGCTGGAATCTCATTTTTCACTCCTTCACAGCCCTCTGGAAAATCCCATCTGGTCCTGATGGCTTTTGGTGACCCAGCTTTTCATTCCCAGCCTAAAATACCAACCAGTCCCTTCCACTCATCCCTCCTAAGGTGATGTTCCCCTCTGGGATTGTTACTGAATTCCTCTGTTTATTTAAGTCCCCCCCCCCAAGCTGAGCCCTTTCCTTCACAGCTCCCCCACTGCACTCTGCCATGAGCTCTGCTGGCCCCACAGCATTCACCTCCTGCTTCTTGGGTTCATGAAGTGGGTTGGGTTGGAAGGGATCTTAAAGCTCAGCCACTGCCAACCCTCTGCCACGGGTAAGGACACCTCCCACCAGCACAGCTTGCTCAAGGACTCATCCAGCCTGGTCCTGAACACCTCCAGGGAGGTTGTGGAGCACAGAAGCACCCAACGTGATCAAAGATCACGTTGGGTGCTTCTGTGCTCCACAACCTCCCTGGAGGTGTTCAGGACCAGGCTGGATGAGTCCTTGAGCAAGCTGTGCTGGTGGGAGGTGTCCTTACCCGTGGCAGAGGGTTGGCAGTGGCTGAGCTTTAAGATCCCTTCCAACCCAACCCACTTCATGAACCCAAGAAGCAGGAGGTGAATGCTGTGGGGCCAGCAGAGCTCATGGCAGAGTGCAGTGGGGGAGCTGTGAAGGAAAGGGCTCAGCTTGGGGNTGTCCCTCAGCCTGCCACTCCCAGCCCTTCTCCAGAGTCCCTCCCCAGCTCTCCTGCAGCCCCTTCAGGCACTGGAAGGCTGCTCTGAGCTCTCCCTGGAGCTTTCTCTTCTTCAGGCCCAACTCTTCCAGCCTGTGCCCACAGCAGAGCTTCTCTAGCATCTTGGTGGCCTCCTCTGGACCCACTCCATCAGCTCCAGGTCCCTCTCATCCTGGGGGCACCAGAACTGAGGGCAGCACAGAGCTGTCTCTTGCCCAGGTGTGCTGTCACTGAGCCATTTCTTCCCACAGATGCAGCAGGTTTCAGACCTCAGAAATTGGTCCTACTTCTTCAGCTTCTTCACCTTTCAGCTCTCTCCAGGCTCTCTCCTCCACTGGTGCCAGTCAGCTGTGCTGTTACTGTGGGCACCACACCCTAGTGTCAATGGTCACTGACTGCCAGGCAGGGTCACAGAATCAGTCTGGTTGGAAAGGACCTGGTGCCCAGGGGCAGGGGCAGAGAGCACAAACTGCAACCCAGGAGGTTCCTTCTGAACAGGAGGAGAAAGCTGTTCGGTGTGAGGGTGCTGGAGGCCTGGAGCAGGCTGCCCAGAGAGGCTGGGGAGTCTCTGAAGACCTTCCACACACTCCCTCCCCTGCCATTGTGCTCCTGCTGTGGGTGCCCTGCTGGAGCAGGGGCTTGGACTGGATGAGCTCCAGAGGTCCTTCTAGACCTCACCACGCTGGCATTCTGCCACATCACAGCCTGCAGCTGACATTTTGTGGCCTCCATTGACCTCTTCTCTTGGACTTCTGCACAGAGCTCTCAGTGGTAGAACAGAGACACAAATCCTACAGGAAAAGCTGCAAGGAGAAGTGAGCTGTGCCTGGGCTGCAGCTGCTAGGAAGGAGTCAGAATGAATGGGACAGATGTGAGTTAATGCCCTGGAAGGACTCCCAGCTCAAAGCCATTGTCCCTCAGCCTGCCACTCCCAGCCCTGGTCAAAGTCCCTCCCCAGCTCTCCTGTAGCCCCTTCAGGCACTGGAAGCTGCTCTGAGCTCTCCCTGCAGCCTTCTCTTCTCCAGGCTGAGCAGCCCCAACTCTGCCAGCCTCTCCCCATAGGGGAGGTTCTCTTGGACTCCTCTCCTAAGAGGGAGTTGAGACTGTCAGTCTGGAGAGGAGAAGGCTCCAAGATCTTATTGTGGCCTCCAGTATCTACCAGATGGGCTACAGGAAAGCTGGGGAGGGACTTTCTAGGGTGTTGAGTAGTGATAAGATTGGGGGGAATGGATCCAAGCTGGAGGAAAGGAGATTCAGATTGGATGTTAGGAAGTTCTTCACCATGAGGGTGGTGAGAGCCTGGCACAGGTTGCCCAGGGAGGTGGTGGAAGCCTCATCCCTGGAGGTGTTTAAGGCCAGGCTGGATGAGGCTGTGGACAGCCTGATCTCATGTGAGGTGTCCCTGCCCATGGCAGGGGGTTGGAGCTGCTCAGAGACTCCCCAGCCTCTCTGGGCAGCCTGCTCCAGGCCTCCAGCACCCTCACACCAAACAGCTTTCTCCTCCTGTTCAGAAGGAACCTCCTGGGTTGCAGTTTGTGCTCTCTGCCCCTGCCCCTGGGCACCAGGTCCTTTCCAACCAGACTGATTCTGTGACCCTGCCTGGCAGTCAGTGACCATTGACACTAGGGTGTGGTGCCCACAGTAACAGCACAGCTGACTGGCACCAGTGGAGGAGAGAGCCTGGAGAGAGCTGAAAGGTGAAGAAGCTGAAGAAGTAGGACCAATTTCTGAGGTCTGAAACCTGCTGCATCTGTGGGAAGAAATGGCTCAGTGACAGCACACCTGGGCAAGAGACAGCTCTGTGCTGCCCTCAGTTCTGGTGCCCCCAGGATGAGAGGGACCTGGAGCTGCTGGATCCCATTGCCTGGATCCTGGAGGTCCCTTCCATCCTTGGCAGTTCTGTGGTTCTCTGGTTTCAATGCAGCTTCCTCAGAAGCTCTTGGTAAGATTCCTGGAGAATTGTGATCTCCTGCCAATGTTTTCTTCCAGTCAGAGATAATTTAGATCTTGAGCCAAAGCACTGCAGAAAACTCTGTGCTATTTCCAACAGTTCCATGAAGATCAGACCCCTGGGAGAGCTCACTTCTCTTCTACTGCTATTTTTATACCTTAAGAACTCTATTTTTATATCTTAATATCTCTATTCTTATGCCTTCATATCTCTATTTTTATCTTGTTTAATATTAGGCAATGAACTTTTGTCTTACCTGCACCAAGTCATCAAGGATGGAGACCAAGCTCCAGCAACTCCTCTGTACAGAGAGGAGATACTCCTGGGGCTGGGAGCACAAAAGGATCAGGTGCAGTGGAGATGGTGGAGGGAGCAGATTGCCAAGCAGGTGGGGAAGAGGGAATGGTGTCCTGAAAGTGGAAATGGGAAGGTTGTGTGGCTGAAGATGCATACTTCAAAGGACCAACAAAGTCACTGTCTTGCTGTATGCAGCACCGGAGAAGGCTACGCTCTGCGTCCTGCCATCAGCTTTGGGCCACTCACGGCCAGAAGGACATTGAGAGGCTGGAGCAGGGCCAGAGAAGAGCAACAAAGCTGGGGAAAGGACTGGAGAACAGGGCTGGGGAAGAGCAGCTGAAGGAACTGGGGGTGTGCAGTGTGGAGAAGAGGAGGCTAAGGGCAGAGCTCATTGCTGTCTGCAGCTGCCTGAAGGGACATTGTGCAGAAGCTGCTGCTGGGCTCTGCTCACAGGGAACTGCAGACAGAACAAGGGGGAATGGCCTCAGACTGAGCCTGGGGAGGTTTAGATTGGACATTAGGAAGAAGTTTGTCATGGAGAGAGTGGTCAGGGACTGGAATGAGCTGCCCAGGGAGGTGCTGGAGTCTCCCAGCCTGGCTGTGTGTCAGGGTGGTTTGGATGTGGTGCTTGGGGCTGTGGTTTAAGGTGAGCCTTGCAGAGCAGGGCTCTAGGCTGGGCTGGGTGCTCCTGAGGGGCTGTGCCAGCCTGGGTGCTGCTGTGAGCTGTGATTCTGTGATTCCTGTCCCCTTTTCCAGCAGCCACATCAGCCTGGACTCATAACTGAGCCTCCATGGTCAGCATTTGCATGTGGAGCAGAGGAATCTTTCCTTACTCTCCCTCAGCCCTGTGCTAACACCAACCAGGCTCCATTGACTCTCCAAGAGCTGGCAGCTTCTCTTTGCTCCCAGCAGTCCTCAGGCTGGTTTGGCAGCCACAGTTTGCCAGAAGGATCCTTTTTGCCTGCAGGTGGATCACAGAACTACAGAGTCACAGCAACATGCAGGTTGGCAAAGCCCTTCAGGATCACCAACCCAACCTCTGGCTCTACTCTGCAAGGTTCACCTTAAACCACAGCCCCAAGCACCACATCCAAACCACCCTGACACACAGCCAGGCTGGGGGACTCCAGCACCTCCCTGGGCAGCTCATTCCAGTGCCTGAAGCTTGCCCCTGGCTTCACCTCCACACCCATGAGATCTCACTCCATTAGCTGCTTTGGCAGGAGCAGTGCAAACATCTACTGCATCAAACCAACTCCCAGTCCTAGCAAAACAAGGAAGTTGGACTTGTCTGGCAGGCTCTGACTGCACTACACCCATGTGGGCCAGCATCTGTGGCCTTCCAGCTACTGAGCCTGTGGTGGCATCACTGTTTTGCCTAAGGCTTATGCCAGTCTCACAGAATCCCAAATTGCCAGGTTGGAAGGGACTCTGAGGATCCACACTGCTGGCTCCAACCTTTCCAGGTCACAGCAGAGCTGCAATGAGCTGTCCCAGCACCATGGCAAGAGGAGCTCTCAACTGCCCAGTGTAGGGGACTCCACTGCTGCCCTTGGCAGATGATTCCAGTCATGGGCAAACATTTTCTTCTGAAGTGCAATGGGAATGTCCCCAGCAGGAGCTTGTCCCCATCACCCCTTGTCCTCTCCATGGGACTGCTTGTGAAAAGGGAGTCTGCATCCTGCTGGTAATCACTTGCTTAGAAAGAGCTCCTGCAGCCCTACACTGAGCACCAGCACATCATTAGTTCATCACCAGGTGGCCCACAGAGGTGGGAGCTGCCTCATCCCTGGAAACATTCCAGGTGAGGTTGTTTGTGGCTCTGAGCAGCCTCCTCTAGCTGCAGCTGTCCCTGCAGGGGCCTTGGCTGGATGAGCTTTAAAGGTCTCTTCCACCCAAACCTTTCCAAGATGCTGTGATTCTATGCACCACGGAGGAAAAATCCACATCAGGCTGGAAGAAATC
The DNA here is from genome assembly GCA_013400475.1 of Tricholaema leucomelas. Lineage (NCBI taxonomy): Eukaryota > Metazoa > Chordata > Aves > Piciformes > Lybiidae > Tricholaema lacrymosa > Tricholaema leucomelas. The sequence continues at coordinate 36,254 of WAAF01003261.1, read as the reverse complement.
TCCTCAAGTGGCTGTTTTAGGCTTCTGAAGTGTGAAATGAGAGGTACACCAAGGCTCAAATGCTGAGCTCTGACAGGTGGTGCTCAGCAGCAGCCTGGCACAGGCAGGGACAAAGAAGCCACACTTGTGCACCAAGGCTCAGTGCCCTCCTGTGCTGCCCAAGGACCACTTTGCTGTTTCCTGTGGCTGGCTCTTTGGAAATGAAAGCAGCCAGCTGCAGTCCTTCTGGGCATCAGTTCATGGAACTGTTTGGGGTGGAGAAGTCCTCTGAGCTCATCCAGTCCAGCCAGCAGCCCAACACCACCATGGCCCCATTGCCATGGCCACAGGTTTCTTCAGCACCTCCAGGGTGTTCAACTCCAGCACCTCCCTGGGCAGCCTGTGCCAGTCCCTGACCATTCTTGCAGCAAGGAAATTTTTCCTCATCTCCAACCTGCCAATTTCAGGCCATTGCCTCTCCTTCTATCACCTGAGATTAGGGGGAAGAAGCCAACCCCCACCTCACTGCAGCCTCCTTTTGGGGAGGTGTAGAGATCTGAGGTGCCCAAGTGCAGTGTGTGACAGACAGGTTGGTGGGCAGGTGCTGGTGCTGTCCAGAGAAGGGCAACGAGGCTGGGGAGAGGCCTGGAGCACAGCCCTACGAGGAGAGGCTGAGGGAGCTGGGATTGGTTAGCCTGNCCTTGGTGATACTGTGAGGCTGTGATACCTATGGAAGGAAGGTGCCAGCAGACACCTACCTGCTGAGTCTGCTGTCCCCAGCAGCAGAAGGACACAGAGCTGTGGAGTGAGGCCAGAGGAGGCCACAAAGATGCTGCCAGGGCTGGAGCAGCTCTGCTGTGAGCACAGGCTGAGGGAGCTGGGGGGGTGCAGCCTGGGGAGGAGAAGGCTCCAGGGGGACCTCAGAGCTGCTGCCAGAGCCTGAAGGGATCCTGCAGGAAGGCTGCAGAGAGACTTTGGCTGAGGGTGTCTGAGCCAGGCCAAGGGGGAATGGTTTGGAGCTGAGGAGGAAGTTCTTGAGTGTGAGGGTGGTGAGAGTCTGGCCCAGGCTGCCCAGGGAGGCTGTGGCTGCCTCCTGCCTGGAGATGTTGCAGGCCAGGCTGGATGAGGCCCTGAGCAGCTGAGTCCAGCTGAGAGGTGTCCCTGCCCATGGCAGGAGGGTTGCAGCAGATGATCTCTGAGGTCCCTTCCAACCTGAGCCATTCTGTGGCTCTGTGATGAATGCTTTGCTGGTTTAGGGTTACACAACAGCCACAAGAGGTCTGGAAGGAGCAGACAGAGGTGAGGAACCGTCAGGGAGCTGCTCTGGCCAGCTCTGAGCTCCGTCTTTGATGCCTCTAGGAAAGCTCTCCCAGAAGCATCACTGATGGCTCTTAGAACAGAACAGAACAGAATAGAATAGAATAGAATAGAATAGAATAGAATAGAATAGAATCAATCAGGTTGGAAGAGAGCTCCAAGCTCATCCAATCCAATCTAGCACCCAGCCCTATCCAGTCAACCAGACCATGGCACTGAGTGCCTCATCCAGGCTTCTCTTGAACACCTCCAGGGACAGTGACTCCACCACCTCCCTGGGCAGCCCATTAGGTCTTCACCCTGTTGACTGTTCCCTTCCCTTCAGCCTTGCCTGGCACACTCCAGCTACCTGACAGCTCCCTGGGCTGTTGGCTATGGCACAAGAGGCAGCACAGGGCACCTGTAAATTATTTACCTCTTTGATGCCAGGCAAGCTCTGCCCTCTTGTGCCCTCTGAGCCAGGAGCATCTCCACACCTCGCCTGATGCCAGGTGCAGCCTCTGCGGCTCTGCATTGCTTCTCCACTGAGTTTTCCCTCCTCGGGGGCCATGTGGGGATGTCTCTCTCGGCTCTGGTTAGCACAGGTGGCTTGGCAGCCCCAGCAGCCCTTGGAAGGGTCGAATTTTTCAGTGGCAAATGAAGAAGCAGGATCAAATTCTTCTGGCATTTTCCAGCTGCTCTGCCGCACGGAGCCACTGCTTCGGCCCCCTCCTGCTGAGCCTCCCTGAGGCACTGCTGCCAGGGCATGGATTATTTAACAGGAGAGTTGCTAAGCAGGGCTAGGGAGGTTCCCTGAGCCATGGCCTCTGGCAGGTGGCATTTGCTGCTGCAGCTCAGCTGAGGAGAGCTGCAGAGGAGAGACAGAGACCTGCTGGAGAGAGTCCAGCAGAGAGCCACCAGGGTGAGTGGGGGACTTGAGCATCTCCCCTGTGGAGAGAGCCTGAGAGCCCTGGGGCTGTTGGGTCTGGAGAGGAGAAGGCTGAGAGGGGACCTGAGCAATGTGCACAGACAGCTGAGGGGTGGGGGGCAGTGCCTGAGGCCAATCTCTTCTGGGTGCTCAGCAGCAATAAGCCAAGGAGCAGCAGCTACAAACTGGAGCAGAGAAGGTTCCACCTCAACAGGAGGAGAAACTTCTGTGGTGCTGGAGGTCTGGAGCAGGCTGCCCAGAGAGGCTGTGAAGTCTCCTCTGAAGATTTTAAGACCCACCTGGAAGTGTTCCTGTGCCACCTGCCCAGGGTGATCCTGCTCTGGCAGTGGGGTTGGACTGGCTGATCTCTGGAGGTCCCTTCCAACCCCTGCCATCTGTGATCCCATGGTTCTATGAATCTATGTCTCAAGCTGTGCCAGGGCAGGTTCAGGTTGGATGTTAGGAGGAAGTTGTTGGCAGAGAGAGTGATTGGCATTGGAATGGGCTGCCCAGGGAGGTGGTGGAGTGGCTGTGGCTGGAGGTGTTGAAGCCAAGCCTGGCTGGGGCACTTAGTGCCATGGTCTGGGTGATTGGGCAGGGCTGGGTGCTAGGTTGGGCTGGAGGAGCTTGGACTCCACCACCTCCCTGGGCAGCCCATTCCAATGGGAGGCTGCTCCTGCCCAGCTGCAGAGCTCTGCTCTTACTCCCTGGGGAAAGAGCAGAAAAAGGAGTAGAGAAGAATCTGTGACTGAAGAGCTGGGGGGGATGGGGTGTGCAGGGCTGGGATGGGAGCAGTGTGCAGGCACCAGTCAGAGCTCACAGAGTTAACTGAAATGCTGCTGCTCCAACTGCCTTCATCCTTTCCATGGAGTTCAGAAGCTGCTGCTATTAAACCTCCTTTCTAATTAGGCTTTATCAGCAATCAGTTAATTTATTGGCCCCAGATTCTCAGGAAGGTATTTCAGAGGCTTTGCTCATGCTGTGGTGCAGCAAATGCCCACAGACACCCAAACTGCAATGGGAGAATGGAAACAGGTCCCAGGGTGAGGCTGCTCTGGAGCTGCCTCCATCCCTGACCCCAGCTGTGGAGCAGGGGGTGTGACACCAGGGTGCCCCTCTCAGACACATCAGGAGCAGCCTCTCCATAGCAGGGCACCTGCCCTGGGCCTGGAGCCAGCAGCGGTCCCCTGGGGACTTGCAGAGGTCTGATGTGTGCTCACAAGCCCCACACGAGGGAAGGGAAGATGCTGATGGGGAGGGATACAGCCAAGGCTGGAGAGAATCTGGGGCTATTGAGCCTGGTGAAGAGCAAGTGGGCTCTTGCCAGTGGTACCCAGGGGACAGGACAAGGGGCAGTGGGCACAAACTGAACCCAGGAGGTTCCACCTGAACAGGAGGAGAAACTTCTTTGCTGTGAGGGTGCCCAGGAGCAGGCTGCCCAGAGAGGTTGTGGAGTCTCCTCTGGAGAGCTTCCAATCCCCCTTGGCCATTGTGCTGCTGAGCAAGCTGCTGTGGGTGCCCTGCTGGAGCAGGGGGTTGGAATGGATGAGCTCCAGAGGTCCCTGCCAGCCCCACCACTCTATTTCCCACTGAATGGGAGAACTGTTTCAGCTGGGAAAGACCTGAAGAGGAGGCAGCAGTGCCCAGGTGGCCAAGAAGGCCAATGGCATCCTGGGCTGGCTCAGGAGCAGTGTGGGCAGCAGGACAAGGGAAGTCCTTCTGCCCCTGTGCTCAGCACTGCTCAGGCCACACCTGGAGTGCTGTGTCCAGTTCTGGGCTCCTGAATTCAAGAGAGATGTTGAGGTGCTGGAAGGTGTCCAG
>WAAF01003261.1:18121-30337 GCA_013400475.1 Tricholaema leucomelas | reverse complement strand
CCTGGGCACTGCTGCCTCCTCTTCAGCTCCTCTCTGCCAGCACCCCCAGCTCCCTCTCTGCCTGGCTGCTCTCAGCCACTCTGTCCCCAGCCTGTAGTGCTGCTTGGGGTTGTTGTGGCCCTGCACTTGGCCTTGTTAAATGAGGATGAGGAGAGACAGGCTGCCCAGAGCCTGTGGCTGGTATGACATTCAAGCTCAGCCTTGTTGTGTCCCTGGGCAGCCTGCTCTAGCTGGAGGTGTCTCTGCTGCCTGCAGGGGAGTTGGACAAGATGACTTTTGAGGGTCCCTTCTGACCCAATGCAGTCTGTGAAGCTGTGACCACCCAGCCTGCAGCAGTCCTGTGCCAGCACCTGGGGTGATGCTTGCCTGTGTGGCACAGCCCTGCCCTGCCCTCCCCACCCCGAGCCTGCAGAGCCCTGCATGGGCACTCAGCCTCACTCCACGTTCTCCAAAACATCCCTCCAGCTCCTGGCTTCCCTTTGGGGTTGCCTTGTGAGTGCCTCCCTTGCCACTTCATTTGTTTTACTGAAACTCCCTTTGTGAAGAGAGCTTTTGTGAAGTCATTCAAGGTTTCATCTGCAGCAGCTGTAAGTCATCATCCATTCCATCTTCCTTCCACAGCCTCTGCCCTCCCCACTGTCCTCCTCTCACCCCACCAGCCCACAGGATTTCTACTCTCCATGTGTGAATTGCAGCCCAACTCATGCTGCTGTTTTCCAGCCCTCTCTCTTTGGGCTCACAGGATGTTAGGGGTTGGAAGGGACCCAAGGAGATCATCCAGTCCAACCCCCTGCCAGAGCAGGACAATCCTATCTGACACAGGTCACAGAGGAACACATCCAGACAGGCCTGGAAAGGCTCCAGAGAAGGAGACTCCACAACCTCTCTGGGCAGCCTGTGCCAGGGCTCTGGGACCCTTACAGTAAAGAAGTTCCCCCTTGTGCTGAGCTGGAACCTCCTGTGCTGCAGCTTCCATCCATTGCTGCTTGTCCTATCCCAGGAGCAGTGAGCAGAGCCTGTCCCTCCCCTCCTGGCAGCCCTCAGATACTTACAAACATTTATCCAATCCCCTCTCAGTCTTCTCTCCTCCAGACTAAGCAGCCCCAGGTCCCTCAGCCTCTCCTCCTCAGCCATGCCCTCCTGTCCCCTCATCATCCTCACAGCCCTCTGCTGGCCCCTCTCCAGCAGATCCCTGTCCCTCTGCAACTGGGAGCCCAGAACTGAACACAGTATTCAAGATGAGGTCTCAGCAGGGCAGAGCAGAGGGGGAGGAGAACCTCCCTTGCTCTGCTGGACACACTCCTGCTAACACACCCCAGGACCCCATTGGCCTTTGTGGCCACAAGGGCACATTGCTGTGCCATGGCAAGGAGCAGCTCCACCACTCCTTGCCCTCATCCCTTCCACTGCCCAGCCTACTTCTGGGACAGGTTTTCCTTTCCCCTCAGCTCTGGGAGCTGCCTTCTCCTGGTGCCACATCAGCTGGTTCTCTTCACAGGGAGCAGAGGAGCTGCAGCCTGCTGGGCTTTAATTAAAGCCTGTTAGTAGTGGCCTGTTACTGATTTGCACCAGCTGAGTACCTCACACTCTCCTCAGATGGGCAGAGGACCGAGGGGGTGCCCATGAGGCACCAAGCTTCAGCCCCAGTTTTGTCCAGCCTGGCAGGACTTGCATGTTTCATGCTCCTGTCTCCAGTGCCCTGCTTGCAGCATCACATAGTGCCTTCTGCCCCACCTGCAGTGGGGACTGCCCAGCACAGCACAGGGCACAGAACATTGCCAGCTGGCAGCCTGGAGCAGGTCCAGAGAAGGGCCAGAAGCTGGGGAAGGGTCTGGAGAAGAGGAATGGGGAGGAGCAGCTGAGGGAGCTGGGGGAGTGCAGCCTGGAGAAGAGGAGGCTGAGGGAGACCTCATTGCTGTCTGCAGCTCCCTGAGAGGAGGCTGCAGTGAAGCTGTTGTTGGTCTCTTCTCCCCAGTTACAAGTGATAGGACAGGAGGAAATGGCCTCACATTGCACCAGTTGGGGCTTAGGTTGGACATGAGAAGAAACTTCTTCACTGGAAGGGTTCTCAAAGCCTGGCACAGGCTGCCCAGGGAGGTGTTTGAATCCCCAGCCCTGGAGGTGTTCCACAGCTGCAGTGCTGTGGTGCTGAGGGCCATGGGTTAGCAGCAGCCTCAGGAGAGCCAGAGAGTGGTTGGACTGCAGGAGCTGAAAGGGCTTTGCCAACCAAACCCATTCTGCAAGCGCCTCAGAGCAGATCCCCTCAGAGCAGATCCCCTCAGAGCAGGCTCCCCGAGGGTGAGGTGACCTTGTCAGTGCTCCACCACATGGGTTGTGCCTGTGGGGATACCCTCCAGGCCTGCAGGGAAGCCTTGTTTTGTCCCCAGCAAGAGGAAAAGGCAGCTCCTGCGCTCTCAGCTGTCACCCCAGCAGCGGCACAGCTGAGCCAGAGTCACCCTGGCAGCACACTGTGACACGGAGCTTACTGCTGCCCCTTCCTGCCCAGGGCCCTGGCAGAGCTGGGCACACTTCAGCAGTGTCTCTCTTGTCTCACTTCTCCATCTCACATTGGACTCAGCAGCCTCTGGCTGTGGCTGAGAGAGGGCAGGGCCATGGCACAGCTCAGGAGCTGAGTGAACCTCACCACACACAGCTGAGACAAGCTGGGCAAGAGAGGCACGGAGCCTGCTGTGACCTCAGCTCACAGATGGGGCTGGGCATGCCCATGGTGGGCACTGGGGTACCAGAGCAGCCCCAGGAAGGGCCTCAGCTCTAGAGTCATAGAATGATAGAACTGTTGAGGCTGGAAAAGATCATTAAGGTCACCAAGTCCAAGCCTTACCCCAGCACTGCCAGATCCACCACTGACCCTCGGCCCTCAGCACCACATCCCCACAGCCCTGAAACCCCTCCCAGGATGGGCACTCCACCACTGCCCTGGGCAGCCTGGGCCAGGCCTTGGCAACCCTTCTGGGCAAGGAATTGTTCCTCATGTCCAAGCTAAGGCTCTCCTGGGGCAACCCGAGGCCATTTCACCCTATCCATGACCTGAGTGCCTGGAGCTGGGTAAGCTGCACCGCGCAGCTGTGGCCTGCTGTGCCCTGTCCCACTCAGCCCAGCTGGCAGCCCAGGCCAGCCTGGGACACCTGCAGTGCTGCTGTGCACAGCTGGTGGCAGTGTGTGGTGGCACCATGGCTGCTGGCTGCCTCAAGGGGCAGTGAGCAGCACTGCTGGGCAGCAGGTCCAGCAGGGTGGCAGTGGGTCTGGGGGGCAGGGCTGGCTCTCAGGTGGCTCTCAGGTGGCTCTCCAGTCCCATGTGCCTGGAGCAGCTGTAGCAGTGGAGGCAAAGCCTGCTGAGCCCACTGTGGGGTGGTCCTGCTGAGCCCACTGTGGGGTGGTCCTGCTGTGTCCACTATGGGGTGGTCCTGCTGAGCCCACTGTGGGGTGGTCCTGCTGTGTCCACTGTGGGGTGGTCCTGCTGAGTCCATGTGGGGTGGTCCTGCTGTGTCCACTGTGGGGTGGTCCTGCTGAGCCCACTGTGGGGTGGTCCTGCTGTGTCCACTATGGGGTGGTCCTGCTGAGCCCACTGTGGGGTGGTCCTGCTGTGTCCACTGTGGGGTGGTCCTGCTGAGTCCATGTGGGGTCATCCTGCTGTGTCCACTGTGGGGTGGTCCTGCTGTGTCCACTGTGGGGTGGTCCTGCTGAGTCCATGTGGGGTGGTCCTGCTGAGCCTTGGGCAGCTCTGTTACCCCAGTGGAGGGGGCTGGAGCTGTTGCCCAGCCAGCAGCACTCCACAGAATCACAGAAGTGTTTGGGTTGGAAGAGACCTTTCAGACCAGGTCCAACTATGACTCCAGCACCGCCAGGGTCACATCTAAACCATGTCCCTCAGCACCACATAGACACAGCGTTCAAACCCCCAGGTTTTCAGTGCCTGAAGGGGCTGCAGGTGAGCTGGGGAGGGACTTTGGAGAAGGGCTGGGAGTGGCAGGCTGAGGGACAATGGCTGTGAGCTGGGAGAGGGGAGAGTGAGAGTGGAGAGGAGGAAGAAACTGTTGAGAGTGAGGGTGGGGAGAGACTGGCACAGGTTGAGGATGCTGAGACCCTGGCACAGGTTGCCCAGGGAGGTTGTGGAGCACAGAAGCACCCAATGTGATCTTTGATCACATTGGGTGCTTCTGTGCTCCACAACGTCCCTGGAGGTGTTCAGGACCAGGCTGGATGAGGCCTTAAGCAAGCTGTGCTGGGGGTTGGCACTGGCGGAGCTTTGAAGTCCCTTCCAAGCCAACCCATTCTAGCCACTGCTGTGCTCAGCTGTGCACTCAGCAGCCAAAGGAATCCACAGAGAGTCCAAGGGAGGCTGTGAGGATGCTGAAGGGTCTGGAAAATCTGTGTGATGAGGAGAAGCTGAGAGCCCTGGGGCTGGATAGCCTGGAGAAGAGGAGTCTGAGAGGCTTTTATTGATCCTCACAGAGGGAGTGATTGGCATTGGAATGGGCTGCCCAGGGAGGTGGTGGAGTGGCTGTGGCTGGAGGTGTTGAAGCCAAGCCTGGCTGGGGCACTTAGTGCCATGGTCTGGTTGGTTGGGCAGGGCTGGGTGCTAGGTTGGGCTGGAGGAGCTTGGAGCTCTCTTCCAACCTGCTTGATTCTATGATTCTCTGATGCTATGACCTGCCCTCTAGAGCACAATGCACTCATGCAGGATGTGTTCCTCTGTGATCTGTGTTGGATATTGATCTGCTCTGGCAGGGGGGTTGGACTCGATGATCTCCTTGGGTGCCTTCCAACACCTGTGATCATTCAGACCACCCTAGGAGGCTTCAGGTGTGGATTCTTGCTTGGGCAGAGCTTCACAACAGCCACTGCTGGGATTGGCAAGAACGAAGTCCAGAGAAGAGCGATGAAGCTGGGGAGGGGCCTGGAACACAAACCCTATGAGGAGAGGCTGAGGGAGCTGGGGGTGTGCAGCCTGCAGAAGAGGAGGCTCAGGGCAGAGCTCATTGCTGTCTGCAGCTACCTGCAGGGAGGCTGGAGCCAGGTGGGGTTGGGCTCTGCTGCCAGGCACTCAGAAACAGAAGAAGGGGACACAGCCTCAAGCTGTGCCAGGGCAGGTCTAGGCTGGATGTTAGGAGGAAGTTGTTGTCAGAGAGAGTGATTGGCATTGGAATGGGCTGCCCAGGGAGGTGGTGGAGTGGCTGTGGCTGGAGGTGTTGAAGCCAAGCCTGGCTGGGGCACTGAGTGCCATGGTCTGGGTGATTGGGCAGGGCTGGGTGCTAGGTTGGGCTGGAGGAGCGTGGAGCTCTCTTCCAGCCTGGTTGATTCTGTGATTCTATGATTCAAGTGGTTGCTTTGCTAATCTTTCCCTCCTGTCCTTGCCTCCAGTTGAGTCTCTGCTTCCCAGAGCAGCTCCAAACAACATCCCTGAGCTTTTATCTGCAGGTGACAAACAGAGGCACAGAGAGAGTGGATTGGCAGGAACACAAAGCAGGCTTTCATCTCATCATCACACCAAGCACTTAGAGTAACTTCTCAAGGAGGGGAAAAAAAAAAGAGATTATGCATCAACATTGTGAGCATAAAGACAATTTAAAAGGGATGTTAAGAAACTTCATGTCAGGAAAATAAAGAACATCTGCAAACAGATGAGGGCTCAGTAATCAGCTACGGCAACAACCTCGCAGGCAGTAGAGGCTCTTCCTGCAGGGACAAGCCCAGAGCCTTTCCCAAAGGGGATTTCACCAGCCTCAAGTGCTCCTTTTGCTCAGGACAATCAGTTGGCTGCGTGCCACAGGCAGGTTGGCTTCATAGAATGGTTTAGGTTGGAAGGGACCTCAAGGATCATCCAGCTCCAACCCCCTGCCATAGGCAGGGACACCTCCCACTAGAGCAGGCTGCTCAAGGCCTCATCCAGCCTGGCCTTAAACACCTCCAGGGAGGAAGCATCCACAACCTCCCTGGGCAACCTGTGCCAGTGTCTCACCACCCTCACTGTAAAGAACTTCCTCCTAACATCCAGTCTAAATCTCCCCTCTTCCAGTTTAAACCCATTCCCCCTCGTCCTGACATTACCAGACCTTGTCAATAGTCCCTCCCCAGCCTTCCTGTAGGCTCCCTTCAGATACTGGAAAGCCACTCTAAGGTCTCCTCGAAGCCTTCTCTTCTCCAGGCTGCAGAGCCCCAACTCTCTCAGCCTGTCCTCATAGCAGAGCTGCTGCAGCCCTCTGAGCATCTTCGTGGCTCTCCTCTGGACTCGCTCCAGCAGTTCCATGTCCTTCTTGTGTTGGGGGCTCCAGAACTGCACACAGTACTCCAGGTGGGGTCTGAGGAGAGCAGAGCCAAGGGGCAGAATCCCCTCCCTTGCCCTGCTGCCCACACTGCTCTTGCTGCAGCCCAGCACAGGGTTGCTGTCTGGGCTGCACTCACCCTGCAGGCTCCTGTTGAGCTTCTCATCAACCAGGCAGTTTCTGGTGCTCTGCCACCATGCTGGGCAGGGTTGGGGTCTCAGTGAGGGGGAAAGAAGCAGCAGGATAGAATCACAGATTTGTTTTGGTTGGAAAAGACCTCTGGGATTATCCAATCCAACCATCAACCCAACACCACCTTGGCCACTAAGCCATGTTCCCAGGTGCCATGGCCACAGGTTTCTTGCACCCCTGCAGGGGTGGTGGCAGTTGCAGGCTCTGTGCCAGGCTCCCTCCCTGGTGACACTGTGCCCAGTGCTGCTTCACAGGAGCATGCCCAGGAACTGTGATCACTGCAGTCCTGCAGGAGGGCAGGGAAGACAAAGCCACTCACTAGCAAGCTGACTTAACTGCTTATTAGTCTGCTAATTAATGGGCAACCACTGGCAGCACAAGTCAGCAAACACCACCCCCAGCTCTGCAGTAGGTGCTTGAGAGGTGCTTAGAGCCACCAGGAAAGCACCGAGCTGGACTCGTGTGCTGGCACAAGCACTGCCAGCCCTGCCAGGCTGAGATGCTGCCTGCCTTTCCCCAGCTGTCTGCACCTCTTCAGGGCTCTGTGCCCTTTCCTCTGCCAGCTGGATACAGCATGTGTGCCAGCTGGTGGGATTTCTAACTTGTCTAAGATGTGCCACAAGCTGAGCTTGTTGCCTTCTGCCACACCAACAGCTAGCAGAGGGCTGGCTCAGAGGTTCACTGGCCACAGTGTCACCACTGTGCTGGCCTGGGACATGAGGGACACTAAGAAGAGTGTGGCCAGCAGGTTGAGAGATGTCTTCCTCCCCTTCTGTTCTGCCCTGATGAGGCCATATCTGCAGTACCATGTCCAGCTCTGGGCTCCCCAGTTCAGGAGAAACAGAGAACTGCTGGAGAGAGTCCAGCAGAGGCTGCAAAGCTGCTGAGGGACCTGAAGCAGCTCTGTGAGAGCAAAGGCTGAGAGCCCTGAGACTGAGAGTCTACAGAAGAGCAGCCCCAGAGGGCATCTGAGCAATGCTCAGCAACAGCTAAAGGGTGGGGGGCAGGAGGCTGGGGCCAGACTCTTGTCAGTGGTGCCCAGGGACAGCACAAGGGCAATGGGCAGAAACTGCAACCCAAAAGTTTGCACCTGCCTGGACCTTGTGATCATGGGCAACCTGTGAGTGACCCTGCTGAAGGTGAGCTGCAGGCAGGCTGGGCAGGGGCCAGAAGGAACTGTGGGGACAGGCTGAGGGCAATGGTTTGGAAGTGGAGCAGGGCAGAGTTAGGTTGGACATCAGGAGGGAGTTGTGCACAGTGAGGGTGGGGAGGGACTGGCACAGGCTGCACAGGGAGGTGGTTGAGGCCCCTGCCCTGGAGACATTCAGGATCTTCCTGGATGTGCCCCAGGGCAGCCTGCTCTAGTTGGGGGTGTCCCTGCTGGCTGCAGGGGGGTTGGACAAGATGAGCTTTGATGGTGCCTCCCAGCCCGATGCAGTCTGTGACTGAGTCAAGCACAGGTTGATGTGGGCAATATGTGCCCAGGCTCTGCAGGAGAAACTGAACTACTCCAAGTGAAGATCCTGTCACCTCCAGGCACTTGTTTGTCCTTTCCAGCACCACTCTGATGGCAGAAGGAAATCTGCCAGGGTGAGGGAGATCTGTCTCCAAGTACCCCTGCGCCTGGCCAGGCTGGACTATGGGCAGGAACAAGCAGCTGGGGATGTGGCCACGTTTGTCACCACTGCGACCACTTGAAAGTGAGCTCACAGCTTGGGAGGAGCACAGGGAGAGCTGGAGGAGCAGTTTGGAGGGCGAGGGGAGGGGTGGATGTGGGACTGCACAGAGCATCTGAGCACAAGCTGCTTCGCGCACGAGTTGGCTCAGCAGAAGGCAATGTTTCAGCTGCGGAGTCTCAGTGGGCAGGAGGAGTGTGAATGATCTGACTGGCAGCAGATGCCTGGTGCTGTTTTAAGCACCTAGATGTTTGGCAGCAACTCCTCTTGGCTATTCCAAACTCCAGCAAGATCTTGTTTCCATTTAGCAGCCTGTGCAGGAGGATGCCCACACTGACTGCCAGCAGCTGCCTCACCATGGGCAGCACAGGCTGGGACCTAGAATCACAGCATGGGCTGGGTTGGAAGGGACCTCCAAAGCTCAGCCAGCCCAGCCCCTGCACTCAGCAGGGACATCCTCCTCTAGAGCAGGTTGCTCAGAGCCTTGGCCAGCCTCACCTTGGTGATTGGCAGGGATGGGCCTTCACCACCTCCCTGGGCAACCTGTCGCAGTGTTCCAGCAGCCTCAGGGTACAGAACTTGTTCCTCGCATCCAGTCTAAGTCTGCTCTGGTTCAAAGCCATTGCCCCATGTCCTGTCACTGCAGGCCCTGGCAAGCAGCCCCTCTGCAGCCTTTGTGTTGCCCTCTTCAGGTACTGGAAGGTCGTTATTAGGTCTCTGTGGAGCCTCCTCCTCTCCAGGCTGGCCAGCCCCAGCTCCCTCAGCCTGTCCTCCTAGCAGAGCTGCTCCAACCTCCTGACCATTTCAAGCTGAGATTCATTTTCTTGAGGTGTTTTCCAGTCCCCGCAGGTTTCCCTGTCTCTGTCCCTCACAGCAGCCAGTTCCCCCCTCCGTGTGGAGCTCTTCCTCAGGGACTGCCTTTCCGTGGGCTCACCCTGCAAAGAAGCAATCTGATCTCTGGCCCGGGCGAGCTTGTGCCTTCCCGAGGACCACAGCTCACCAGGAAGCTGCTCCCCAGGGGTCTGTACTAGATCCTGTATTGCTCAACATCTCCATCAATGACTTGGCTGAAGGGAAGCAGTGGATCCTCTGCAAGCTTCACAGAATCACAGATCCTGGGGGGCATTCAGCAGAGTGTGGCCAGCAGGGCCAGGGAGGTTCTCCTGCCCCTCTGCTCTGCCCTGCTGAGACCTCCTCTTGAGCACTGCCTTCAGTATTGGGCTCCCCAGTTGAAGAGGGACAGGGACTGCTGGAGAGGGTCCAATGGAGAGCTATGAAGATGATGATGGGACTGGAGCACTGCCTGGTGAGGAGAGGCTGAGGGCCCTGGGGCTGCCTAGTCTGGAGAAGAGAAGACTGAGAGGGGATTGAATCAATGTCTGTAACTCTCTGAGGGCTGGGGGTCAGCAGGGGGGGACAGGCTCTGCTCACTGCTCCTGGGATAGGACAAGCAGCAATGGATGGAAGCTGCAGCACAGGAGGTTGCAGCTCAACACAAGGGGGAACTTCTTGACTGAAAGGGTCACATTGGCCCTCTTGGCCAGTAGGGCACATTGCTGTGCCATGGATGTTCTCCACCAGCACCCCCAGGTCCCTCTCCACAGGGCTGCTCTCCAGCAGTCACCTCCCAGCCTGTCCTGCTGCAGTTTATTCTCCCTCCCCAGGTGCAGGACTCTGCTCTTGTCCTTGTTGGACCACATTGGTTCCTCTGTGCCCAGCTCTGTCTGTGCAGGTCTCTCTGGATGGCCTCACAGCCCTCAGGGGTATCAGCCAAGCCTCCCAGCTTGGTGTCATCAGCAAACTTGCTGAGCCTCCATCCAGCCCCAGCAGCAGCATGGAGCTGGGCTGCAGCAGGGAGGGGTGCTCAGTGCAGAGCTGCACCTTTGCTTTCACCATGGTTTGCTCCTGAGGCCTCTCTCCTGCCACATTGCTGATGGCTTTTGGGGTTTATCTTGTGTGTGAGCCCAGGCAGATAGGGAGATACACATCAAAGGTCTTCTGGCAGGTGAGCTACAGCAGCTGCGATGGAGGAGGAGAGTGTGCAGAGAGCCCACAGGAGACTGTGTCTGTGAAGGGGGTTATTGATTTTTGACCACCTTCTGAGCACCCTGGAGGTGTTGAAGGCCAGGCTGGATGAGGCCCTGAGCACCTGTGCTGGTGGGATGTGCCCCTGCCCATGGCAGGGGGTTGGAGCTGGCTGAGGTTTAAGGTCCCTTCCAACCCAACCCACTTGGTGAACTTACGAACCTTCTCCATGCAGAACTCTGCTGGTACCCCCTGAGCAGGTCACTTGGTCTGCATGGGATCCAGGCACCTCTGGGCACCTCTGGGCCCCTCATTTCAAGAAGGATATTGAGGGGCTGGAGTGGGGCCAGAGGAGACCTATGAGAGTGGGGAGGGGGCTGGAGGGGAAGGCTGATGAGGAGAGCATGAGGGAGGTGAGGGTGTTCAGCCTGGAGAAGGGGAGCCTTAGAGGGGACCTTATCACTCTCTACAACTACCCAAAGGGAAATTGTAGTCAGGTGGGGGTCAGGCTCTGCTCTCAGGCAACCTGTGCCAAGACAAGAGGGCATGGCCTGAAGCTGTGCCAGGGGAGGTTTAGGTTGGATGTTGGGAAGCACTTCCTCAGGGAGAGGTGATTAGGCACTGGGGTGGACTGCCCAGGGGTGTGCTGGAGTCCCCATCCCTGGGGGGCTTTAGGAAAAGCTTGGCTGTGGCACCTGGTGCAGTGGGTTAGCTGCTGTGGTGGTGCTGGGTCACAGGCTGCACTTGGTGATCTCAGAGGCCTTTTCCAGCCTCTGTGATTCTGAAAAGTCTTTTGTGAGCCAGTCAGTAGCTCTGAACCACTAACAGGCATCCAGCCTGGAAAAGCCTTGGGGAAAGTTCAGCCAAGATGGTTGCTCCCACTGGTGTCTGAACCTCCTTCTCTCTGTCCTGCAGACACTGGCACAGGTTGCCCTGGGAGGTTGTAGGTGCCCCCTGCCAGGAGGTGTTGAAGGTCAGGCTGGATGGGGCTGGCAGATGGTTCAGTGGGAGGTGTTCCTGCCCATGGCAGGGGGATTGGAACTCGATGATCTTCGAGGTCCCTTCCAAGCCAACCCACTCCATTGCCTATGAATCGAGGACTTGTTTGGGGCTCTTCTTTTCCAGACCGAAACAAGACAGATGAAGATCTCAAACAGGTCCTTCCTGCCACCAACTGCCTGGCCCAAGCTTTGACTGACTTTCTACTTAATTAATCCAGCTCTGTCGTTTAAGGGATGTTGCAGCAATAAGAGATGACAAGGTGTGAATTATAGGACAATAACTCATGCCTGGAGCACTGTCAGGCACAAGGCTGGAAGCTGAGTGCCATCCATGCAACTCAGCATGAATTATTGCACCATAATTCAAGCCCTGAGGAAACAATGAGGGAGTAAGGCAGAGACTATCAATACAGGGGGGAAAAATGGGTTAAATCTATTCATTTTATTTGGCTGGCTGGGATAGAAGGGGAAAGGATGCACTCTGTGACATCCCTTTCTCTCCATCCCCTCCTTTTCTTGGCAGAGAAGTCAAATCAGAGACAATGACCCCAGATTAGTGTGAAATGGGAGAGGAGAGGCTCTGGGGTCCTTGAGAGGGGAGCAGTGAGATTAACATGGATTCAGGAAGGGCAGATCCTGCCTCTCCAACCTGATCTCCTCCTGTGAGCAGGTGAGCCGCTTGGTGGATGTGGGGAGCCTGTGGATGTGCTCTGTCTGGACTTCAGCAAGGCCTTTGACACTGTCCCCCACAGCACACTGCTGGCTAAGCTGTCAGCCCACAGCTTGGATGGTAACTCTGTGCTGGGTGAGGAACTGGCTGGAGGGCCGAGCCCAGAGAGTGGTGGTGAATGGTGTCACATCCAGCTGGTGGCTGTCACTAGTGGTGTCCCTCAGGGATCAGTGCTGGGCCCCATCCTCTGCATAGATGAGCTGGATGAGGGCATTGAGTCAGTCATCAGCAAGTGTGCAGATGACACCAAGCTGGGGGCAGATGTGGCTGGGCTGGAGGGCAGAAGGGCTCTGCAGTGGGACCTTGAC
>WAAF01003261.1:0-10231 GCA_013400475.1 Tricholaema leucomelas | reverse complement strand
TTCTCCTTCTCCTCCTTCTCCCTTCTTCCTTCTCCTTCCCCTTCCTTCTCCTTCCCCCTTCCCCCCCCCTTCCCCCCCCCCCCCCCCCCTCCCCCCCCCCCCCCCCCCCCCCCCCCCCTTTCCTCATTTACTTTGTTCATTTAAGGGCAGCTCCGCTGAGCTCTGGAGCATTTAGCTCTTGGTGTGCAGCAGTCACTTATCATTTGCACAAGTGGGGATTCCATCAGGCAATTGCCAGGGAAATAAAGATCATCTTTCAGGGAAAGGGACTTTAAAGAAATGATAGCATTAAGTGAGCAGATATTAATGTGTTCTATTTGGAATGGAAACCAACCTCTAATCTCTTCTGAAGTGTCTTCCACCTAAACATATACTTCTTCCCCCCCCCTTCTAGAGGGATCTTTCATTCTCCTATTTAACTTATTAAGGCACCACCATTCTAACTGTTAAAATAAACCTCTTAGGATGGATAAATAAAACCAATGCTGATAGGATCAGAATGTCAGGGAAATACCCACCCACCCCCAGCCCCCTTTGGGGGTGCCTTTGGGGCTGCTGCTGGGTCGGGGGCTGTGCACTTCAGTAGGATTTATCTCTCCATGCCAAGGCCTGAAGCTTTATTTCATTAAGCACCTCGAAATTTCAGGCAGCCTAATGAAGCTGTCAGAAGTCTATCAATAAAGCACTGGAAGTGGTTGTCTGTTTGTCTGGCAGCAAGCAGCAGGCATTTGCCACTGGCTGCTCTGCTCTCTGCAAGCTATGAACGCACTGGCGTGGGCGCAGCGCCAGGGTGAGCTCCCAGGGCCAGGGGAGGGCCTGGGGCTTGGGGGTTACCATCAGAGCCCAGGCTTGGGGAGGGGCTCTCAGCTGGGCATGGGCTCCCAGCTGGGCCATGGGCTCCCAGTTTGGCAAGGGGCTTCTGCCTTGGCAAAGGGCTCCTGTCTTGGTGAGGGGTTCCTGGCTCAGCAAAGGACTCCCAGCTTGGTGAGGAGCTCCTGGCTTGGTGAAGGCTCTCAGCTCAGCTTGGGACTCTCAAGCTTGGCAAGGGGCTCCCAGCTTGGCAAAGGGCTCTAAGCTTGGCAGAGGGCTTCCAGCTTGGCAAGGGTAGGAGCCCACAGCTCAGCAAAAGGCTTTGAGCTGGGCAAGGTGATCCTAGCTTGGTGAAGAGCTCCTGGCTTGGTGAGGGGCTCCCAGCTCAGCTCGGGACTCTAAGCCTGGCAAGGGGTTCCCAGCTAGGCAATGAAATCCCAGCTCAGTGAGGAGCTCCTGGCTTGGCAAAAGGCTCTCAGCTCAGTTTGGGACTCTCAAGCTTGGCAAGGGGCACCCAGTCTGGCAAGGGGCTTGGTGACTGGTTCCCAGATTGGCAAGGGGCTCCAGTTCTGTGAAGGGCTTCTGGCTTGGTAAAGGGATGCCAGCTTGGTGAGGAGCTCCTGGCTTGGTGAGGGGGTCCAGCCCGTCTTGGAACTCTTAAGCTTGGCAAGGGGCTCCCAGCCTGGTGAGGATCTCCCAGCTTGAGAAGGAGCTTCCAGCTCAGTGAGGGGCTCTCAGTTCAGCTCAGGGCTCCTGGCTGGTAAGGGGCTCCCAGCTCAGTGAGATGCTCCTGGCTTGGTGAGTGGGTTTCAGCTTGACAAGGGGCTCCCAAATTTGGCAAGGGGCTCCCAGCTTGAGAAGGGGCTCCCCACCCCCAAGCAGATCAGCACTCCCACCCGATCTGCTGTCATTTCTAGGCCCTGAGCAGTGTGCAGCTGCCTCAGATTTCCCCCTCAAACATGTCGTGGCCAGGCAGAAAGGCTGAAGGTGGGTCGAGGATGGGGTGGAGGCATCAAGGCTGAGAGATGAGTAAAGCACACAGGGATTTCTTGGTGAGGCAGCCCAGGGCTGTCTTTCACACAGAATCACAGCATGTTGGGGGTTGGAAGGGACCTCCAGGGAGGGGAACTTGGCCCAGATATAATGACCTGAAATCCTGCTTGGAATGCAGGAACAGGACCCTGCTCTTCACTCTCCTAAGGAGGTCATCAATCCCCAACAATTGAACTATGGGAGCACTTCAAGAGACCCCAAAACTCTGTGGCTCAGGGTCTCTCCTAGCCTGCAGACTGCTTACAGGACACACAACTGCCTGGAGGTCTGCACTGTGCTGGGGAAAAGGTGTGGGGATGCTGGAAGGAACCGGAGGCAACAAACCTGCCAGACTTGCTGGGCCACTGGACTGTTGGTCAGGATGTGCTGGGGGTGCTGGGTCACCTCCGCAGCCCACACCCCACCTGCCCTGGGGTTGTGCTGGTCTCACCTGCACTTCACATCACCAGGCAGAGCTGCTTTGCCCAGCCTGGCAAAAGGAGTCAGTGTCTGCACCCTGAGACAGAGAGCTGAGTGTGCAGCAGCAAGGGGTGGCATTGGTGGGCAAGGACATGTCCCAAGTGTGTCACAGAGTCACAGAATGTTAGGGGTTGGTGGAGACCTCCAGAGCTCCTCCAGTCCAACCCCTGCCAGAGCAGGGGCATCCAGGACAGGGCACACAGGAACACATCCAGGTGGGGTTGGAAAGGCTCCAGAGCAGGAGACTCCACAACCTCTCTGTGCAGCCTGCCCCAGGTTCCAGCACTCTTACAGTGGCAAACTTTCCCCTCCTGTTTCCATGGCACCTCCTCTGCTCCAGCTTGCCCCCAGTGCCCCTTTTGCTGCCCTTGGCCACCCCTGAGCAGAGCCTGGCTGCATCCTCCCCACACTGCCCTGCACATCTTTAGCACAGCACTGAGGGCAGCCCTCAGCCCGGAGCTGAGTGGTAGCACCTCTGAGAGGTAGCAAACTCGTGGGAGAGCTGAGCCTTGCTGCAGACCATCAGCACCACAGAAACCCCAAGTGCCACTGGGTGAGGCTTTGCGATTCCCTGCCGGGTGCTCAACCAGGCTGGGCAGTGCCCAGGTGTACCCGAGGTGGCTCAGCAGCTGGCTTGGATTACAGAGGAGAATGAATGTGCCACATCTGAGACTCTTTGCCTCAGACGAGCCCAGGGAAGTTTATGAGCTGCCCTCAGAGGTAATGCCATGGGCAGCAGCACGGGACAAAGGGCTCTAGTGGCGTGCAGCTGGGCTGGACGTGCGAGTCACACCTGGGGAAGCTGTGAGTGGATGGTTTGGAGCACCCCAGATGAGGGCCTCTGGGTCAGCCATGTAGTGAGCACATTCTCTTTGTGACAGTGAGGACTGGCCAGGGGACACTGCACTGCTGCAGCCTCCCAGCCCATGGCCCACATGTAACACAGCACCACAGTATCACCAAGGTTGGAAGAGACCTCACAGACCATCAAGTCCAAGCTGTTACCACAGAGCTCAAGGCCAGACCATGGCACCAAGTGCCACGTCCAATCCTGCCTTGAACAGCTCCAGGGACGGCGACTCCACCACCTCCCTGGGCAGCCCATTCCAGTAGCCAATGACTCTCTCACTGAAGAACTTTCTCCTCACCTCAAGCCTAAATTTCCCCTGGCACAGCTTGAGGCTGTGTCCTCTTGTTCTGGTGCTGGCTGCCTGAGAGAAGAGAGCAACCTCCTCCTGGCTACAACCACCCCTCAGGTAGCTGTAGACAGCAATGAGGTCTGCCCTGAGCCTCCTCTTCTCCAGGCTAACCAATCCCAGCTCCCTCAGCCTCTCCTCGTAGGGCTGTGCTCGAGGCCTCTCCCCAGCCTCGTTGCCCTTCTCTGGACACGCTCAAGCATCTCAATGTGCTCTGCTGCAGGCGGAATGAGGGCTCCAAACCCCAGCTTGTGCTCATCATTCCAGCCCACAGCTCCCATGGGTCTCACTGCTTAGTCTTGCATCAGAGCAGCCACAAGCCTCCAGAGTTCACTGCTCCCTTAATCTTCCCTCCAGCAGAGCAGCACAAGCTCCCCAGCATCACAGAATCACAACGGTTTGGGTCAAAAGAGCCCTCTGAGATCAGCAACCCAACCCCACCACGGCCACTGCACCATGTCCCCAAGTGCCATGGCCACAGGTTTCTTGAACACCTCCAGGCACGGGCACTCCACCACCTCCCTGGGCAGCCTCTGCCAGTCCCTGACCACTCTTACAGCAATGAAGTTTATCCTAATCTCCAACCTAACCCCTCCCTGACACAATTTCAGGTCATTTCCTCTTCTTCTATCACCTGAGACTAGGGAGAAGATCCCAATCCCCACCTCTCTGCAGCCTCCTCTCAGGGAGCTGTAGAGAGCAATGAGCTCTGCCCTCAGCCTCCTCTTCTCCACACTGCACACCTCCAGCTCCCTCAGCTGCTCCTTCCTCAGCTTTGTTGCCCTTCTCTGGACCTGCTCCAGGCCCTCAATGTTCTTCTTGGAGTGTGTTATGGAGGCAGGGAATTAATGTGGCTGAGTCAGGAATTTATGTAAAAAATAGAGTTATTTTATTTTCCCCAAAACTAGATACAGAAATTAACTTAGTTTTATTTAGCAGGTTCAGTTGGTTGAGAAGATCTACAGGGATAGCACAGGTAGACTTGGCTGTTTTGGAAGTCAGAAGTTGGAAAAGGCTTCAGCTACTAAATATATATATAGAGACCCCAACTATCAAGACAAGGCTGAGCCAAAGCTACTCAGGGCAGAATCAGGCTGGCTGGAATGGAAGGGCGATCCAGAGGCTTGTCCCTGCGGGTCTGTCAGAAGCCTCCCAGGGTCGTTCAGAGCTATAAAGCTGTGCAAAGGAGGTGCTTAAGGTGAAGCAGTCCTTTGGAGCTTGTCTTTCCCAGCGGGTCAGAGGCTCCTTGTGCAGAAGCTGTCCAGGCAGGGGGAGAACTCCAAGGCAGGAACACCCCAAGGCGGGCAGTCCCCCCAGTATTTATCCCCTTCCCAGACACAGAGCTGAGTCAGCACTGCCTGGGCGGGCAGAGCACAGCCAATCCCCAGCCGAGTGCAGCGCGGGCCCGGCAGGGGGCGCCCCTGGTGCCGGAAGGGTCCCTTGCTCCCCCCCTTCATGCCTGCAGGGCAGGGGGGAACAGGTCTGTTCGTGCCTTTTCCTCTCCCATTCAAACCACAGTGGGAGAGGAATTTTGGGGTACACAGGACTCCAGGACAGAGTGAAGAGCCCAAACCTGAAGCAGGATTCATGGTGCAGCCTCCCCCAGTGCTGAGCACATGGCTTGGGGCTGCACCAGCGACCCTGCTGCAGGGGAGCGCAGGGGCTGGAGGGGAGGCAAATCCATGTGGAGAGCTGCAAAGCAGCCTGGTGAAACAAACTGCCAGCTCTGAAGGTTCACCTGCTCACAGGGCTGTTTGCTCTGAAATAAATTCAGGGTGTGAGATGTCTGAGTGAGCTCCCCCTGAGTTTTAATTACCCAGGTAGGTGGCAGGGTCTGAGTTCTGCTGTTAATAGGATCCTCAGGAATAAAAAAGCAAAAGCAAAAGCAGAGAGGTCTGCCACAATGCCTGAGATTTGTTAAAGGGCTGAGTTTTAATTAGTTTTACCTGATAAGTTAATGAATGAATTTGCAAACACACAGCCAGGGCATGTATTGGATATCAGCGAGGAGATGCTGGGATTTAGCAGTCAGCATTTTGAGACTGGAGATTAGGAAGGAATGGTTGAGAGTGAGGGTGGGGAGAGACTGGCACAGGCTGCCCAGAGAGGCTGTGGATGTGCCCTGCCTGGTGGTATTCCAAGCCAGGTTGGATCAGGCCTTGAGCACCCTGAGCTGGTGGGAGGTGTCCCTGCCCATGGCAGGGGGTTGGAAGAGGATGAGCTTTAGGGTCCCTTCCAATCCAAACCATTCTCTGATTCTCTGCCCTGGTGAGACCACAGCTGGAATACTGTGTCCAGTTTGGGGCTCCCAAATTCAAGAGAGACAGGGACCTGCTGGAGAGAGTTCAACAGAGGCTATGAGGATCACAGTCTCACA
Organism: Tricholaema leucomelas; assembly: GCA_013400475.1. NCBI lineage: Eukaryota > Metazoa > Chordata > Aves > Piciformes > Lybiidae > Tricholaema lacrymosa > Tricholaema leucomelas. Next base: position 4,336 of record WAAF01003261.1, on the reverse strand, counting down.
GTATCACAGCCTCACAGTATCACCAAGGTTGGAAGAGACCTCACAGACCATCAAGTCCAACGCTTTACCACAGAGCTCAAGGCCAGACCATGGCACCAAGTGCCACGTCCAATCCTGCCTTGAACAGCTCCAGGGACGGCGACTCCACCACCTCCCTGGGCAGCCCATTCCAGTAGCCAATGACTCTCTCACTGAAGAACTTTCTCCTCACCTCAAGCCTAAATTTCCCCTGGCGCAGCTTGAGGCTGTGTCCTCTTGTTCTGGTGCTGGCTGCCTGAGAGAAGAGAGCAACCTCCTCCTGGCTACAACCACCCCTCAGGTAGTTGTAGACAGCAATAAGGTCTGCCCTGAGCCTCCTCTTCTCCAGGCTAAACAATCCCAGCTCCCTCAGCCTCTCCTCGTAGGGCTGTGCTCGAGGCCTCTCCCCAGCCTCGTTGCCCTTCTCTGGACACGTTCAAGCATCTCAATGTCCCTCTTAAACTGGGGGGCCCAGAACTGGACACAGTACTCAAGGTGTGGTCTAAGCAGTGCAGAGTACAGGGGCAGAATGACCTCCCTGCTCCTGCTGGCCACACCATTCCTGATGCAGGCCAGGATGCCATTGGCTCTCTTGGCCACCTGGGCACACTGCTGGCTCATGTTCAGGCAGGTATCCATCAGCACCCCCAGATCCCTTTCTGTTTGGCTGCTCTCAGCCACTCCGACCCCAGCCTGTAGCTCTGCATGGGGTTGTTGTGGCTGATCAAGGATGGTTAAGAGACTTGAATACGTGTTCTATGAACAGAGACCGAGAGTCCTGGGGCTGTCTAGTCTGGAGAAGAGCAGCCTAAGAGGGGATCTGCTCCATGTCCATTAATGTCCGAGGGGTGGGTGCCAAGAAGGGGCCAGGCTCTTGTCGGTGGTGCCCAGTAACAGGACAAGAAACAATGAGCAGAAACAGGAATCCAGGAAGTTCCAGTTCAACATGAAGAGAAATGTCTTGGTGTGAGGGTGCTGGATCCAGGAGCAGACTTGTGTCCAGTTCTGGGCTCCTCAATTCAAGAGAGATGTTGTGGTGCTGGAACATGTCCAGAGAAGAGCAACAAGGCTGGTGAGGAGCCTGGAACACAAATCCTATGAGGAGAGGCTAAGAGAGCTGAGGATGTTTAGCCTGGAGAAGAGAAGGCTCAGGGCAGAGCTCATTGCTGTCTGCAGCTGCCTGCAGGGAGGTTGTAGCCAGGTGGGGTTGGTCTCTTCTCCCAGACAACCAGCAACAGAACAAGGGGACACAGTCTCAAGCTGTGCCAGGGGAGGTCTAGGCTGGATGTTAGGAGGAAGTTGTTGGCAGAGAGAGTGATTGGCATTGGAATGGGCTGCCCAGGGAGGTGGTGGAGTCACCGTCCCTGGGGGTGTTCAGGAAAAGCCTGGATGAGGCACTTAGTGCCATGGTCTGGTTGACTGGATAGGGCTGGGTGCTAGGTTGGACTGGATGAGCTTGGAGGTCTCTTCCAACCTGGTTGATTCTATTCTATTCTATTCTATTCTATTCTATCCTATTCTATTCTATTCTGCCCGGAGAGGCTGTGGAGTCTAATGCTCCGGAGACTTTCAGACCCATCAGGAAGTGTTTCTGTGCCACCTGCCCTGGGTGACCCTGCTCTGGCAGTGGGGTTGGACTCACTGATCTCCAGAGGTCACTTCCAACCCCTGTCCTTCTATAGTTCTGTATTTCCTGGGTGAGGCAGAGCTGCTCAGGCTCTGCTCACAGCCCAAGCACGTGAACACCACAGATGGGCTCCAAGCATTCTCCTCCCATCAAGGCAGGTGGACCTACATGTGGGGATCTGCTGCCTCCAGGTAAAGGCAGGGTGGATTCCCACAGTGGGATTTGACCCCCTTCCACCCCCTGCCATGCTGTGATCCCATGGTTCTATGAATCTGTGATTTTGCAGGGAGCAGAGAGCAGCAGGGAGGTCTGTGCCAGCCTGGGGCACAGCACCCAGCACAGCTACGGGTCCCCGCACAGCGATTTCCATCGTCACACAGCTCAAGCAGAAAGGCTCCAGTTAGGGCTTGCAGATAGTGTCAATTCCTCTCTGCCACGACTCTGCAAAGGAGAGAGGGCTGAAGCTGCTGCTGGGCCCAGAAAGCCCCAGCTCCTCTCTGCCAGGCTGGCAGAGCAGTCAGGATCTCCTCTGCGCTCCTGCTAAGGCCAACTTTAACTTTCAATTTCTTCCATTTACGCTGCTTAGCAGAGAGATGACTGCAAATCACTTTAATCTAATTTACCCCCAAACAGGGCTGCTACATCTCTCACTATAAACTCCTTCTTAACCAGCACCTCTCTAGGAATATCAATGCCACAGATGAGCTTTCAATTAAGGCAGTAACTCAGCCTTTTGCTGCCCGAGCTGCGTTTTGTTAGCGCTTTCGGAGCTTACAGCACCTGATGTGTGGATAAGAATTCTGTCTGCTGGGGATTTTCAGCTAAATCTATTATTTAAATCCCATTTATTAAGGTTCTTTGCTTCAGCATCTGAATTTTCCTGGACACCTTCTTCCCTGCGATGGGCTTCAGCAGAAGGCAGCTCCTGAGCCGTGCCCTGAGCACGCAGCCTTGCTGCATGTGCAGCCTGTGGGCACTTGCCAAGCCCGAGCAGCTCCTGGGGGTGTCAGCCAGGCTGAGTGCATCTGTGGTGTCTTCTCCTTCAGTCCAGCACATTGGCCAAGAAGGTACCTGGAGGGGCATTAAGATGAGCCTGGGAAGCAGGTCAAGGGAGGTTCTCCTTCCCTTCTCTGCCCCTATCTGAGAGGTGGGTACCAAGAAGGGGCCAGGCTCTTGTCAGTGCTGTCCTGTGACAGGACAAGGGGCAATGGACACAAACTGGAAGCCAGGAAGTTCCACCTCAGCATGAGGAGTAACTTCTTTGGTGTGAGGGTGCTGGAGCCCTGGAGCAAGCTGCACAGAGAGGTTTTGGAGTCTCCTGCTCTGGAGACTTCCAAGACGCACCTGAGATGTGTTTCTGTGTCACCTGCTTTAGGTGCTCCTGCTCTGGCAGAAGGGTTGGACTCACTGATCTCCAGAGGTCACTTCCAATGCCTGCCCTTCTATGGTTCTGTATTTCCTGGGTGAGGCAGAGCTGCTCAGGCTCTGCTCACAGCCCTAGCACTTGAACACCACAGATGGGCTCCAAGCATTCTCCTCCCATCAAGGCAGATGGCCAAGGTGGAGCTACATGTGGGGATCAGCTGCCTCCAGGTAAAGGCAGGGTGGATTCCCACAGTGGGATTTGACCACTGCAGTAGTCAGGAGCAGAAGGAAGCTCTTTGTTGAAGCAATAAAGCTCTCACTGCCAGCAGAATGTGTTGCATGGGCATTAAAACACAGGTAAGAGGTGTTCCATGGCTTGCAGTTTGCTCTCAGAGTGTTCTGTTCATACAACCTCAACACTTTTGAAATCAGAGTTGTTGTTTTCATTTTCACATAGGTAAAATACACACTGGAGAGGTTATAAATGCTCCTACACCCTTGCATTTGGCCCTGAGGCTCAGCTGTGTCCTGGGACATGCAGAGCTCCAGCTCTTCACAAGCCCACTCAGAACAGGGGGCGCAAAGCAGCACATGGGTCCAAACCCAGGCCATCAGCTCTGCACTCAGGCTGTGGAATTCCCAGGACAGAGGTTTGTTGAGTGTGTGTTTCCAAATGATTGAAGACTCAGCCTCTGTGATGTCCACAACTGGAATGCTCTGAGGGCTCCCTGGTTCAAGAAGGACAGGGACTTGCTGGAGGAGGTACAGCAAAGGGCTACACAGATGCTGAGGGAACAGGAACGTCTCTGTGGTGAGGAGAGGTGGAGAGAATTGAGGCGTTTTAGTCTGGGAAAGAGCAGTCTGGAGAGGGGGGAGGGGGGAGGTGTGTCATCGATGCTGATCAATACTTCAAGGCTGGGTGGCAGGAGGATGGGGCCAGGCTTTGCCAGTGGTGCCCAGGGACAGGACAAGGGATAATGAGCACAAATTGACCATAAGAAGTTCAATCTAAACATGAGGAGGAAGTTCTTTAATTTGAGGGTGCTGGAGCCCTGGGGCAGGCTGCCCAGAGAGGTGGTGGAGTCTCCATCTCTGGAGACATTCAAAACCTACCTGAATGTTTTCCTGTGTGATGTCCTTTAGGTGACCCTGCTTTGGTAAAGGAGTTTGACTCGATGACCTCCAGAGGTCCCTTCCAACCCTACCATTCTGTGACTCTGTGATCATGTTCCCCACAGTGGTTATCCAATGTGTTTTGGGTACCAGCCCACAGCAGGGCACACCAAGCTGGGCTGGATCAAGAGAAGCATGGCCAGCAGGGCAAGG
>WAAF01003260.1:9610-30351 GCA_013400475.1 Tricholaema leucomelas | reverse complement strand
TAGATAACAGTTAAGTTAGTGTTTGAATAAGCTTTTCAATGCTTCTTTTATTTTGCTTTTCTGTAGACAAAACGTGGATGCACACTCCTGAAGCCTTATCAAAGCATTATATTCCCTATAATGCAAAGGTAAGACAATATAAATTTGTTTTGTCCTCTTATAACATATGTTCTATCTTGATTCTTAATTTGAAAATTGCAGAGAACACAAATTAGTCAAATGAAACAGCAAAGAAAAACTTAGTAATTATCTCTAGTGTAGATGAGAAATCTGTATTGCTTAAGTAGTGGCAAACTGATTTTGTTCTGAGCTGTCTGTTTGGTGGTGTTGCAAGCTGTCTGTCTGTTAGGTAGTGTTCTAAAAGTGCTCCTCTTCTGCTTGATCCTCTTGTTTCCTTTTAATGGATTCTAAACAGAATTTAACATTAGGCTTCATGCTTACAGCACTATGGAAATAAAAATCAGGAACACAAACTTCTTTTGAGCGATAACAAAGCAATAAGTAGTGATCTTGTCTGCTGGATTTACTGAAACATCAAAACCTGTGGAAATAAGTGGGATAATAATAGAATTTTTGCCCAGTAGAAGTAAAAGTGTTGCTCATGATTTCCTATCCTAGTTATCACAGAGTTTTGCAGTGGTATTTTAAGTGAAGAAGAGGTTATCAGAAGTAGTCAGTATGAGTTCACCAAGGGGAAGTTGTGCTCAGCCAGTCTGATAGTCTTTTACATTGTCATGGCTGGAGGGGAGGGCGGTGGATGTGGTCTACCTTGACTTCAGCAAGCCTTTTTTTTTGTCTCCCACAGCCAAGCTTAAGAAGTGTGTGTTGTGTGATTGGACAGTAAGATGAATTGAGAACTGGCTAAAGGACAGTGCTCACAGGGGTGTGGTCAGTGGGGCAGAGTTGAGACTTGTGGCTAGAGTGGTGTTCCCCAGGGATCGGTACTGGGCCCAGTCACATTCAGCATCTTCATCAATGACCTGAACAAAGAGACAGACAAGACCCTCAGCAAGTTTGCTAATGACACAAAACTGGGAGGAGTGGCTGACATGCCAGAATGCTGTGCTGCCATTCAGCCAGACCTGGGCAGGCTGGAAAGAAGGATAAGGAACTACTTGAGAGAGTCCAGCAGAGAGCTATAAAGAGGTGATGAAGGAATGTGGAGCATCTACCTTATGAGGGAAGCTTGAGAGAGCTGGGGCTGTTGGGCTTTTGGCTGAAGGAGACTGGGGAGAGAATCTTATTAATACCTATAAATAGTAAAGGGTGAGGCAGATGGAGGATGGAGGCAGATTCTTCTCAGTGGTGTCCCATGGCAGGACAGGGAGCAATGGGCACAAATTGTAATGTGTGAAGTTCCATGTAAATATAAAGAAAAAAATCTTCACTCAAAGGGTGACAGAGCATTGGAACAGGTTGCCCAGAGTGCTTGTGGAGTCTCCTTTTCTGGAGAGATTCCAAGTCCACCTAGATGCGGTTCTGTGTTGCTTACTTTACGTCATCCTGCTCTAGCAGGGGAGTTGAACGAGACGATTGTCAGAGGTCTTTTCCAACCCCTACCAGTCTGTGATTCTATAATGAGTCTGATGACATCTGTTCACAGGAAATGCATCTTCCCAAAATAACACTTGAGAAGGTGGTTTGCTAAACTAGGAGGAGAGAATACAGCCGTGACCAGCATTTACTCTGAGTGAACTGAGTAATCAGTATAAGGGGTGATGATGATTCAGAAGGATTCCACCATGGGCTGTTCTGGGTAAAAAGTCTTGTACAATTGGGGGTTTTATATTAAATTAAAAAAAAAAAAAAAAGAAGCTATTTTGCAGGCCAGGGCTCAGTTTCCTGTACTGGTATTCCATGATGTTGTATTTGCAGTTTTCTACTGCTTGGTATTGCCACAGAGTGAGCCAAGTGTTTATAGTGGAAACTGGAATCTCCTCCTGCTTATTGCCAGGCGCAGATGTTTTTCTGCTGCCTGTTCTCCAGCTGAATTTTTGACCAAAGTATGTTTCACCATTTAACTATATAGCCTTGCCATGCACTTTGGCTTTTATATTGCTGTTTTTCAGGGGAAGGATTACTTACTGCGGTGAATGTGCCATCTGCTTAAACAGAAAGCTGCAGCTATGAATTCTATTAGTGCACTTAGTAATGTCTACTCCTTTCTGGCCTTTATTTGGAGAAAGAAGAACCCTCCCTCATCTTTCATGTCTCATTATCTTTCTTAAAAGTGTAAATCATGAACAAATGTCAGTAGCTGAAAAAAATTAGAATAAAGATGATATTGGTGAGGTGGTGATCACTGTAGAAAGAACAACTTCAACAGCTTACAGGCGAGAAAACGGGATAGCAAATTTCTCCCTCAAGGAAGTCTATTCTGAGTCTTACTAGAGAATCTCAAAAAAAAAAAAAAAGTCCAGAAAAGAAAAGTAAAAAAAACCCTTTCCTTTTATTTAGGCTAATATATGCCCAAGTGCCCTCTCCGATTCTGCTCCTGTTTAATGTGGGATCTGACTTTGTAGACCATCCTCAGCCTCCTGCTGTTTCTCTTGTGTTCTGTCAGAATACTTGGAGGAAGCTGCCATGTGCTACATAGCAGATGTGCTTGCAAAAAATTATTCCAATTATTCCTTTTTTTTTTCATTTGAATCATCTTAGTAAATTATTATTTGGGGCTATGACCCCTGCATCTGGGTTGAGGCAATCCCAAGCACCAATATAGGCTGGGCAGTGACTGGCTTAAGAACAGCCCTGAGGAGAGGGACTTGGAGGTGCTGGTGGACAAGAAGGTCAATATGAGCCATCAGTGTGCTCCTGCAGCCCAGAAAGCCAACCAGAGCATGTGCTGCAGCAAGAGAAGTGTGGCCAGCAGGGTGAGGGAAGTGGTCCTCCGCCTCTGCTCTGCACTCTTAAGATCCCACCTGTAGTACTGCATCCCGTTCTGGAACCTCTATTACAAGAGGGATGTGTTTGTGCTGGAAGGTGTCCAGAGAAGGATCACAAGGATGATCAGAAGGCTGGAGCTGCTCTGCTTTGAGGAGAGACTGAGGGAATTGGGTTTGTTCAGTCTGGAGAGGAGAAGGCTCTGAGGTGACCTTATTGTGGCCTTCCAGTATCTGAAGGAGGCTACAAGAAAGCTGGGGAGAAACTTTTTAGGATATCAAGTAGTGATAGGACTGAGGGGAATGGAACCAAGCTAGAAATGAGTAGATTCAGATTGGGAGTTAGGAAGAAGTTCCTCACCATGAGGGTGGTGAGACCCTGGAACAGGTTGCCCAGGGAGGTGGTGGAAGCTCCATTCCTGCAGGTGTTTAAGGCCAGGCTGGATGAGACTCTAGACAGCTTGATCTAGTGTCAGGTGTCCTTGCCCATGGCACAAGGGTTGGAACTAGATGATCTTTGAGGTCTCTTGTAACTCTACTGATTCTATGATTCTATTCATTATTCCAAAGCAAGGGAAGAATTAAGTCTACTCTGGAGTGTAAAAGGTATGGGATTTCCACATCTCTTTTTTTATTGAGACCTGGCATAAGTGTGTGCAGTTTTTATGAGGTTTGCTGGCATGTGCAGACATAACAAGCTTATTAAATCTAGGGGATGTTTTCTCCTCAGTTCTCAAGTACTGTTTTCATTAAGTCTTGCAATATTTTTCTCGTGGAGAGGAAAGCATGTTATCTCTTAGTGCCTCATTTGGGTTTTGGAGAGTTTTGACTTTTAACTAAAATAGCCCATTGATATAATTTCCTGTAGCTACATTGGGAAATCATGATGAAAAACTCAGAAAGCATTCATAAAATAAGTATGGAATGAAAGTCACTGATTTCTCCCCCCAAAATGTTCACGTTGTTCCACTTTAATTCCATAATGTTCTATTCCTATAACTTTTCTGTTTGTTGGGAGGAAAAGACAACACTTTATCTGATTTATTTCAGAAGGTAATTCTGTGAGTGAAGAATGACATGTTCAGAAAATCTAATCAGTTTGATGGAAACCAATACCAGAGATGTTCTTTTTCCATGGGCAAGTGAGCTGTGCTCTGCTACATAGTTCTTTGGAGTGCAAATTACCGTGGATGGAAAACATCTTTTTTCTCTTCTCCCTAAATGAAGAGAGCAAAAATCTTTTCTCTTGACACCTTCTGAGATGACCACCAAGAAGGAAAAGCTTACTGAAAACAAAGATGGGATTTTTCTGGCTTGATTCCTGAGATACCTTTAGGGCTCAAAGGAATCTTGTGGATAAAATGCAGTTGCAGTTGGCCTTTGACTTATTAAAAAGTCATGGGGAAGTTCAAGGAGCTCTGCAATAAAGACAGCCTCTTATTTTCCCCTACAAAATGGAGAGGACTTTTTAATAGAGAATTAGCAATGCCTTGTACCTCTTTAGGACATACACCCCCATGACCATTTATGCCAATAATCTTCTTTGCAAGAAAACAGGACCGGAGTTGTTTTTTATGAGAGTAAAATCCAAGAGCCACCATTCTGATAAGGATGCCCTGAGGGAGCTGGAGTTGTTCAGCCTGGAGAAGAGGAGGCTCAGGGCAGACCTTACTGCTCTCTACAACTACCTGAAAGGAGATTGTAGTCAGGTGGGGTTGGTCTCTTCCCCCAGACACCCAGTGACAGAACAGGAGGACACAGCCCCAAGCTGTGCCAGGGCAGGTTTAGGCTGAATGTTAGGAAACAGTTCTTTGGAGCAGGAGTGATTGGTAATGGAGTGGGCTGCCCAGGGAGATAGTGGAGTCCCCATCCCTGAAGGTAGTTAAAAGGAGGCTGGATGAGACACTTGGTGCCATGGTTTAGTTAATCAGAAGATGTTGGACTCTATGATTTCAGAGGTCTTTTCCAACTTGATTAATTCTGTGATTCTGTAAACATCTTGATTCATTTTCCCTTTTTCAGCATACCCAATCCTTGTGGTGCTTGGTAGTTTCAAATTTGCAGGGGTTAGGCATGGTTTGAATGTGTGGTATAAATTGATGGGGTTCAAAAGTTTTGGGGAGGCCTTTTGAGATTGGTGAAGGGTTTGAGGTTGATTTGTTTGTTGTTTATTTTATTACTGTCATTTTTTGGTTTGGTTTGTTGGGCTTTTTTTTGGGGTGGAGGGTAGTGGTTAAAAATCTTGCTGAAGGCACCGATGCTAAGACTCCACACATTTCAGTATGCTCCAGAGGTTAAATCAGTTTGTGATCCTGTTTTTCCTCGACCTTAATCACTCAAAATTGGTGACATAATTCTCACTCCAAACAGATTATTAAGAATCTTGAAAGTGTATTATCCAGTCTTAGGATACAGGACTCACTTAGATGTAACAGCATGGCAATTTTCATGTTATCAGGATATAAAATACTAATGCAATTCAAAATTTCTCCTTTTTTGTCTGTTTTTTTTTCCTCTTCTTGTGATGCTTCAGCACTAAGAACACGTTTGTGTTATTTTTCCATACTGTAAGGAAAAAAAATATTTTGTCCTTAAGTAAATCTCCTGATTTTAGGAGAGTTTCCTTTCTCCAAAACAAGTATGTGATCAAAGCTTTAGAACAGAATCTGACTGCAGCCTTAAAAATGGCCTCATTGTTGTCGTCATGTAACTGATGCTACCCTGAGGGGTGCTAATAAAAAGTTACCACTGCCCAAACCAGCAGTGTTTACGGTGTGGCTCTGTAGTAAATCGTAAGTCCATTCCCCTTTAGAGTCACTTGGCTGTTCTTGGGCTTGTATCAGATCTCCACACGCACATCTTCCCGTGTTGCAGAGTGGAGGTTCTGTGTTGCAAACCTGATGTTTATGTTGGCTTACAGGAAGCTGAAGAGCTACTATTTTACAGAACAACATGATGGCAGAGTAAACCCTTGGGAATTTATTTTCTCAGCAGATGTGATGGCTTTCATAGTGCTGAGATAGCTGCTGTCCTGATCACAGAATTGTGAGGTGTAGGGTTTTGGGAGTTACCCACCACACACAATGAATTCACCCACGTTAGACTCAGTCAGCTGGGAGTTAAGGAATGAAGCTCAGCACAATATACATGCATATATTTACAATATATTACAATTATTTACAACTATATACAGTTAAAATACAAATTAAAAGTAATATAAAACCACAATACCCCTCCCAGCAGCCAGAGTGCCCAGCAGGGACTCCAAACCACCCTTCCACTTTCTTTCCACCCCCTCTCACCCTCTCCCTTATCTTGGAATGTCTCTCTTACATGCAGGGTGAGTTGAAAGAGGTTGGCATGGGGAATTAAGAAACAGAATGGTTAGTTGGAAAGTGTGCAGGGTCAGACAGAAGGGTGCATCAGAGGCCAGACAGAGACTGTCTTATCTATGTTTGTGTCTGTGGTTTTATATGGTTCAGCAGACGAATAGGTAATAAAGACATCATCTTATTTTCCTTTTTCACAGCCAATGATCTAATTTCTCACATCAAAATATTCCAATTAGCTTCAAACCAGCACATCAGGGTTGCAAGGTACTTCAAGAACATCTAGCTCCAGCCTCCCTGCCGTGGGCAGGGACACCTTACCCTAGATCAGGTTGCTGAGAACAACATTCAGCCTGGCTTTAAAGACCTCCAGGGATGAGGCTTCCACCACCTTCCTGGGCAACCTGTTTCAATATCTCACTACCCTCATGCTGAAGAACTTCTTCCTAATATCTATTTTAAATCTCCCTTCCTCTAGCATGAATCCATTCCCCCTCTTTCTATCCCTACCCACCACCCTAAAAAGTCCCTCACTCTAATGTTTACTGCAGACTTGATTTAACACTTTGTTGTCATATTCATGGTTATGATTCTTAATGAAGTCTAAATCCGAAACTTTGACAATGAATAAGCAAAGCTCTCCCCACTCCAAAAGAAGAAAAAGATGTTCAACTTCTCTCAAGGCATAAATTGCACTTCTACTAAAGGTTTTTGTTGCTGTAACTCTACTATCAATTTCCCTTTTTTAAATCCAGTCAGCATACTACAGAATGATAATGGTTTTCTGTCAGTAAAAGTAATTTATGGAAGGATATGAAAGGGGAAATTTGTATGCAGATTTTCCAAGTAAACAAAGACATGCCATTAAAAACTATGCTTAAGTTTATGTGGCAAAGTTAGATATAGCAGGATATTCCAAACAGAGTCCAAAACCATGGAAATTAGAATCTAATAAAATAGAAGAGAGTGTTACAAGAAGTAATTCATTTTACTACATTTAATTTTTTATAATTAAGATTAATAGCAGGCTTCAATTTGACTTTTATTGGAGTATCAAAACGTTGTGGACCATAAGATGGATGAACATGGATCTGTGGTTAAGCAGAAGAAAAATGAGCATTGTGGAAATACCCAAATGAAATAATAAAGCAGAAAATTGTAATTTTGCATGGAGTTGCTAATCTGAAGTACTTAGTTATTTCTGTTACATTGCAGTCATTAAACTTGGGGCTTATTGTACCAAAAAATGAATAGTCATAAAAGTGAAAAATATAATATCTGGAGTCTGCAAGGGGTAAATTCTGCCAACAGACCTCTCTGCCTCAAGGAAATATCTGACACCAGCCTGAAAGGTGGAAGTTCTGCTCTTTTAATACATTTCTGTGCTACTTCTTTCTGCACATTCCCATTGCCAAATGGCAGCTTTCCAGAGGAAGAGGGGGCAATGGATGTCAACTACAGCATAGGAAGTTCCACCTCCACATGAGGAAGAATTTCTTTACTGTAAGGGTCCCAGAGCACTTGAACAGACTGCCCAGGGAGGTTGTGGAGTATCATTCTCTGAAGACTTTCAAGCCCTACCTCTTAAAGTCTGCAGGAGTATGTGTAAGTGTTTGGGGGTATGGAGGGGTCTGTAGACATCTGCAGGTACATTTTAGGCCCTGGATGCATTCCTGTGTGACTTGCACTAGATTCTGTGGTCCTGCTTGGGCAGGGGGGTCGGAATTGATCATCTCCAGAGATCCCTTCTAACTCCTAACATCCTGGGATCCTGTGAAATGGACCTGCCTGTGCCATCTTGCTTACAAGATTACCTACGTAAAAGGGAGAAGGAGAGGATTACATTACATCCAGAGATCATAGAATCGTAGAATGTCAGGGGCTAGAAGGGGCCTGGAAAGCTCATCCAGTCCAACCCCTCTGCCAGAGCAGGATCACTTAGACCACATCACACAAGAATGCATCCAAGCAGCTTTTGACTATCTCCAGAAAGGGTGACTCCACAAATCCCCTGGGCATCCTGTTCCAGTGTTCTATCACCCTCACAGGGAAAAAAATTCCTCCTCATGTTTAAGTGAAACTTCCTGCACCTCAGCTTCCAGCCATTGCCCCTTGTCCTGTCATTGGGCATCACTGAGCAGAGCTTGGCTCCATCCTCCTGGCACTCACCCATTACGTATTTATATGGAGCCGCTATAACAAGAGGGATATGGATGTGCTGGAAGGTGTCCAGAGAAGGGCCACAAGGATGATCAGAGGGCTGGAGCTGCTCTGCTGTGAGGAGAGACTGAGGGAGTTGGGGCTGTTCAGTCTGGAGAGAAGGCTCTGAGGTCGCCTTATTGTGACCTTTCAGTAGGGGCCCTACAAGAAAGCTGGGGAAGAATGCAGTTGGGCATTAGTGGTGTTCCTCAGGGATCTGTGTTGGGATCACTGCTTTTTAACATCTTTATTGAAGACCTTGTTCAGGCATAGAGAGTGTCAGCAGTAAGTTTGCACATGATACCAAGTTAAGTAGCAGTGTTGATTTGAATGAGGGTCGAGAGGCTCTTCAGAGGGACTTGGATAGGCTGGATCAGTGGACCAGCACTAATGGGATGAGTTTCAACAAGGCCAAATGCCAGGTCCTGCACTTGGGTCACAACAACCCCAGGCAATGCTACCAGCTTGGGACAGTGGGGCTGGAGAGCTGCCTGGCAGAAAGGGATCTGGGGGTTGTGATCAACAACCAACTGAATGTGAGCCAACAGTGTGCTAGGTGGCGAAGAAAGCCAATAGAATAGAATAGAATAGAATCAACCAGGTTGGAAGAGACCTCCAAGATCATCCAGTCCAACCTAGCACCCAGCCCTATCCAGTCAACTAGACCATGGCACTAAGTGCCTCATCCAGTCTTTTCCTGAACACTCCCAGGGACAGTGACTCCACCACCTCCCTGGGCAGCCCATTCCAATGGCAAATCACTCTCTCTGGCTTGGATTAGAAATGTTTCCAGCAGGAGTAGGGAGCTGATTGTCTCCTTGTACTCTGCTCTGGTGAGGCCAGACCTCGAGTATTGTGTTCAGTTTCTGGCACTGCAATAGAAGTGACATGTGGAGGTGCTGGAGTGGGTCCAGAGGAGGGCAACAAAGTGGTGAAGGGCCTTGAGAATAAGTCTTATGAGGAGTGACTGAGGGAGCTGGGGCTGGTTAGTGTGAAACAGAGGAGGCTAAGGGGAGAGCTCATTGCTGTCTACAGCTACCTGAAGGGACATTGTGGAGAGGCTGCTGCTGAGGTACCTGGAGACAGAACAAGAGGGAATGGCCTCAAGCAGAGACTGGGTAGGTTTAGATTGAACATTAGGAACAAGTTTTTCACAAAGAAAGTGATCAGGCACTGGAATGAACTGCCCAGGGAGGTGGTGGAGTCACCAACCCTGGACGTATTTAAGGGTCGTTTGGATGTGGTGCTTAGGGATATGGTTTAAGGTGAATCTTGCAGTGTAGGATTCTTGGTTGGACTTGGTGATCCTGAGAGGCTTTTCCAACCTGGACATTTCCATGATTCTGTGACTTACAACAACACATTACTCGAGACCTATCTGTGCCATGTGCATTTTCATGGGTTTTCTTTGTCCATAAATTCTGATTCTTGGCAATAGTCTTGGTACAGAAGAGCTCTTTGTCGCAACGTAGGACAGTCATACATTGAGATGTTAATCTAACAGGTTCTGAAAGTCCAAGAATATATTTATGTACAGGTACAACATACAGAAAAGGCACACAGACATTTTTCTGCAGTAGTAATAACAACTCTCTTTCAGCAGCATTTCTTCATAGTATGGCATTTAGTATTGAACACAGCATCTAAAGCCTATTTCTAAAGCTACTGTAGTAGCTAAGAGTTTTAAAGTAAGTTTTAAAGAGCTGCATTACTGCTCTTCCTCTGTATCTGTCTCAAAAGAACTGAGCAATAAGACTGTTGAAACAAAAATTCAAATTCAGAAGCTTTGCAGGCACGTTCGTAATGTTGTTTTCTTGTTCTTCAGCAAATGAATCAACTGTATTTGAGTCTTCACTTCACTGTGTAAGATACTCAGAGTGCTGAGTTCCTCAGAGCAGGCAGCAGCTAGCTAACAGGGAGTGAGTGATACAAACACTCCTTCAGAGGTTTGTCCAAACAGAAGGGACAAAACCAAAGCAGTGTGCAAAGCAAAAGGATGGAATTTCCAAAGACCCTAGGGTCAGCAAAGAATTACTCAGGTCTGCACATCCCTTCTGTTCCTTTTCTCGTGCTGATATTTATATCCTTGCCTCTCCTTAAGTCTGCTTGGAGCTATCAATTAGTCTCATGAGCATGCTCTCTCTTTTGCACAGTTTTATTGCCGCATGAGGTATCAGCTGTGAAGTTTCTTCAAGCAGGCTTTTTAGCCTCTGGATTGGCAAGTGTCAAGTGAGTTGTGTATCTGACACAAATTAATACACTGCAGAGTTCAAACATCTTTATTGTCCTCATGGGCTGGATGAGCCAGAGGTGCTTTAGAGATTGTTTTTGCTTTGAGTGAGAATCGGGCCTGAGGATGAATTAACTCCTTCGTATCTCTCATTTTTGCTTTTGACAAAGCTGGGTATTTCTGTTTGCTCAAACTTTGCTGTATTTATGGAGCTGCTGCTGCCTTCTTATCTCTCTAATTCACCCAGAATAATTAGGAAACTCTCCCAAAATAAATCAGGAAAAATAGCTAGAACTGGATTACGGAAGAGAATGCCACAACTTTTTGAACAGAAATTTCTACCAGGTGTGCTGGTTTGAGGCTAGTTGGAATATTTTATTGAGAGAAATCAGATCATTGGCTGTGAAAAGAAAACAATAGTGATGTCTATTTCACTCATAGCTTTTGCTTAGGCATATAAAAGTAAGAACACAAAGGTAAGGTGTGTCTGTCTGCTTTGCCATATTGATTCTTCTGCCTGAATCTCTGTAATCCAAATAATCATTTCTTTCTTAATACCTCTTGCTAACTTTTTCCAACTCACCCTGCACGTAAAGGGGATTCTGAGATAAGAGAGGGGGTGGAAAGAAGGTGGAAGGGTGGTTGGGAGCCCCTCTTGGGCAGTCTGGCAGCGGTTTTGTATTTCTCTACTACTTTTAACTTGTATATAGCTGTAAATATTTGTAATATATTGTGTATATATATGCTTGTAAAATGTGCCAAGCTGTAAATATATCTTCCTTAACTTCCAACCAGCTGAGTTCAGTCTGGTGAATTTGTGGGGGGGATGGGTAGCACCCAAACCACTACATAAGAGCACATGGTTTTACTGAGCACATTGAAATTGAGGAATCTGTCCAATAACCAGGCTGTTCACCATGCAGAACTCATCTCCATGAGGCTTCACCCTCAACAAACCTTGGGCAGGGAACCAGCTGTGGTCTCTGACTATAGCAAAATAAAACCAGAAGTGGTCAGTTGTGGATCACAAGATGTTAGTGGTTGGAAGGCACCTTTGGGTCCAACCCCTCTGCTAGAGCAGGACCATAAGATCTAGCACAGCTTGCACAGGAACACATCCAGACAGGGCTGGAAAGTCTCCAGAGAAAGATTCCACAGTCTCTCTGGGGAGCTTGTTCCAGTGCTCTGGGACCCTTGCAGTGAAAAAATTCTTCCTCATGTTGAGGTGGAACTTCCTATGCTGTAGTTTCCATCCCTTGCCCTATCCCAGAACACAAATGAGCTGAGGCCATTTCCCTGTCCCTTCCTTCCTGACTCCCAGCCCTCAAATATTTATAGGTGTTTATTAGATGTCCTCTCAGTCTTTTCCTCTCCAGCCCCACATCTCTCAGCCTCACCTCATCAGGCAGTGCTCCAGTCCCTTATCACCCTTGTAGCCCTCCGTTGGACTCTCTCAAGTAGATCCTGCTGTGCACTGAATATTCCTCTCAGAAATGCCTCATTCAGATGAGTCTAAATTCAGAAAGTGTGAAGCCAGCTGTGGCTTATTTTAAAATGCATATTGATCATCAAACCTGAGAATTTCAGCTGTAACTTACTAGGGCAACTAATTATTTCGAGTTTGGGACACAGCAAAGGAAAATATTTGGGTGAGCTAATTTGTAAATCTTTGTTAAAATGTTTTCCATTTCACTAGAAATTATTGGCCGTGAAAAGGCTCCAGAAATGACGGATTACATTGGTCTAAACTTTGAAACCTTTTCCCTCTTGTATACTTTTGAGAAGTTGTATTTTCTTCATTCTGAATCCTGCAGGGAAACGTGGTCAATTCCTGTAGTTTTGCAAATTGTTGTTCAATTTGTTGTTGTAGTATAAGTGAAAAGAGGGGGAAAGTAGGAATAAGGAGATATATTCTTAATCATAAGAATGGAGCCAAGGATTGCATTTAAAGGAAGAGATTGTTTGAAGCATGGACTGAAAGTGTCTCTAAGCCTTAACTATTCCTGTAGCAATACTGGGGAGACAGAGATTAAGTAGCACAGCAAATGGCATTACTTAGAGCATTCTGTTAATGAGGGAGGTGGGGAGGAGGCCTTCCCTACTGATTATTGCCAAAAATCCATCAAAGTCAGGAATGTGTAGGTCTTCTCAAACAAGAGTTTGGAGGCTATATCCCAACTTGCACTTCATGAGGCTGTGAGGAACAGCACCTATTAGAAGCAAATCCCTCATCCAAAATGAAAAGGCATTCAGCAAAACTGCATGTGCATTCCTAAAGCTCAGATTCATTTCAGAAGCTTTAAAACTTGGCTACTTGTGTCCTGTGTCCAGTTATGGGGCCTTCAGTATAAGAAGGATGTTGAGGTGCTTGAACATGTCCAGAGAAGGGCACCAAGGCTGGTGAGGGGGCTGGAGCACAGCCCTGTGAGGAGAGGCTGAGGGAGCTGGGGGTGTTCAGCCTGCAGAAGAGGAGGCCCAGGGCAGACCTCATTGCTCTCTACAGCTACTTGAAAGGAGGTTGTAGCCACACGGGGTTGGCCTCTACTCCCAAGCAGCCAGTGAAAGAACAAGAGGACACAGCCTCAACCTGTGCCAGGGCAGGTTTAAGCTGAACATTAGGAGGAAGTTCTTCACAGCAAGAGTGATTGGCATTGAAATGGGCTGGCCAGGAAGGTGGTGGAGTCCCCATCCCTGGAGGTGTTTAAAAGGAGACTGGCTGAGACATTTGGTGCCATGGTTTAGTTAATTAGAAGGGTTAGGTGATTGGACTCAATGATCTCAAAGGTCTTTTCCAACCTGGCTAATTCTGTGATTCTGTGAAAACTAGACACAGGATTGGTATTTGGGTTGTTTTGGGGTTTGTCTTAACAGATACCTAAATGAGAGTCCAAATGGTCTTGCTTTGGTAAGTAGTCAAGTGAATCCTCCTAACTCCTTTAGTCCTTCAGGAACTTCCCAGCTTCTCCCTATTTGGGCACGCGGAAGAGAGGGAGGTGGCAAAGTTGGACCTCTTCCTATGTGTTTTTATTTTCCAAATCACAGATGTCTCGGTTCTAATTTAAATTCTCAGAGACTCAAATATATTTGATAGAACCAGTAACAATTTTTTTTAGAATGCCCTTCCTTCTTCCCCCTTCTTTCTCAAAAGAAAGAAAATTAGATGTAGAGAGAGGAAAGGTAAACACACCCAAATAAATAATCTCACTCTGATTTGGAAGTTAAGAGAAGTTTAACAATAAATTTTAAAAGGTATCTGAGGTAGGGAAGTTGCAAAGGTATAGGGAAGGGAAAACAAATACAAAGTGTGTAAATACAACCAGATTTTGATGGTGATGGCCACGTGGTAAGAACCAGGAACAGGATGGTGATGCTGGGAAGCAGAGAGAGAGAGAGAAGAAGCAGTCCCTCTGCTTTTATAGACCTTTAGACAGGCAGGAGGAGTGGGCTAACCATGAATCACCTGGTGGTGTTCAGACCCACCCCTGGGGAGGGGTCAAGACCACCTGGAGCCAGGTTCAAGGTCACTCCCCCTGGAGGGTTAACCCTGTACAACAGAGCATTGTGTTCATTTCCTGCTGCTTTAACTTTTTGCTCGTTTGCTGTTAGAATGATGTGTACAAGGAAAAAGGGAGCTCAGTGTTTAATATTGACTTTTATTAGTAGCACTCAGAGGTACTAACTGAAATGGTGCTGTGTAATTCCAAAAGGTTAGTGTAATTTATCACAGTTCATTAGATCATAAATTCTTTGAAGCTAAGGGCTATCTTTTTGCTGTTTGTACAGCCCCTAGAATAATGAGACAGAGTCCCTAGGTGCTGCCCTGCTGCAAGTAGTCGCAGATCAAAGTTCAGTGTAAGCAGGCAGTAGAAGACCTTGGACTTGACTCTCAGGAGCTTTCTTCTCAACTGGAATAATTAAAAGATAATGCAGACAAGAAATGGGTCAGTTATTACCCTCATTTTAAAGATAGCAAACTGAGGTAGTGCTGGAGGTTTTCAGCAAGTCAGCCCCAAACCTCTGTTCTCAAATCAGAGCCCAAATTTGGAATTCCTATGCTCAATACCTGCTCTCTTCGTAAAAAAGATTGTGTTATTATTTAGGGGAAGACTCTTGATTATGAGATGAAGGATTTAAATACAGTTTCCTTATTTTATGTTCACCTATTGATGTGTATATGATTGTAATGATCTAGACTACAATAATTTTGCTTCCTTAGCACCAGAACATTGTTCTCTTATTGAAAATCATGATTTATTTTTATGAAGTAAGAAGTGACAGAACATTACTGTTGGATTAATTGCCATTGTAAAATAATGTAGAAATTGTTTTCTATCTCGGTTGTGTTCCTTTAGAACAGTTCATCTGAAGTGACCATCTCAACTGCTGATGGATCTTCAGATCACATTAGCAGTGGTGGTATTTCGTATCTGATGTTGTATTGGAGTAGTTACTGTTTAAAACCTTTGCAGTTGGCTAAAAGAATCTCCCTAATAAGATAATCCAGTTCCCTAATTTGTGTTGCTTAGAGGAAAATGTGTTTCCTATGCTTAGGTGGAGCTTTGCAAATTGGTTTAGATATCAAAGGTTGGTAACAGAACAAGGGGACACAGTCTCAAGGGCACACACCGAGGAGGTGTAGGCTGGATGTTACACAGAGGAACCAGATGAAGTTCCACAAGGACAGGTGCAGAGTCCTGCATCTGGGGAGGAATAATAAATTGCAGCAGTACAGGCTGGGAGGTGATCTGCTGGAGGGCAGCCCTGTGGAGAGGGACCTGGGGGTCCTGGTGGGTAACAAGTTATCCATGGGGCAGCAATGTGCCCCTGTGGCCAAGAAGGCCAATGGGATCCTGGGGTGTATTAGGAAGAGTGTGTCCAGCAGATCAAGGGAGGTTCTACTCCCCCTCTGCTCTGCCCTGGTGAGACCTCATCTTGAATACTGTGTTCAATTTTGGGCTCCCTAGTTTAAGAGGGACAGGGATCTACTGGAGAAGGTCCAGCGGAGGGCTACGAAGATGATTAGGGGACAGGAGGGCATTGCTTATGAGGAGAGGCTGAGGGACCTGGGCCTTTTTAGTCTGGAGAAGAGAAGACTTAGAGGGGATTTGATAAATGTTTATAAGTATCTGAAGGCTAGTCAGGAGGTGGGGAGGGACAGGCTCTGCTCACTTGCTCCCTGGGATAGGACAAGGAGCAGTGGGTGTAAGTTGCAGCAAAAGAGGTTCTGCCTCAACACAAGGGGGAACATCTTTACTGTGAGGGTCCCAGAGCACTGGAACAGGCTGCCCAGAGAGGTTGTGGAGTCTCCTCTGGAGCTTTTCAAGATCTGTCTGGATGTGTTCCTCTGTGATCTGTGTTAGATAGTATGGTCCTGCTCTGGCAGGGGGGTTGGACTCGATGATCTCCTAATATCCTGTGGTCCTGTGATCCTGTGAAAATGTCTGAGGGTTTCCTGTGAATAGACTAAGTCAGAAAGATGTCTACAGGTGTCATTCATGTGAAATTAGTGGTATATTTAAAGCAGTAGGTGGTGCTTCAGTAGTATTTAGGGGCAGAGAAAAATACAATTTTTAGTTACACATTTTCTTAGCCACCCATATCAAAATATTGCTATTCATTTCTGTGAATATGACATTTATTTTCACATGTTTTTGCCCAGTGACAGGACAAAGAACAACAGGTACAAACTGGAGCACAGGAGGTTGCACCTCAACACAAGGAGAAACCTTTTTACTGTGAGGGTGACGGAGCCCTGGAACAGGCTTCCCAGAGAGGTTGTGGAGTCTCCTTCTGTGGGGACTTTCAGAACCTGCCTGGATGAATTCCTGTGTGACCTGCTCTAGGCGATCCTGCTTTGGCAGAGGAGTTGAGCTGGATGATCTCTCAAGCTGCCTTCCAGTCCCTAACATTCTGTGATTCTTGGAGACTATCTGTGTGATTATGGATTACCCTTCACGTACTGACTCGATGTATTTCCCTGCTAAGTTGCATTGCTAAGGAAATGTTAGGCTCATGCGTTTTATACAAATGCAGTGCTTCTTAGTAGACAAACTCTTCAGTTTAAGAAATGAAGCCCAAAACAGCAAAGACAGAGGGAGTTGGGGCTGGTTAGTTTGAAGAAGAGGAGGCTAAGGGGAGACCTCATTGCTGTCTACAACTACCTGAAGGGACATTGTGAAGAGGTTGCTGCTGGTCTCTTCTTACATGTCATTGAAGACAGAACAAGGGGGAATGCCCTCAAGCTGCAATTGGGCAGGTTTAGATTGGACATTAGGAAGAGATTTTTCCATGGAGAGAGTGGTCAGGCACTGGAATGAGCTGCCCAGGGAGGTAGTGGAGTCACCAACTCTGGATGTGTTTAAGGGTCATTTGGACATGGTGCTTAGGGATATGATTTAAGGTGAATCTTGTAGAGTAGGGTTCTAGGTTGGACTTGATGATCCTAGGGTCTTTTCCAGCCTGGATATTTCTGTGATTCTATGACACTTAGCACTGCATGTGCCAGTGCCTCAATGCATCTCAGTACATGTATCTGTCCTTTATCTCCCAGGCAGTAGTTATCACACTGGAATTTAAAAAGCAGATCATCTTTGTGTTGCATGAAATAATTACCAAAAGTGGCATTAAATTTGCAGACTGCTCAAGTTTGCTCCACACATTGGTGATACTTTCTGCAGACTAACTGTTTTCTGGTGTGCTTCTTGCCCTCTGTTTAACAGCCAAGTGTCTCTGTGCATCAAGAATTCAAGCAGAAGTCATTTATTCTCATCTGTGGTGCAGTAGGGCTCACAAAATTGAAAGTCTTCCTTCAGAATAGGTGCTGTCACCTTAAACCAGGCAATTTCCTATATTTCACATTAAACTAGAACTTTAATATACTGAGTGTAATGGACAGTGTCTGTTTGTTCCTACTGCCAAGGCCATTTGTCTTTGAATGAGAATTTTATTCCTAGCTGCGACTACTTCTGGTTTTTATCCCACAGAGAATTCCTGTTTCTGTGTTTACAATGTCACTGCGTGTTGCCGTGGCAAAAAAGCAGGATACTACAAGTTCAGCGTTATCACATTAGTCAAGGACAAGGGGGATAGATATTAGTTTAAAGCAAAATAACCTTTATTTGCAACACAGAAAATGTCTGTGCAATTTTTTTTTCTACTTTTACAAGCTACTGTTAATATTTCCTAGTACAAAAGAGTAACTTCAGTGCTTATTCTGTTGCCTTTATTAATATATATACTACTGTAGAAGTCTACTGATGGACTGTATATGTATTAATATGTACTACTATGTAAGTCTACTGATGGACTCTATATATACTACTATATATGTCTACTGATGGACTCTATATATATATATATATATATATAAATATATATATTACTATATAAGTCTATTGATGGACTACTATAAAAGTCCACCAGAATTTCTTCCACAACCTGTAGAGTTTGTTTCCATAGAGCAGAGGAAGGCTTTAATGATTTTGTGTCCCACTTCAGTCTGAAGAAGTTATTGCAAGCTGAACACTCTGAATTGCACAATCCCACCTTGAAGTGGCACATGGTAACTCCTGGCTGTTCTTGTGCTTGTTGTTAGGAAGGAAAGAATCTGAAGCCTGTGCTCAGATTCATGCCTAACAATGAAGTAATCTGAGTAATACCATGACCCGTTTACTTAAGAGTGTCAGATGCACACCCCTAATTCAGCTGCCTCCTTCCAGTAAAGAAGTTGTGAGTTAATCAAACCACTCCAAACTGTAGAAAGCTTCACCTTATTGTTAGAGCAGGATGGTTTTGTTATCAACAACTGGACCGCGTAGCTTGTTTCCTTGTGAGGGTATCTTGTCATGTCTGTTCTGTCTTCATTAATCTTGGGGAGGTTTTGATTGATAGGCTGAATATTTGGGGGGGAGGGGAGAAAAAGAAAAAAGACAGGACAGATGGAGCTTAAGAACACTGAGTTCAGGCTCTAACTTGATATATTTTGTGAGAAAGGCTAGATGGCCTGCAGAATGCTAATACAGGGCAAACCAGTGCATGCTACAGTTAAAGGAACAGTGGCATTAGGAAAAGCAGCCAAAAACTAGGACAACAGTTTTGCATGTCTTAGGCAAAGTGTTACAGTGGGAACTCTGAGGAAAAGTTCTGAGAATGCCAACACTTGAGATCTTGAGCCTGCTGTTCCTTGAATTGTAGCATTGAACTGGATTTGGGGTTTTGATAGAGTGTATGTGGGGGGGGGAGTGTCTGTCCTTTGGCTTTTTGGGAATGCTGAAGAAAATGAGCTGTGACCTAATTTGGGTAGACTAATGGGCTACACAAGTAGTAACAGAGGGAACATTTCTTTCACCCTGCAGTACAGTGAAGTTCCCTCTAGACTTGCCAGTGTTGCTAGCTAGCAGCTGTGGATATTAAGGGGGAATTAAAGCAAAGGTGGTCTCTGTGTTCCAAAGTCCCGAACAGTATATTTGACATCTTTGCAAAAGAGTCTGCAGCTACAGAGCTGCCTGTACTCCTTAAGTGCATTTGAGTGAAAGAGAGGAATTGTGAAATTATATCTTATGATTCATATAAATTAAGTCACTGTTACAGGCAGCTGGTTTGTGAAAAAGAAAATGCAAACACTTTCTTACATTAAGATATTGGAAAATATTTAGGACTCAGTGAAAATTAGTATTTTAGTAAATTTAAAGGCTTAGTCTGGCTTTACTGTAGTAAGAAATGATGCCTGACTTGAATCCAATTCCTGTGGTGCAGAACTAAGTCTACCATCTAATTATAGACTTGGAAAGCTGAAAAGTCTGCCCACTCTGCTATTATGTATTTTTAAAGCAAAAAAAAAAAAAAAAAGAGGGTGTTTAAAGCAGGGAATCTGTATTATTTTTAAGTGGATTCTCTTCAATTAAAGTGGGTTTTTTTGCTTCTTTATGTTTTGCCTTGTTTTACTGGGAACCATCCAGTCAGGAATAGAGATTTAGTGAATTGAGGCATTCAAGCAGTTTGATATGTCTTCAGCGAGTATCAGTATTCATGTTTGGAATATTCCTTCCTAGAGGAAGTGCCAAGTTTGATAATTAATTATTTATTTCTCTCTGAAAATGGAATGGTGCTTGTGAATGTCCAGGTACCCTTCCCTTTGCATGCACCATGCCAGAAGTATAATCAATTTCAGTAATCATCTTCATTGAATGTTGGTTCAGTGATGATACCTCGTACAGAAATAAAGAGGTAACCGTATCTGAGGAGTCAGCAGTCAAATTAGAATTGCCAATTTTTATTTTCTGGAGGTCAGTGAATAAATAAATCTGAACTAACATGACACTACTGACAGACAATTGCAGGAGCTGGCAAGGATGTGTTATTTAGCATCTGCAGTTGGATGGCAAGTCAGGAGGCAACACAAACTGTAAATACGGTTAAGCTAGATCACATTACAGAGTCACACAATGTTAGGGGTTGGAAGAGACCTCCAGAGATCATTGAAAAAACTCTCCTGCCAAAGCCAGGATCACCTAGAGCAGTGTGATGGTTTGGGAGTTACCTGCCCCTACACACAATGAAATCACCCAGATTGGACTCAGCCAGCTGGAAGTTAAAGAATGAAGCTGTATTTACAGTTCAGCACAATTTACAAGCAGATGCATACACAATATACAGAAATATTTACAGTTATATATAAGTTAAAAGTAATATAGAAACACAAAATCCCTCCCAAAACAGATTACCAGGAGGGTCCTCACCCAAACCTCCACCCCCTTCCCCCTCTTTCCCTCTCTTCAGACATAACCAGAGCAATCCCCATATATGTCATGTGNTTTAAAGCAAAATAACCTTTATTTGCAACACAGAAAATGTCTGTGCAATTTTTTTTTCTACTTTTACAAGCTACTGTTAATATTTCCTAGTACAAAAGAGTAACTTCAGTGCTTATTCTGTTGCCTTTATTAATATATATACTACTGTAGAAGTCTACTGATGGACTGTATATGTATTAATATGTACTACTATGTAAGTCTACTGATGGACTCTATATATACTACTATATATGTCTACTGATGGACTCTATATATATATATATATATATATAAATATATATATTACTAT
>WAAF01003259.1:205732-228438 GCA_013400475.1 Tricholaema leucomelas | reverse complement strand
ACACAGTACTCAAGGTGTGGTCTAACCAGTGCAGAGTACAGGGGCAGAATGACCTCCCTGCTCCTGCTGGCCACACCATTCCTGATGCAGGCCAGGATGCCACTGGCTCTCTTGGCCACCTGGGCACACTGCTGGCTCATGTTCAGGTGGGTATCCATCAGCACCCCCAGATCCCTCTCTGTCTGGCTGCTCTCCAGCCACTCTGACCCCAGCCTGTATCTCTGCATGGGGTTGTTGTGGCCAAAGTGCAGCCCCTGGCACTTGGAGCCATTGATTGGCATCCCCTTGGACTCTGCCCATCTGTCCAGGCGGTCAAGGTCCCGCTGCAGAGCCCTTCTGCCCTCCAACCCAGCCACATCAGCAGTTGTGCTGCAGTATCCAGTTGTGCCCCAGTATCCAAGTGCTCCAATATACAGTTGTGTCACCCATGCCAAATAGCTGTGAAATATTCCTTCACTTGCCCGCTGGCCATGCTTCTGCTAATAGAAGAGTATTTGAGTTTAAGCTTTATGCTTTTATTTCTGCAAAACTCAAATCCTGTCATGCTCTGAAAGAGATTTTCTCTCAGCCTTGTACCACTCAAGGTCCTTGAGGGTCTGTTCTTTAGAGGAGATCTTCCATTCCGCCCCCAGGGATTCTTTGTTGGGAACTACGCCATAGGCTCAGTACCTGGATTAACTCAAGCATGTGCAAAGGTTCCTCCAGGACCTGTTGGTCACAGTGATCACCAGACCTTCACTGGGTGCTCATTCCCTCTCCTTTTTGGCTTCCTTGGAGCAGCTCTTTCTCTTACGATTCCAGTAGGAATTACAGGTCTGCTTCTGCAGTTGCATCTCTGTCTCTTCCTCACCAAGAAAACAGGATGGAGCAAAAGCTCAGACATCAGACTTGCTAAAATCCAATCTCTGTGAAGGCTGTGATGTGGCACTGTGCTGACTCAGGTACCTGTGTATCTCTCTGGGCACTGGTGTCTGGGCAGAAATTATCACATCACCTATCAGCAAGATGACAACAGACATAGATGTTGACTGCTGGAGGAGAATGAAGTGGCTTTGTTAAGTGGCTTTGCCTCCACCAGATGTTTTGCCATGGCGCAAGCTGACATCCCAAACGAGAGAGAAAAGATGAGTGGGAGACCTGTCTGAGCTTGCACCCTAGCCATGTAGTGGTTGTTGTGACCTGAGTTGTCCCTTCTGTGCCTGGTGGTTTTAGAGCAGCTCTCCAAGTATGCAGAAGTCTCTGCAGGAGTCCTGTGGAGACCACACAATTTTCTTTAGCTTTGTGCACGTTGGCAGTCCTTGCACTGTAGTGTAGAAAACTAAGCTACTGTATGCAGTATGGTTGCATCCCTGGACAGTCCCTTACTGATAACCAACTTGTCCTATGCAGTAATGCCTAGAGGCAGTCGACAAAGTGAGTCTCCTTTGCACATCGTGTAGCTAAGCAAAAGTCTGCTGAGGAACTTGAAACCAGAAGTTTATAAGAGCACTTGAAGGGGACCTACAAGAAAGATGGAGAGAGACTGTGGTGATAGGAGGAGAGGCAATGGTTTTAAACTACAGAAGAGCAGATTTAGATTGGATGTTAGGAACAAGTTCTTTACTATGAGGGTGGTGGAACACTGGAACAGGCTACGCAGGGAGGTGGTTGAGGCCCCATCCCTGGAGATATTCAAGGTGAGGCTGGACAGGGCTCTGGGCAGCCTGATCTAGTTGTGGATGCTCCTGCTGACTGCAGAGGGTTTTGGACTAGATGACCTTTGGAGATCCCTTCCAACCCAGACCATTCTATGATTTTGTGATCTTCTCTGGGGTGATAATTGGCTTGGTGGGTAGGGAAGGATGTTGTCTATCTCAGTTTTAGTAAGGCTTTCTGCACCAACATCCACAACATCCTTGTGGGAAAAAAGCAAGTGATGCAGAAGCTGGATGAGTGGGCAGTGAGATGGCCTGCTAAGCACCATGGCAGAAAGCCAGTCACTAGTGGTGTAACCCAGAGCTTCATACAAAGATTCATGTTGTTCAGCATCTTCATTGATGACCTGGATGGTGATACCAAGTACACCCTCAGCAGATTTATAGCTGATAAACAGCTGTGATGACTGGTTGATGGTTGTGCTGCTATTCAGAAGGATGTCAGTAGGTTAGAGAACTTAGGAAACAGGAATATAGTCTAAATTCAACAACGTGAAATACCAAGTCCCGCTTCTGGGGCAGAGTAGGCCAATGAAATAGTGTGTGCTGGGGGCCCACCATTTGGAAAGCAGCTCTGCAGCAAAAGAAGAAGACAAAGATCATTCTGGACAACATGTTGAACACAAGCCAGCAGTGTGCCCTTGTGGTCCACTGGCATCTTAGGTTGGTTTAGGAAGAGCAATGACAATGGGTTGAGGAAGCTGATCCTTTCCCTTCTAAACCCAGTGCTGATGAGACCACATCTGGAGTGCTATGTCTGTTCTGGGCTCACCAGTACAAGACAGATGTGGATGTACTGGGGAGAATGCACCATAAAGTCCATAAAGATGATTTAGGTTTCAGTACATCTCCAGGAGAAGCTGAGAGAGCTGGGATTGTTAATCTTGGAGAAGGCTTAGAGATGAATCTTATCAATGTGTGCAAACACACAAACGGGATTAAGGAGTCAGCTTCTTCTTGGTGACACCCAGCAGAAAGGGAAGAGACAGTGGACACAAATTTTAATACAAAGAATTCCATTTAAACAGCAGAAAAGATTTATTGTCTAGAGTAAGGGAAATGGGACATTGGAACAGGGAAGGCAAAAAGGTTTGTAGTCTGTTCCTGCATGCACTCAGAACTCAGCTGGCTGTGGTCCTGAGCAGCCCTACTTTGATCTGGAGTGCCTTCCATATTCACCTAGTCTGAGATGATATGAAACAGCCTCCGGGTTGGGCATTGGGGGTGGGGAATTTACATGAAGGGAAGGCAGGGAGTGAACTGCCTTAGTGCTGTTTCCTTGTGTCATGTGTAGAACCCAGAGGCACCAGACCCCAGCTGTAAGGCCTAACCATGCAGCTTCTCTGCCTTAAATCTTCCTGGCTTCTCATTGCAGTATGAAAAAGCTCTCCTCAGAGGTTACGTTGAGTGTTGCTCCAACCTAACATGGTGCACCAACCCTCAGGGCTGTGATCAGATCCTTCTTAAGGATGGACTTGGTTATGGAGCAGCCTGTTCCAAGTGCTCCTGGATATCCTGCTTCAACTGCAATTTCCCAGAGGTGAGGCTGGGCTGAGTCCTGGGCAGTACTGTCTTACAGCATTCTGCTCCCCTGTGTCTGACTGGCTGTCTCTTTCAGGCCCATTATCCTGCCAGCTGTAGCCACATGTCTCAGTGGGTGGATGATGATGGGTACTATGAAGGCATGACAAGTGAAGCCCAAAGCAAACATCTGGCTAAGCTCATTTCAAAGCACTGCCCAAGCTGCCAAGCTCAGATAGAGAAAAATGAGGGGTGCCTGCAGTGAGTATCTGTTTCTGTTTGCTCCTGAGGACAAGAAAAGGCAACGACAGTTAGCTCTGCTGTGCTTGGTCTTGGTTTGGAGTGAGAATTGTAGCAGGTCTCATTTACAGCTTTAGAAGAACGAGTGGGTTTTAATCCTGTTAGTCCCCTGGAAAAGCAGGATGTGCCCCAGCATTCAGAGTTAAATCCACTGATGGTTCTGCAGTAGAATCTAAACTCATTCTGCAGTACTTTTTTGTAGTGTTCACTTCTCTGTTCTTGTCCACTGCAGCAGAGGAACAGCTCAGCACCATTTTTTCTTTCATCCTCACCTATTCCTAGAACTTTAAACCAGTTTCTTTAAACTGCCTCCCTTGAATTGACTTGGATCTCTGTCAGCTTTTTACATGATAGGGCAGTTAACCTGCAGCTTTGAAGCCAGGGCTTAGGGGTCACCATTTGTTTCTTCCTTGCACTGGCCCAACACGGTACCCACACATTGTGTGTGGCCCTGGAGCTTTGTAGTGTCTTACCTCACTATGGAATTAGTGCATTAGTGAGGTTAGAGGTGAGGTGAATCTTGCTTCACACTGTGGAATGCATGGTTCACCCTTCAGGTACTTGGTAACTTGGTACTTGTTTACCCAGCTCATTTTTGGAAACACAATGACTGGGTTTAAGCATCATCTGCTTCCAGCAAAGGCTTTAAAGCAGGTGCAGGGAAATGCATAGTGGCTGGGAGTGGCTGAGCAGCACAGCAGCTGTGATGCAGAGGAGAAGCAGAGGTAACTGCCTGCAGGTTGGCATTAGCACTGAGTGATACCATTTGTCTTCTACCGTGCAGCATGACGTGTGCAAAGTGTAATCATGGCTTCTGCTGGCGTTGCCTTAAGCCCTGGAGGCCAACTCACAAGGATTACTACAACTGCTCTGCTATGGTGAGTGGTTTGCTGTCTCCCAGTGCTTCCTGCTTCTCTTGGGATGCACCCAGCCTGTATTAGAGAGGGTGAGGAGGTTCTCCACTTGGGCCCTTTACTCTGGGCTTTGTGCACTTGCCAGTAGAATGTACAGTATTTTCAAAGGGGGGCAGGGGGGGTGGTGGCCATTTCAGGACACCCTGGTACTAGAGGGAGATTGCTACAGGTTACTTCTACCCTTCCTTTCAGGTGAGTAAAGCAGCTTGGCAGAAGAAACGTTTTCAGGATTACAATGAGAGATGCACCTTTCATCATCATGCGAGGGTAAGACCTCCTTCTTTTGCAGATGCTGACTTCTGTTGCCTCAGCCCTGGTGAGCAGGGCTGTGTTGGTTGTGTCTTGATGTATTTCACCTCAAGTTGAGAAGTAGTTTTGGATCCAGGTAGGGGGATCCCTGTCACTTCACCCTTGCTGTGACATAAGGGATGCTTGGCCTGCTTTCACTGCAAAGTGTCTTGTGGGAGTTGGAAACCTCACTTGTGGTGGTGATGTGCTCATACTGATACCTTACGTGGAAGCAAGGACAACTGGAGGCCAAAATCTGTCTAGGGCTGAGATGCTGTAAGAGGCTGAAGTGATGGCAGAGTGGAGATGTCATAGTTGGATGCAGTAAACGCTCCTTTGCCGCCCGCATCTTTTGGGGTGGCACATCAGGATGCTTAGCAGTTTTCTGTTTGGAAAGTGCTGTTAGTTCAGCCTTGTGGAGTTTGACATTGGCTTTCTTTCCTTTTTTTATTGCAGGAGTTTGCCGTGAACCTGAGGGAGAGAGTTTCTTCCATCTGTGAGATGCCCAAAATCAGGACTTTGACCTTTGTTCTTGATGCCTGCAAAGTACTAGAACAGGCGCGGAAGGTGAGGCTGGCTAAGAGGTTTGCTGAGCTTTAGGCCTGATTCTGTTAGTGTCTTTTATACCTTTCTTAAAGTGAAGGGACATCAGCCTTGCCCTGATCCAAACATGGGGAGACAGAAAAGGCTTGAGGGTGAGGATTAGCATCAAGGCAGAGTAAGAGCTCCTGTTGCCTTTCCCTTCTCTCACTCTCAGTTGGGCTCTGTCTGCAGTGTTTCTCAAAGTCAGGTCATAGGATTTAGAACTTAGCTGAAGCTGACACCATGGTGTCAGTGCAGGGATCTCTGGTTAGGATTTTTGTACCCTGGGTTTGGTCCATTCCAATTTGAAATGCCCCAGTGCTGGCACTCTGAGCTTTTGAAAACTCTCTCGATGCTGTGTTACTGTTAAGAAATCTCTCTCGGTGCTCATGTTATGATTTCCTTTTGTTAACTTCATTTCACAAATTGCCTGGATTAGAAAAGACCTTTGAGATCATTGAGTTCAATCGAGCACTTGACTTAAGCCATGTTCCCCAGCACCACATCCACACAACCATGAAATATCTCCAGGGATGAGGACTCCACCACCTCCCTGGGCAGCCTTTTCCAATGCCTGAGAAGCCTTTCAGTGGGGAAATTTTTCCTGATATCCAACATGAACCTCTCTTGGCTCAGCTTGAGGCCCTTTCCACTTGTTCTATCACTTGTTATTTGGTTGAACAGGCCAACCCCCACCTCACTACCAAAGGTGTGGTCAGGCATTGGAACAGGCTGCCCAGAGAGGCGATGGAGTCACCATCCCTGGAGGTGTTCAAGAAATGTGTGGACGTGGCACTTTGGAACATGGCTTAATGGCCATGGTGGCCTTGGTTGGTGGTTGGACTCCATGATCTTAGAGGTCTTTTCCAGCTAAAACAATTCTTTGCTTCTGTGACAATGGTTCACTGTGTCTACTGACACAGACCAGAAGCACTCTCAGACCTCTCTCAGCTCCTGATATATAATGAAGTCTGAAAGAGTTTGGTGCTGCTCTCTTCTTGCCCACTCTGAAGGTGGAGCAGGATGCTTACAGCATGATCTCTACTGCTGCAGGTTCTGGCCTACTCCTGTGTGTACAGCTACTATAACCAGGACATTGAGAGCATAGATATTGTGGAACAGCAGACTGAGATCCTAGAGCTGCACACTAACGCTCTACAGATCCTCCTGGGTAAGTCATGCAGCTGCTCCAAAGTAGAGCCTGACATCCCCAGATGTCTGGTTCAGAGAGTGGCAGCTCTGCAGTGGGGTGACAGCAGACACACCAGCACCCAGCTGCTGCCTCTTACTTTTCCAAGCCAAATTTTGCTTTCTTAATGTCATTTCTGGGAAATCCACTGAAGCAGTTTGACTGCTGGTGGAGACTGATGCAGTGAGACTCAACATGTCCCTCCTAAAAGAAAACCCATGTGCACACCAGAGACCTAAATAGTTGTGCCTGGCTTCAAAATCAGAGCCAAGGTTTAGACTGGGATTTTTTTTTTCACAGAAGGAGTGGTCAGACATTGGAGCAGGCTGCCCAGGGAGTCACCAACCCTAGATGTGTTTAAAGATCATTTAGATGTTGTGCTTGGGGATATGGTTTAGGGGTGAACTTTGCAGAGTAGAGTCAGTGGTTCGACTTGATCTCAGGAGTCTTTTGCAACCTGAATGATTCTATGATTCCATGACTTGCTCTCTCTTGAGGAGTGTGGGAAGTAGTGTGACTTTGTTGGCCTTGATTTGCAGAGGAAACCCTGCTGCAGTACCAGGACTTGGCCTCTTCTCTTCGCCTCATGAAAGCAGAGCACTTCAGTGCCGGTTTGGAGGTGGTACGGCAGATCAAGGAGCGGCTCTTTGCAATTCTTTGGCACTCCACACAGGTGAAGCCTGCCTGCCTGTTAGTGCCTTGTCTTGCTGCAGTGGAGTGAAGCTTGAGGACAGTAGGTTTAGACTGGAGATTAGGAAGAAATTCTTTCCCATGAGGGAATGGGTTCCTCAGGGAAGTTGTGGATGCCCTTCCCTGGAGGTGTTCAAGGCCAGGTTGCATGAGGCCTTGAGAAATCTGGCCTAGTGAAAGGTGTCCCTGCCCGTGGGAGGAGGCTGGAACTGGAGGACCTTTAAAGTCCCTTCCAACTCAAACCATTTATGGATCTGTGAATGTAGAAAGGGGCTTGATCAGCTGAAGGCACAGACTCAGGGCTTGTACATGTGGGGAAAGGGCACAAAGCACGCCCCAGAGGGCATATTGTCTCGCTCTTCTGACTGTTCTGTGCTGGCAGGATTTCCACGTTGGACTCCAGACTTTGACAGATTCCAGCCAGAGAAAGGCGGAACTCTCAAATGTGCCTACTTCAGCCCCTGCCTGTACAGGGTGAGTTTTATTAGCAGGGTAACAGGGAGAGATGAGTGAGTGCAGACAAAGTGAGTGCTGTGCTGTGGTTTGACATAACAGCGTAAGTGACGTAGTTGGTGTGCAGCTATGGTGAAGAAAGCTCTGTCACTGACAGACCCAGTTATGGGGGTTCCTCTCCCTGGACTCTCTTGGGTTTCTGTGGAAAAACCACACTCTTTCTTCAGAGGTTATCAGAGATCTAGGAGGTGGCTAGAGGAGAGGAGTGTGTGGAGAGATGGCAGGGTCTGACGTTTCTCTGAAGAAGGGAATGGTGCAGAGGTGATGGCAGCTGTAAAAAGCTGCACTGAGAGGTGAAATGGATGATTTGTTGTATCCCTGTCTGGCAGTCCTGGGCTGGCAGGTGTTCATGTGATGGGAAGGTGGTGAGTTCAAAAGCAGGTCCATTCCTGTAGGAGGTGCTGTTTTAAATCACGAAGCACAAGTGGTGTCTGCTATCCCAGTGTGACCCACTGCTGTCCCAGTCTGACAGCTGCTGCGTTCCTAGGAGCTGGACAGAGTGCTGAGTGTTGCACAAAAGAAGGTTTTGGAGCAGGGTTTCTGGAACATGGCTGAGATGCCAGAGCTGGTGGCAGACTGCAGCTTGTGGGCCTGGTCACAGGTGTCTCTCTGACACAGCCTTGTGCTACATGCATGGATAAGGCCATTTAGTCACCTTCTCTTGGCTGCTGTGTCTCTGAGGCAGGGTTTTGGATAGGGTTGCTGAGGTGATGGTAATAGGGAGGACAAGGATGATGTGGGTCTCGTTTGTGGTTGCTGCTGATAGCCAGGACTCCACTCTGATGTTTCCTTCAACAGGCCAAAAGGTACCATCCTGTGTGACTCCCCCAACACAAATGAAGGTGACAAAGACATTGAAGATGAGTATGAGCTGCAGTGGCAAGAAGACTATGATGATGATGACGACGACGACGACGACGACGACGACCTTGATGAAGACAACTTTATGTTTGATGCTGAGTCAGAGAACCTTGATTGTGACTCCTACTTTGATGATGAAGATGCCTATGACTAGAAGTGGGCTGTGACCCAGCCTGCCAGCCTGGACTTCTGCCTCTCCTCTGTCTTGCCTAGTTTATGTTGGCATCATTCCTCAAAGACCATGAGGAGCTCTCAGGCCCCCCCGCTCTGGGGGCTCCCCTTCAGTATGCAGAAGCATTGCTCTGGACTGCTGGGCTGTGTTACTGCAGCTGCCTCTCAGGAAGACATCTCCTTGCCTTTCTCCCTTGTCTCCATTGCTGCCCATAGCTAGCTGGTGGAATTCAAAAGTCACAGTCCAGCTGCAAAGTGAGCACTGCTCACTGCCTCTTACAGAACTGGCACTGTCCTGGGGCATGCTCTCCCCGAGGACCGGGCACAAGTAAAGGTGGCACCTTCTCATCTAGACAGTGTCTAGTGATGTGCTTACCCTTAGTCAGAGCCCCCCATCTGGAGCTGGTGGGGTGCCACAGATGGATGTTGTTGCAGTGCATTACTCTAGTTGACAGGGACAGCTTCTTCTGCTGTTTTTGTTGGAGTTGTCTTCTCTGCTGTGAAGCAGTCTGGGCTGCCACGAGCAGGACTCTGTCAAAGTGCATCACTGTCCACATAGACACACATCTATGAGGTCCATCTATAGTTACACACCTGCAGAGGTTGTTCAGGTAATGCTTTGTCTTTGAGGAGAAGAAAACCCTGAGGAGCAAGGGTTGAAAAAGCTTCTGTTTAAAAAAGAAATAGTTCTGTTTAAGAAAACAGTTTTCTTCTAGCACAAGCCTCTGTGTTGTCTGTGGGGAACGTGGGTGTGAAGGGAGACCAGGACATGCTCAACTGAGGAAGGGCATGACCTGGATGAGTGTTTGTGAAAGTGGGATGGATTTGGAATCCTCACCCAGGTCGTGCAATCTGCCCCTGAAAAGTGGCTTATCCTTCCTTGGCAGTTCAGGGAACAGTAAAGGGTGTGGGGAGGGGTGGGAAAGAAGGCAGGGGAGCAGAGCTGCAGGGCTGGTGTTTCTGCAGGGCAGAATGCATGAAGCTGGGATCATCTGGTGCCCAGCAGAAGACAGCTGTGGGACTGATATCAGGGCTTGGTGGGGGATTTGAAGGTTGGAGAGCTTTGTTTTGGAGATACAGGGCTCTTCTCAAGCTCTGACTATCATCTGGGAGGGCTGGGGGGTTATTAGGGGATGCTGGGCAGGAGCATATCAAAGGACTGATTTTTTTTCCATGCAGCTCCATCTCCTCGCTCCTAGTCCAGCACAGAGTTCAGCCTTCTGGCTGAGCCCCAGAGCCTGTCATGGTGGAAGCCTCAACCCTGCTCCCTGTCTGTGGCAATATGGGTTCCCTGCTCCACAGCCAGACAGTGACCTTTCTCTAGGCCTTCTTAGGACCACTGTGGGGAGACATGTGGTGGGTATGCCCAGACAGACTCGTCTGACCAGACCTTCCAGGTCTGACAGGCTGGATGGGTGGGCAGAGGCCAAGGGGATGAGATTCAACAAGGCCAAGTGCAGGGTTCTGCACTTTGGCCACAACAACCTCAAGCAGCACTACAGGCTGGGGACAGAGTGGCTGAGAGCAGCCAGGAAGAGAGGGACCTGGGGGTGCTGGTACAGAGCAGCTGAAGATGAGCCAGCAGTGTGCCCAGGTGGCCAAGAGAGCCAATGGCATCCTGGCCTGGATCAGGAGCAGTGTGGCCAGTAGGACAAGGGAGGTTATTCTGCCCCTGTACTCAGCACTGGTCAGGCCACACCTTGAGTGCTGTGTCCAGTTCTGGGCTCCTCAATTCAAGAGAGATGTTGAGGTGCTGGAAGGTGTCCAGAGAAGGGCAACAAGGCTGGTGAGGGGCCTGGAACACAAACCCTATGAGGAGAGGCTGAGGGAGCTGGGGGTGTGCAGCCTGGAGAAGAGGAGGCTCAGGGCAGAGCTCATTGCTGTCTACAGCTACCTGAAGGGAGGCTGTAGCCAGGTGGGGTTGGGCTCTTCTCCCAGGCAAGCAGCAACAGAACAAGGGGACACAGTCTCAAGTTGTGCCAGGGGAGGTCTAGGGTGGATGTTAGGAGGAAGTTGTTGGCAGAGAGAGTGATTGGCATTGGAATGGGCTGCCCAGGGAGGTGGTGGAGTCACCGTTCCTGGAGGTGTTGAAGCCAAGCCTGGATGAGGCACTTAGTGCCATGGTCTGGTTGACTGGATAGGGCTGGGTGCTAGGTTGGCCTGGATGATCTTGGAGGTCTCTTCCAACCTGGTTGATTCTATGATGTTTGAGTATTAGTGTGGGAAGATCAGGGTCACTGGACCTGTGGCACACTCTCTATTGAAGAGATCCTATCTCAGATTCACCTTCAGAACAGGCTTCTTTTATTCCATTTGCTACTGGCTGTAATAACACAGAAGGGCCTGCAGTGGTTGGTCCTTTTCAGGCTCACAGATAACTTTGGAGTTTTCATTTTACTAATCACAGAGTTGTTTTGGTTGGAAAAGACCTTCAAGGTCATTGAGCCCCACTTCATCCTGACACCACCGTGGCCATTAAACCATGTCCCGAGGTGCCATGGCCATGCATCTCTTGAACACCTCCAGGAACAGTGTCTTCAGCACCTCCCTGGGCAGCCTGTTCCAATGCCTGACCACTCTTGCAGCAAAGAGTTTTTTCCTGATCTCTCACCTAAACCTCCCCTGGCACAATTTCAGGCCATTTCCTCTCATTCTATCGCCTGGTGCTAGGGAGAAGAGACCAACCCCCACCTCACTCCAACCTCCTTTCAGGGAGTTGTAGACAGCAGTGAGGTCTCTCCTCAGCCTCCTCTGAACAACCTCAGTTCCCTCAGCTGCTCCTCACCAGACCTGTTCTCCAGGCTTCACATAGAATCAATCAGGTTAGAAGAGACCTCCAAGATCATCCAGTCCAACCTAGCACCCAGCCCTATCCAGTCAACCAGACCATGGCACTAAGTGCCTCATCCAGGCTCTTCTTGAGCACCTCCATGGATGGTGACTCCACCACCTCCCTGGGCAGCCAATTCCAATGGCAAATCACTTTCTCTGTGAAGCCTTTAGGTGGTTCTTGTGCTTACGAGAGCATAGTTAAGTTTCTTAGTTGCCTTGATCACAGTTTCTGCTCCTTAAACCCTATTACAGTTAATTTGGGTCTCTTGTGTGATTGTGGTGGGCAGCACAAGATTTACCAGCCCTAGGTGTCACTCTAAGTCAGGCTTACACCTACTGCTCACCCTTAGTTACTGCTGAGTATCCCTGGGACTGTAGCTAAGTGAGGGGTCTTGGGCTATGACTTGAGTGTGTCTGGTGCCCACTCCTCTGGGCTTAACGAGGTGATCAAGGACATTTGGACATTTACACTTGTGTGTATGTGTTAATAGGAATTCACAGTAAATTGAGGCTATGTCTTAACCTGGTGAGGCTACCTCTGGAGGACTCTGTCCAGTTCTGGGCTCCCCAGCTCAAGAGGGACAGGGATATACTAGAGAGTGTCTGACAGAGGCTGTGAGGATGGTGAAGGGGCTGGAACACCTGTCCGATGAGGAAGGACTGAGAGACCTGGGGCTGGTTAGCCTGGAGAAGAGAAGCAGAGAGGGCATTTTATTAATGTTTCCAAATCTCTGAGGAGTGGGTCTCAGGCAGGGGCCAGGCTCTTGCCAGTGGTGTCCTGTGATAGGACAAGGGGTGATGGACACAAACTGGAACGCAGGAAGCTCCCCCTCAACATGAGGAAAAACTTCTTTACTGTGAATGTGCTGGAGCAGTGGAACAGGCTGCCCAGAGGGGTTGTGGAGTCTCCTTCAATCCCAGTCAGGATGTGTGCCTGTGTGACCTGCCCTGGGTGAGCCTGCTTTGGCAGGGGGCTTGGGCTCCATGATCTCCAGAGGCCCTTTCCAACCCCTAACTTTCTGCGATTCTGAGTCTCTTTTGTCCTTGGGGGGGTATGTGGTGCCGTGGACACTTCAGTGCTACAGAAACAGTTGTTTGTTTGGGGGTTTTTGGGTGTTTGGTTATTTTTTTGTTGCTTGATCTTTTTTTTTTGTCTGGACTTCTCTCATTTCTTGTTTTGTTTGTCTTTTTGTGGTGTGTGTGCAGCAGGTGCAGGGCAGTTCCTTTCAGCTGCGGTGCGTTGGGTACCTTTGGTACAAAAGATGTATGTGGTTTATCACTGCAGTTCCAATGCTCACCTCAGACCAAGGACCAGCCATGGAGAGACTATGAAATGGCCTCCAGAGGAAGCTGATGCTCACCAACACCTCGCAGTCCAGGCTGCATTGGTGTGGCAACATTCCAGTTTGGAGTGGGGAATTGGAGAGGTCCAAATTTGAGTGGTCCAGTAAAAAGCAGAGAGAAGCAGCGCTGGTGGAACTGTGAAGAAGCCACCAAGATTAGGGAAGTGTTCTGGAGAGGAGGAGGGGTCATGAAAGGGCTTGACCCTGTGACCCTGTGAGGTCCTGGAGTGTCAGAGATGAAGGGGCTTTATGTGCCATCTTAAGTGCCTGTTTAGTTCAGGTGCAGGATTACTCTGCACCGTTAGAGTCTCAAGTAGGTCAGCTGGAGAAAGAGCTGCAAAGAGGGAAGGAGCAGAAGTGGATGTTGCTTGAGCTTCTGCTATCACAAA
Organism: Tricholaema leucomelas; assembly: GCA_013400475.1. Taxonomy (NCBI): domain Eukaryota; kingdom Metazoa; phylum Chordata; class Aves; order Piciformes; family Lybiidae; genus Tricholaema lacrymosa; species Tricholaema leucomelas. Next base: position 215,151 of record WAAF01003259.1, on the reverse strand, counting down.
GGTATCCCCTGCTGCTCTCACACAGAACAAGGGGACACAGCCTCAAGTTGTGCCAGGGGAGGTCTAGGCTGGATGTTAGGAGGAAGTTGTTGGCAGAGAGAGTGATTGGCATTGGAATGGGCTGCCCAGGGAGGTGGTGGAGTCACCATCCCTGGAGGTGTTCAAGGAAAGCCTGGATGAGGCACTTAGTGCCATGGTCTGGTTGACTGGACAGGGCTGGGTGCTAGGTTGGACTGGATGAGCTTGGAGGTCTCTTCCAAACTGCCTGATTCTATGATTCTAAGTCTGAAAGTTAACCATGGAAAGAAACCCTGAGGATTCACATGCAGACACCAGGCGAGATCCTGATGACAATAGCTGTGATAAAAGAGAGGAATTAGAGGGAAAGGAAGTGCAACCTGTCATTAAGACAGGTGCATACAGGAGCAGGTGGTGGGAACCCCCAAACCCCTGTCCATGCAACACCCTGGCCAGAATCTAAGTGCAGGACAGATTTTCTTCTTCTTCCCAGAGAGAGTGATTGGCATTGGAATGGGCTGCCCAGGGAGGTGGTGGAGTCACCGTCCCTGGAGGTGTTCAAGCAAAGCCTGGATGAGGCACTTAGTGCCATGGTCTGGTTGCCTGGCTAGGGCTGGGTGCTAGGTTGGACTGGATCAGGACAGGTCTCTTCCAACCTGGTTGATTCTCTGATCATTCCATGAGGATTTTCATACAAGCTTGTTGAAACTGAGACCAAGTACTTGTGAAGCCTCTCTTTAATGGGAGCCAATCAGATCCTGCTGAGTGCTTCCAAGGGCCCGGTGGGTTTCTGATAGACAGGCTGACAGGTGACCAGGCAGGGAAATGATCCTGCCCCTGTGCTCAGCACTGGTGAGGCCACACCTCAAGTAGTGGGTTCAGTTTTGGCCCCTGACTACAAGTAGGACACTGAGGTACTGGAGCATGTCCAGAGAGGGGCAACAAAGCTGGTGAAGGGTCTGGAGAACAGAGCTGCCCAGGGAGGTGGTGGAGTTGCCATCCCTCAAGGTGTTCAGTACATAGACAGGACACTTTGGGACATGGTTAATGGCCACAGTGGTGTTAAGAGCTGGACTTGATGATCTTAGAAGTCTTTTCCAACTGAAACAATTCCAAGATCCCTATTCCTACCCCAGCCCCTATCCTTCTGCCCATTCCTTTTTGTACTGTTTGTCCTATTTGTATCTCTGTCCCTATACCTCTTACTAATCCTATCCTTATGCCTTTCCCTCTCTCTGTACCTGTCCTTCCTGGACGCCTGTCAAACAAATGTGTCTGTTATGCCCTCAAAGGAAGTTGGAGCCAGGTAGGGCTTGGTCTCTTCTGACATGCAGCAGGAGACAGGACAAGAGAAAACAGCCCCAGGCTGTGCCAGGAGAGGTTCAGGTTGGATACTAGGAACAATTTCTTCCCAGTAAGGGTTCTCAGGCTTTGCACCAGGCTGCACAGGGAGGTGGTTCAGTCACTATCCCTGGAGGTATTTAAAAGATGAGTGGATGTGGTGCTGAAGGCTGTGGTTTAGTGACAGTGGCTTAGCAGCAGTGGTGGGACAGTGAGCTCTTGGTGAGGGGTTGGAATGGATGATTTTAGGTCCCTTCCAACCTCAACAGTTCTAGGAGTCTATGAATGAGAAGGTAACTGTTCATAGTTGCTTCACTCCTTGAGTGCTCAGAGGAAGTGGCTGAGTTTAGAGTAGGAAAAGAAAAGATGGATGACAGCAAACCTGCAGCGGAGGGAAGGTGTAGAATCATAGAATCAACCAGGTTGGAAGAGGCCTCCAAGCTCATCCAGGCCAACCTAGCACCCAGCCCTGTCCAGTCAACCAGACCATGGCACTAAGTGCCTCAGCCAGGCTTTGCTTCAACACCTCCAGGAACGGCGACTCCACCACCTCCCTGGGCAAAGTAACAGTAACAGCAGTGACTTGGTGTGGTGGTGTTTGATGCCAGGCTCTGCTCAGCGATGTCTGGTGATAGGACAAGGGGCAGATAGGTGCACACTGGAGCAGAGGAGGTTCCACACAAACACAAGGAAAAACTGTGTGACAGAGCCCTGGAACAGGCTGCCCAGAGAGGTTGTGGAGGCTCCTTCTCTGGAGAGACTGAAAACTCACCTGGCTGCATTCCTCTGTGACCTGCCCTAGGTGCCCCTGCTCTGGCAAGGGGGTTGAACTGGCTGATCCTTAGAGGTCCTTTCCAACCCCTCATGTTTTGTGATTCTTTCAGTGTCCTGTTTCTTCCATGGGCTGAATGCATCTGCAGTAGAGACTTGAAACAAATCAATGCTGAAGCAACTGGAAGCAAGAGCAACAATGAAACAGCACAAGGAAACTCAAGGATAAGCAGAAGCAGCAGATGTGTGGCCAGAAGGTGACAAAACTGATGTGGGTGAATGGCACAAAATGCTGTGAGAAGGCCATGCTGTGTCCCACCAGGGAAATGCCTGAGGCTGCCTTCAGCAGCCTCCTGCTGCCTTGCTGTTTGTGGACTTCGCTTCAGCCTTCTCTGTTAGGGATGGATGTGAGCCCAAGCCACACTTGAGATGAGCTGCAATGAGCCACTCAGGTCAGACTGGTGAGGAGGAGTGGGTGTGAAAAGGGCAACACAGGGCACCTGCTTTAGGACTTCAGGCTCTTGAGCTACACCCACATCAAGATGGATGTAGCTGCAGCCTACCTGCCAGCTGTGCTGGTTTAGGGGTGCACAGCAGTAGGAGCATTAGGAGTTCTTCAGGGTGACTTTGGGGCTGTTCAGCCTGAGAAGACTCTTGGGAGACCTTACAGCAGCCTTCCAGTACCTGAAGGGGGCCTACAAGAAAGCTGGGGGTGGCAGTTGTAGTGACAGGACAAGGGGAAGTGGCTTTAAGCTGGGAGAGGGGAGATTTAGATTGGAGATTAGGAAGAAACTCTGTCCGGTGAGGGTGATGAGACACTGGAACAGGTTGTCCAGGGAGGTTGTGGATGCCCCCTGCCTGATTCAAGGCCAGGTTGGATAGGGCCTTTAGCAACCTGGTCTAGTGGAAGATGCCCCTGTTAAGGTCCCTTCCAACCCAAACCATTCCATGCTTCTATACAATAGACTGCAGTTCAGCAGGGCATGCAGAAAGGCTGAGATCAGAGAATGAACCCAGCAGACAGACAAATGCTTTGCTCATGCAAGTGGCCACCTAGGGAATAGTGTTAAATCCTGCCCTCTCCATTTTCACATCTTAGGCCATGCTGCACAAGCTGAGCATCCTTTTGTGCACAGATGAAGATGTCCAATGAGATGAGAAACCACTCCATTAGCATTTAAAAACTTGTGAACGTATTTATAGTAAACACATAGGAACTTCTAAACAATTAAAACTACTCCACTATCTACAACTACCTGAAAGGAGGCTGTAGCCAGGTGGGGTTGGGGTCTTCTGCCAGGCAACCAGCAACAGAACAAGGGGACACAGCCTCAAGCTGTGCCAGGGGAGGTCTAGGCTGGATGTTAGGAGGAAATTGCTACTAGAGAGAGTGATTGGCATTGGAATGGGCTGCCCAGGGAGGTGGTGGAGTTGCTGTGCCTGGAGGTGTTGAAGCAAAGCCTGGCTGAGGCACTTAGTGCCATGGTCTGGTTGACTGGACAGGGCTGGGTGACAGAATCAACCAGGTTGGAAGAGACTTCCAAGATGATCCAGTCCAACCTATGATCTGCTTGATATACTCCTGCCACTCACTGGGACAACACAGGTCTGTTGTGCTGACAGAATCTGTTGGTTGGTTACCGTTAAATGACAAAGCTCTGTTTCACCATGATGAGCTCTGTTTTACCATGATGAGCTCTGTTTCACCATGATGAGCTCTGTTTTACCATGATGAGCTCTGTTTCACCATGATGAGCTCTGTTTTACCATGATGAGCTCTGTTTCACCATGATGAGCTCTGTTTTACCATGATGAGCTCTGTTTCACCATGATGAGCTCTGTTTTACCATGATGAGCTCTGTTTCACCATGATGAGCTCTGTTTTACCATGATGAGCTCTGTTTCACCATGATGAGCTCTGTTTTACCATGATGAGCTCTGTTTCACCATGATGAGCTCTGTTTTACCATGATGAGCTCTGTTTCACCATGATGAGCTCTGTTTTACCATGATGAGCTCTGTTTCACCATGATGAGCTCTGTTTTACCATGATGAGCTCTGTTTCACCATGATGAGCTCTGTTTTACCATGATGAGCTCTGTTTCACCATGATGAGCTCTGTTTTACCATGATGAGCTCTGTTTCACCATGATGAGCTCTGTTTTACCATGATGAGCTCTGTTTCACCATGATGAGCTCTGTTTTACCATGATGAGCTCTGTTTTACCATGATGAGCTCTGTTTTACCATGATGAGCTCTGTTTCACCATGATGAGCTCTGTTTCACCACGATGAGCTCTGTTTTACTTTAGAATTCTGCCTTTTCAAGTCACACAGAATTGCTCAGGGGAAGGCAAATCTGTGGCAAGCTGTACTGGTTCTAGTCTAAGCTTCCCAGAGCCTAACAGAACAATTCAATAATAGGCTGCCTTCCCCTCTCCCCACCTTTGGAAAGAAATGAATTAGTTGTAGGGAGTGAAAAGGGGTAAAACACCCTGAGTAGTCTTGCTTTGATGTTTAAGCATCCCCCCAGCGCCATCCTGTCCAGACCTATGCTGGCTCACTCTAAGGCCAGAAAGCAGCAGCGTTCAAGGCCACTTCAGCAGCTGTGTGCCCAGAGGCCACCTTATCAAAGTTCAGCCTCACATCCCATGCCTGTGCCCAGGTGTCACACCCACTGCTCTCTGCTGTGCTTCAACTACCACTTCCACCGCGGTTGCACATCACTTCCAAAGTGTTTTGGACACCTCAATACAAGAGGGATGTGGAGGTACTGCAGTGAGTGCAGAGGAGGGCAACAAAGCTGGGGAAGGGCCTGGAGCATAAATCTTATGAGGAGTGACTGAAGGAGCTGGGGATGGTTGGTTTGAAAAAGAGGAAGCTGAGGGGAGACCTTACGGCTGTCTACAGCTACCTGAAAGGATGATGTGGAGAGGTTGGGGCTGGTCTCTTCTCACAGGTAACTACTGATAGAACAAATGGGAATGGCCTCAAGCTGGAACTGGGTAGGTTTAGATTGGATATTAGGAGTATTTTTTCACAGCAAGAGTGGTCAGGCACTGTAATGAGCTGCCCAGGGAGGTGGTCGAGTCACCAACCCTGGATGTGTTTAAAGGTCATCTGGATGTGGTGCTTGGGGATATGGCTTAGGGTGACTCTGGTACAGTAGGGTTAGCAGTTGGACTTGGTGATCCTGAGGGTCTTTTCCAACCTGGATGATTCTGTGATAGTCTTACCTCTGTGAAGTGCAAAGCATCAGAAAGTCTAGAGTTGAACACCAGTACAACTCCAAGCCTTAAGCTTCTGGAAGTACAGACCAGACTCTTCACCCCTCCATTGTCCCACGCCACACACAGCCAGGGTGCAGATCAAATAACAGAACTAAGAACTCTGGTGTCAGCACTGAGCCAGGCTTTGCACTGAAGTCCCAGAGGCCCATGAAATAAAACCTCTCACTTCAAGATGTCACTATTGGATTATTTTTTTAGTACACATCAGGTCACAGACTTAGTGTTTTCCTTACAAATATATGGCACTAAGTGTAAAACTGGAGGGCTTCTTTCCAAAGAGTGTATCATACTTCACAGCAAAGCTTCACAACAGAAATCCTTCCACTCCTACGTCTAAATATAGAGCTGGTGAGAGGCCAGGGTGTCCATGAACGGGCGCACCAGGTTGTCTGTCGAGAAGTAGAAGACCAAGCCAAAGGTGATGGAGATGGGAAGAGCAGGCAGTGCTTTCTTAAAAACAGCCAGTAATAAAAGAGTTAGGCACAAACCCTGCCAAAGAGAACAAACACAAGGAGACAGAGTAAGAAGCCTAGAAACGTCTCTGTCAAAGACCTAAGAAAGAATAAGCTCTTTGGGCTCCAGAGGGACTGAAGCCTTCCTGAGCTACCAGTGGCATGAGGTTATGTTTGCCCACAGCTTCATCTTTCACTCAAGCTGGCCAAGGTTGTTTTTCCTTCAGCTAGCCTGGCCACAGCTCTCCAGTGAGAAGTGGCAAGCACAGCTAACGCTGACAACAGCTGGCCCCAGATTATTCTACGTCTGCCTTCCTCCTGGAGAGGGAAGAAATGGGCTGCAGCGACAGAAGAAGGGGCCAAACGCGTTCCAGTGGTGTCTTGTGGTAGGACAAGCAGCAATGGATGCAAACTGGAACATGGGAGGTTCCACCTCAACATGAGGAAAACATTCTGCACTGTAGGGGTGCAGGTGCAGGCTGCCCAGAGGGGCTGTGGAGCCTCCTTCTCTGGAGACCTTCAAGACGCCTCTGGATGTGTTCCTGTGTGATGTGCCCTAGGTGGCTTTGGCAGGATGACCTCTGGAGGTCCCTCCCAACCATTCTATGATTCCACAATTCACTGCTTTTGTTTTGCCAGCATTATCTACTGAAATGAAAGCAGTTAACTCCTGGTGAGCTGCACAGAGAAGGAATCTCACTGCAGGACTCCAGCACACAGTGGCATTTACTTCTAACACCTCCATAGGTTCATAGAATGGTTTGCACTGGAAGGGACCTTAAAGACCATCTAGTTCCAACCCCTGCTGTTTAGGCAGGGGGGCAGGAGGGGCTGTGGGTGGGTTTTTTTTACCCCAAGACACCTTGGAAACTGGTAAGGTCTCCCTGGAGACCTTCCAGCAGCCTTCCAGTACTGGACTGGGGCCTACAAGAAAGGTGGGGAGAGCCCTTTTACAAGGGCTTATAGTGATAGGATGGCAGGGAATGGAGTAAAGCTGGAGGAGGGAAGATTTAGACTGGAGATTAGGAAGAAATTATTTCCAGCAAGGGTGGTGAGACACTGGAACAGGTTGCCCACAGAGGCTGTGGATGCCCTCTCCCTGGAGATGTTCAAGGCCAGGTTGGACAGATCTAATGGAAGCTGTCTCTGCCCATGGCAGGACAGTTGGCACCAGATGATCTTCCAACCCAAACTGTTCTGTGATTCTATGTCACCTGCAGTGATCCAGCAGTGCTCAGCTGCTGGTCCTTCTGGCAATGCTGTTGTGCCAAAGAGGGTGCAACTGAGCTGCTCACTTACTATGAGGATGGCTACAAAGCATGCCAGTGTAGTGTTCCAGTCCCCACTAGCTGTGGCAGCTGCCTTCCCAACAAGCACACTGTAAAATATGAAGTCACCGAGACCCAGCTTCACACCTCCTGAAAAGAAGTGGAAAAATAAAACAAGTGTTAACTCTGCTCCTCCTGTTTTGCTTCCTCTTGAGCAAGTTCTTGGACCCCGGGGAGCAGGTGAAGGGTCCTAGTCCTGGCTTTCCACCTGAACCCTTAAGCATCTCACACGTTACTTTGTTCAGCCTCATTCCTTGAAGTGCTTCCCTGGGTTGCTCTACAGAGGTACCAGCTAAGGGGAGGCAAGAGGAAGGCAGAACTATCTGAATAGTCCACATAGCCAAGAGACATCACTGGAACCCCAACCCCAGAAGAACTTCTGCAGCAGCAACAATTGTTAGACAGTCAGACTCAAGGTGGCTGCTGCTCGCCAAGTCACAACTCTTCCAATTAACAGCAGTTAGACCAAACTGGCTCTATGCAGGATGAGTAAAACCACCATGCTCTGACTTCTACACTGAAGACAAGGCATAAAGCCACAAAGCTTCCCTTACTTTCCTCCTCCTCAAGCTCCTCCAAAGAAGTGATGGGGCGGGTTGGAGCAGGACTCGTCTCTGACATCTGAGAGGCTGCATGTGAAGGGCTCCTGTGGTTCTCTCTCCCGTCCTCAGCTGGGTTCCAGAAACGCAGACCAAGAAGAGCAGATGGAAAGAACACCACAAACCAACAAAAAAGCACAACAACAAAACAAACACAAGAGTTAGCTGCATTTATAACTTGGTTTAATGCATGAAGCCTACACTTCTGTGAAGCTTCTCTGGAATGGGTAAGCCTTGTGCTTCTTGGAAGCATGATCATCAGTTCCAGCTCAAGCAGAGACATTCAGTGGCTCTGAAGAAAACACACCTGTTATGATTTGAAACAGCTGGGAGGGGAACATTCACAACTTCTCTGGCAGCTACCCAGGACTTCAGTGGCTTTAAGAAGTGAGAGCATGTGCAGGACTAAGCATTGCCCTGCACAGCCTACAATGACAAAGTAAACCCAAGAAGAATCATAGAGCCATAGAATGGTCTGGGTTGAAAAGAACCTCCAAAGGTCATCTAGTCCAATCCTCCCTGCAATCAGCAGGGACATCCTCAACCAGACCAGGTGGCCAGAGCCCTGTTGAGCCTCACCTTGAATAACTCCACCTCACCCACCGTGCCTCAACCACACCCCTGGGCGGGCAGTGCTCCATCAGTTCCAGTGTTCCATCACCCGCATGGTAAAGAGCCTGTTCCTACCCCCAGTCTACTGCTCTTCTCCAGTCTGACACCATTGCCCCTTGTCCTGTCATGACAGGCCTTTGTAAACAGTACAATTAAAAGGTGCTACATCTTTGGGGTGGAGGTGCTGAGGTACTGCCTTACTGCTCACCTGACAGAAGTGGACAACTGAGTGGACATGCTAATTATGAGAAAAGCTCTGCCTTAAACCCCATTGTCCTGCCACTGAGCACCACAGAAAAGGCACTGGTATTTCTAAGCATAGATGAGCTCCTCCCCCTGAGTCTCACCTTTTCCAGACTAAAAAGACCCAATTCTCTCAGTCTCTCATCTCCTAAGAGATGTTCCAGTCCCTTCAGCATCTTTGCAGCCCTTTTCTATCCTTCTTGAACCGGGGAGTCCAGAACTGGATGCAGTATTCCAGATGTGGCCGCCCCAGGGCAGAGTAGAGGGGGAGGAGAATCTGCCTCCACCTGCTTGCCGTTGTCCTTGGCCACAAGGACACACTGCTGGCTCATCATCATCCCATTTCCTACCAGGACTCCCAGGCCCTTTTTTCCAGAGCTGCACCCCAACAGATCAGTCTCCAACCTGTACTGATCCATGGGATCATCTCTGCTGCAGTCCTAACAGCAGGCTTTGCAATACCACAAAGTAATGCCACTAATGACACAACACTGAAAGCACTGCAGCCCTCAGGATTCCAGGGACTTAGTTTTCCTTGCAGTCTCAAACATGTGTACGATTTCCATGGGACAATGCTCTGCATAGAATGACAAACAAACAAACCTGCATCCCATGTCTGCTGACTTGGTCCTCTTGATGCTGTGTCTGGCTTTGCCATTCCAACTGTCCATATCATAGCAGCTAGAAGAACCACAGAATTAACCAGGTTGGAAAAGACCTTTGACATCATCGAGTCCAATCTATCACCAAATACCTTCTAATTAA
>WAAF01003259.1:174376-205534 GCA_013400475.1 Tricholaema leucomelas | reverse complement strand
CTGGCCACACTGTTCCTGATCCAGGCCAGGATGCCATTGGCTCTCTTGGCCACCTGGGCACACTGCTGGCTCATCTTCAGCTACTATGTACTAAATTAATGTGATATACTCTGCTGAAGGACTAGGTGATATATGCTTTGTTAAGAAGTTATTATGTGTCTTGTTAGGAGATAAGAAATACATAATTAATGTACCCTAGCCACCAGTGTGTAATCCTAATGTAATCCTTAATGCAAATACATGTAACCAATTAGAGTCTAGTATGATTTGTAACCTTCTTATGTAGCCTTCTGATGAAAAGCATATATAAACCCATGCTTGGGGTACAACAAGTGGAACTTGCTTGCATCAAGCATCTCCCTGTCTCTTCTGAGGCCTGTGCATTGTAGCCCGTGGCATTTGGGTGCATCACTCTTCCTGGTTTTAGAGGGGCTGAACTAAACAGAGTAAGCCAAGGCAAACACACAGTGCCTGCTCTTCCACAGCAATCTGAGCCAAGGTGATGCTTGTGCATCTAGGGGGCGCCACACAGTGTGGTCTTGCAAAGGAGTCACTGACATTCTGCAGAAGAACTTTTTCTTCTGCAGTTATTAGCTGCTGAATTGCCTCCTCCTGTAGAGAAGTGACTGTTTAACTGCAACACTGAAAAGACTTCATCTAGATTGCCTCAGGATGGTGTAAGAGAATGCCCAGTAAAAGGGAAGCTGGCTGAAGCCAACAGAAGTGCTGCTTAGAACATACAAAAGCATTCCTGGAACACTTGGGGAAAAAACAATCAATCAGAAACAGAGAATCACGAAGGCTGGAAAAGATCTCCAAGATCTTCAAGTCCAATCAACAACCTAACCCCACCATGGCCATTAAACCATGACCCAAAGTGCTATGTCCACACATTTCTGAAACAACTCCAGGGATGGTGACTCCACCACCTCCCAGGCAGCCTGTTCCAATGCCTGACCACTCTCACAGGAAAGAAATCTTTCCTAATATCCAAATGAAACTTCCCCTGGAGCAGCTTGAGGCCATTTCCTCTAGTCCTGTCATTAGTTACTTGGGTGAAGAGGTCAACACTGGCCTCACTCCATCCTCCTTTCAGGTAGCAATAAGGTCTCCTCTCAGCCTCCTCTTCTTCAGGCTACCAAGCTGTAGTCATCCTTAGCTTAGCACCCAGCAAGAAACTGCTCAAAAGAGTCCAGCACAGAGCTACAAAGTTGCTGAAGGCAGTGGAACATCTCCCTGATGAGATAAGGGAGCTTGGAGGAGACTGAAGAATGACCTCATTCATGTTTATAAAGATGTAAAGGAGGTGTCAGGAGGATGGAGCCAGCTCTGCTCAGTGATGTCCAATGACAGGGCAAGGGGCAATGGTGCAAGTTGGAGCAGAGGAGGTTCCAGATGAACAGAAGGAAAAACTCCTTCACTGTGAGAGTGACAAAACACTGAAGCAGGCTGCCCAGAGAGGTTGTGGAGCCTCCTTCTCTAGAAACATGCCTGGATGCATTCCTGTGTGACCTACTCTAGGGGACCCTGCTCTGGCAGGGGTGTTGGACTGGATGACCTTTGGAGATCCTTTCCAACCCTGATGCTCTGTGGTTTGGAAACATCCATTTACTTTACAAGCAACCTAATGGAAAATTCACTGAGGTCCACGAAGCACTGGAGCCCAGGTCCCACGAGTGCTGAATCACTTGCTTTCCAACTGTTCTAATCTTAAAAACATATAAACCTTTGTCCCAAGGCCATCACAGTTACACAGCCCAAGAACTCCAGGGAAGAGAGGACTATTTCTGCTTGCAGTGGCTTTACAAAGTCAGCAGCAGAGTGAACATTCCAAGCAGTGCCAGCCACACAGTGCACAGAGCAAGAGGGGGGCTACAGGAGGAGTGGCACCTCACCATGAATTCAAAGTGTGGCCATAAAGCATTTGCACAAGGATTAAGTATCTTGAGTGAGCAACAGCTCCTCACAGACCTTTACAAACACAGCTTTCTGTAGGCAGAACAAAGGGGCAAGTTCTGCACTGTAAGCAGGAATGGATAAATCTGCTTTTAACCATTTCATCTTCACAAGGCCCACAGATGTTGGCTGCCTTTGACTAATTAAGAACAGGCACCACTGTAACAAAGNAATGAGGTCACCCCTGAGCCTCCTCTTCTCCAGGCTGCACACCCCCAGCTCCCTCAGCCTCTCCTCATAGGGTTTGTGTTCCAGGCCCCTCACCAGCTTCATCATCCTTCTCTGGACACCTTCCAGCACCTCAACATCTCTCTTGAATTGAGGAGCCCAGAACTGGACACATGGTCTGCTCCAGAATAGAATCACAGAATCAGTCAGGGTTGGAAGGGACCACAAGGATCATCTAGTTCTAACCTCCCTGCCATGGGCAGGGACACCCTACCCTAGAGCAGGAATACAAATACACACCAATCACAGGGCAATGAAGTAACTGAAACAGTGTTCTTTTGTCTGACACATAAACAGGTTGCAAGTTAAATCTGACTAAAAACATCCACATTCTCATCCTACTCACAGGAATATATTAATGCAGGAAAAATGGGCTCATTTCTCTCCTGTGCAGTTTCTACCAGCATTCTCAGTGGCCCCTTGGGGCAGAGAACAGCCATCAGATCTGCAAAGAGAAAAGGGGCAGACAATTTCATCTCAGACTATGATGCATATTTTACCTTCTCCACCTGTAAAAAGCTATTCTCCTCTCCAAATGACATCTATCAGTATGAACTGGTTGATTTCCTGAGTGGCAGCTTTTTGCCACTTTGCCTAACTCTGGCTGCTTCTAGTCCCTGAAGATGTGATTCACTTAAAATACAACCCCCAAGCCTAAATGTGATAAAAGAGAGCTTTTACTGTGCTGTTCCTATAAAAAGCCTCTTGAGAATACCACATTAGTTCTTTGGTGACAGCATTACACTGAGATGTTAAACTTAATTAGAGGAGGACTGAGGGTACTTTGTTCACCTTCCAAACTGTGTTTTACATGAAGGCCTTTGGTCCAGTTCCTCTATGCTTACCCCCTGTCTTCCATCAGAGTTCCTCCCCAGTCTGAATGTTACCTTTCAGCTACCTCTTGTTCTTCAAGTTCCTCCTTGAAACTTGTAGCTCATACCAAAATCTGTGATCTTTTGACAATTGTAAATGAAATCTGCAAGACTATGAGGTTGCTACTGATAAAAACCCAAACACCTCTATCATACAGTTATAAAAACCCAAACACCTCTTATCATACAGTTATAAAAACCCAAACACCTCTATCATACAGTTATAAAAACCCAAACACCTCTATCATAGTTATAAAAACCTAAACACCTCTATCATACAGTTATAAAACCCCAAACACCTCTATCATACAGTTATAAAAACCCAAACACCTCTATCATACAGTTATAAAAACCCAAACACCTCTATCATACAGTTAGATGCAGTTCAGTACTCCCCTGACTTGGCAGGAGACAAGCTAGGGAGTCCACTTAATTGCTCATCTCCATCTTTCTAAAGCTGTCAGCAGCATGAAGTTGGGGTTTTTTTGAATGGCATATGCAGCCTTGAGACTGCCTCAGAGCAACCTCTCCATGAGCCACATCTTTAGAGTCATGACCCAGACTTACCATAAATGGAGATTGCACCTAGAATCACCCATGCTGACCACTCAGGTAGATACTTAATGAAAACCAGTGCCATTAGAGCACTGATCATAATGAGATATGCTTGCTGGAGCTGCAAGGGACCTTTCCAGTGGATGCAAATCATTCCAACAGCTCCAAAATTCCAGATGACTAAGAACAGAGTTGGGTAATCCATGGCCACGTTGTAAGTCTTCAATACCTCACTGGAATACAAGAGAAAAAACCATCTAAACAATAAAAGCATCTGACACAGAAAGCATCCTACTACCTGTAGTTAAGCCTCCTACTACATCAAGAGGAAGCAGGACAGAAGCAGCTTTCATCATGAAAGAGGAACCTGCCCTGTGGCCAATTTTTGCTCTGAGTAAACTGTTCCTCTTGCTGTGCTGTGCACGCAGGCAGCTTCCACACTGCCTTAGTCTTGAGCCCAGCTGTTGATTCCCAGGATTTGGGCAGGCAGGATTCAAAATCTTAACTGAACACAGGCCTGCAGCTGCATCACCACCTGCAGCACAGAAGTCACATGTAAGACTCTTCCCATCAGATGCATGATGCTCAGGGTTAAAAGCCCCAAACTAGTGGAACCTACAAGTTAAAACCAAGTCACATCTAAGACTCTTCCCACCATATGCATGATGCTCAGGGTTAAAAGCCCCAAACCAGTGGAACCTGCAAGTTAAAAACTTGGTTCTAGGTGAGCTAAGAGCTAAGGGAATGAGCTTGAAACAATGTAGTGTGAGGAAAAGGCAAAACGAATTGGAGAACTAACTCAGCATATGAAGCTCCATTCCACCTGCTTCTCAAGGTCTTTGTATCTCAAGGTTCAGCCTGTTCATTCCATGCTCACAGTATCACTTCCCAGTGACTTTTATAGAGCAGGCTCTGTAAAAATCAGGCATTGCCCATTAAAACCCTTTCATTTGTGAAGGAAGCAAGCAATCTTGTTTTAACAAGTCTTAAACCTCCACTTGGAGAAGAGAAACAGTCTTTTCCTTATTCAAGTTGGGGATTTTCTGCCAAGAGGTGAAGGATCCCTAAACTGCCAGGTTATCTGCACCACACCCACTTACCCAAGATAGATGTAGGTAAAGAGGAAGAGCAGCATCAGAGAGGACAGGATCAGCCAGCCATGGATGAACTATCAAGGGCAAGAAGAGACAGTGATTGAAGGGGCAGGTTGCAGTGCTGCATGCACCACTGACAGAGCTTCCTATTGTCCTTTTGCACTCTTCCACCAGTTTCTAAAGACCTTGCCTTCCCCACTGCCAGTGAGGGAGGAGGGACAGCCAATTGTTCCCAGTTCTTCCAAATCATTTCATGTTCTATTCTATCCCTTTAAGGAATTTGGTTTCATTGTCATGGACATTTTCAGTCTCTTTGCTATCCTCTCCATGGGTGAGGAGAGTCTCTTTGCTATCCTCTCCATAGCTTAGGTGAGCCCCTTCTCTCTGCTTGATGGAAAGGAGAGGTTTGCCCATAGCAAATCCATCTCAGGGCCAAGTTTAAAAAGCAGCAATGGCAACACCACAAGTCCTGGGGGACCGCAAAGCCACCTGAATGTGCCTTTCTGCCCCCAGGCCCTGTTCCCCTCCACCAGAGCTTCCACAGGCAGGAAGAATACCAGTTCCCACAAAGTTAGTCTGGAACTTAAGAGAAGGCATCTGCAGTACATGGTGCAACTTAGTCCATAGGTACAAACAGCAAATCCTCTGGTCATAGATCCAGAGATTCACAGAATGGTTTGGGTTGGAAGGGACCTTAAAGATTATCTAATTCTAACTCCCCTGCCATTGGCAGGGGCACCTTCCACTAGCCCAGGTTGCTCAAAGCCTCGGCCAACCTGCCCTCAAACACCTCCAGGGAGGGGGCATCCATGACCTCCCTGGGCAACCTGTTCCAGTGTCTCACCACCGTCACCAGAAAGAATTTCATCCTAATCTCCTGTCTAAATCTCTCCACTTCCATCTTTAATCCATTCTTCTTAGTCTTATTGCTCCAAGCCCTTGTCAAAAGTCCCTCCACGTGTTTCTTGTGGGCCCTGGTCAAGTACTGGAAGGCTGCTATAAGGTTTCCCTGGAGACTTGCCCAGTTTTCAAGGTGTCTGCAAACATAAGGTCCCCCTAAAGCCTTCTCCAGGCTAAACAGTTGGAGAAGACTCAGGTCTAACACAAAGTAGCAGGCCTCCTTTTTAAGAGGCTATCATCAGTGACAAAATAACAGCAAAGTACATTCTGAGGCACAGCTCCACCACCACCTAGATGAGAATAGAATCAATCAGGTTGGAAGAGACCTCCAAGATCCAACCTAGCACCCAGCCCTATCCAGTCAACCAGACCATGGCACTAAGTGCCTCATCCAGGCTTTGCTTGAACACCTCCAGGGATGGTGACTCCACCACCTCCCTGGGCAGCCCATTCCAATGCCAATCACTCTCTCTGGCAAGAACTTCCTCCTAACATCCAGCCTAGACCTCCCCTGGCACAACTTGAGGCTGTGTCCCCTTGTTCTGTTGCTGGTTGCCTGGCAGAAGAGACCAACCCCACCTGGCTACAGCCTCCCTTCAGGTAGTTGTAGACAGCAATGAGCTCTACCCTCAGCCTCCTCTTCTGCAGGCTGCACACCCCCAGCTGCCTCAGCCTCTCCTCATAGGGTTTGTGTTCCAGGCCCCTCACCAGCTTTGTTGCCCTTCTCTGGACACGTTCCAGCACCTCAACATCTCTCTTGAGTTGAGGAGCCCAGAACTGGACACAGTACTCAAGGTGTGGCCTGACCAGTGTTGAGTACAGGGGAAGAATAACCTCCCTCGTCCTACTGGCCACACTGTTCCTGATACAGGCCAGGATGCCATTGGCCCTCTTGGCCACCTGGGCACACTGCTGGCTCATCTTCAGCCTACTATCCACCAGTACCCCCAGGTCCCTTTCCTCCTGGCTGCTCTCCAGCCACTCTGTCCCCAGCCTGTAGCGTTGCTTGGGGTTGTTGTGGCCAAAGTGCAGAACCCTGCACTTGGCCTTGTTAAATCTCATCCCATTGGCCTCTGCCCACCCATCCAGCCTGTCCAGGTCCCTCTGCAGGGCTCTCCTACCTTCCAACAGCTCCACACCTGCTCCTAGCTTGGGGTCATCTGCAAACTTAATGATGCTGGACTCAATCCCCTCGTCCAGATCATCAATAAAGACATTGAACAGGACTGGGCCTAGCACTGATCCCTGGGGAACACCACTGGTGCCAGCTGCCAACTGGATGTGGCACCATTCACCACAACTCTCTGGGCTCAGCCTTCCAGCCAGTTCCTGACCCAGCACAGAGTGAATCTGTCCAAGCCATGAGCTGCCAGCTTGGCTAGGAGATTGTTGTGGCAGACAGTGTCAAAGGCTTTGCTGCAGTCCAGGTAGACTCCATCCACAGCCTGCCCCACATGCACCTGGCAGTAACCTGATCATAAAAGGAGCTCAGGTTGGTCAGGCAGGACCTGCCCTTCCTAACCCCATGCTGGCTGGGCCTGATCCCTTGGCCATCCTGTAGGTGCTTTGTGATGGCACTCAAGGTGACCTGCAAAAGCTTCTGCAGAATCTGACTCTTGCCGTGACTAAAATGCAGAGTAGCCCTTGCAGTGCTTCTACTCCTCACTGAAGCACAAGCCCCACTTGAACTCAAGCTCACAGCAGGCAGGAGGAAAAGGCTGTGGCAGAAGCAATTCACCTTGTAGCAGCGGTATTTATAGAGCAGGACTAGGAACACAGTCATGACGACGATGACGCTGATCATGATGATGGTGTTCAACACAGAGTTCAAGAGACGCTGGCCCACAGATGGAGTATCCTCACTGAAAGGGGTGTAGATCCTGCAGAATAAAGTAACAGCCACATCATGTGGAGACACTCTCTTCTAACTGACTGCCCCAAGATAAAACCAGATCTCTCTGCGTGGGGGAAAGAAAGGGAGGTATGACTGCCAAGGACAGCAAACGTGAGATGTAGCCTCTGAAAGGGTTGGACTCCAGATTCAGAGATTCACAGAATGGTTTGGGTTGGAAGAGACATTAAAGTTATCAACGAGTTCCAACCCTGCCCCCACCACAGGCAGGGACACCTTTCTCTAGCCCAGGTTGCTCACAGCCTCATCCAACCTGCCCTCAAGCACCTCCAGGGAGGAGGCATCCACGACCTCCCTGGGCAACATGTTCCAGTGTCTCATCACCCTCACTAGAAAGATTTTTTTCCTACTCTCTGGCCTAAAACTCCTCTCTTCCAGCTCAAAGCCATTAGCCCTTGTTCTATCACTACAAGTCTTTGTAAAAAGTCCTTCTTGCAGGCCCCTTTCAGCTACTCAAAGGCCACTACATGGTCTCCTGGGAGACCTTAATCATAGAATCATATAATGGTTTAGATTGGAAGGGACCTCAAGGATCATCCAGCTCCAACCCCCTGCCATAGGCAGGGACACCTCCCACTAATTATCAGTTAAAGATTAGTGGTCATTATCAAAAGCACACTTCTGCAGAGAAGCTGTGGCTGGCAGAGCTCTAAAGAGGAGGCAGACACCTAGAACACAGATGACTTCATTTAAACTTAGTAAGATTCTCAATACAGATGACTTCATTTAAGCTTAGTAAGATTCTCTGCAGGCCATGACTTTTTATTGCATGCTGTGGCCTCTCTCCATAATAATTACAAGGATACATCCCAGGTGCTGCCCTGTAGTGAGACTCTCTCTTTCCACACAGTCTTTTACACATTACATCTTTGTGCATCATCCTGCACAACCCTTTTCCTCTAACCCCATTTAGCCATTTCGGTTCAGTTCAAGGGACAACAGTTCCCACTTCTCCACCTGATGTGCAAAGTGCAGTCAGAGCCCCAGGAGCAAGAGCTGGATGGAATTACATATCCATACCATGAGTCTTTAGCAACCAGAAATGCCATCAGGAAATGAGACACTCATCCAAATGAACATGTTATTCCCTCCTTGATGCCAGTGAAGGACTAGGAGTTCAGCCTGGGCCTTTTATGCTGCAGAGTGAAGCAATTTCCTCATTAGGCTGCTCAGAGACTTGTCCCTAATGACTTTGCTAATGAGTCAGTGTAATGTAGGTATGGAAAAAAACTTACAGAGGCTGTAGCAGCTTAAGAGCTAATGCTCTGGTTTGGTTCTGAATTATAAAGAAGGGAGAGGAACTTTCTGGACATTCTTTTGAATAGAGAGTGAATGAGCAGGGTGTTGGTTGTAAAAACAAATCAGTGACAAAGTCTCTGTCATTCACTGGTTTGCTAAGGGGGATAAACTGGCAGTGTACAAACAACCTGCTTCTCTTGGCTCTGGGCTTCGTTGCCTTTCCTTTGCCTCTCTGACTCCTCCACACCACATACTAACCTTTTCCTGATGACATGTGAGATTTTGCTGGTTTTCTAACTAGGGGGAGAGAAGAATCATAGAATCATAGAATCATAGAATGGTTTAGGTTGGAAGGGACCTCAAGGATCATCCAGCTCCAACCCCCTGCCATAGGCAGGGACACCTCCCACTAGAGCAGGTTGCTCAAGGCCTCATCCAGCCTGGCCTTAAACACCTCCAGGGAGGAAGCAGCCACAACCTTCCTGGGCAACCCGTTCCAGTGCCTTGCCACCCTCACTGTAAAGAACTTCCTCCTAACATCCAGTCTAAATCTCCCCTCTGCCAGCTCAAACCCATTCCCCCTCGTCCTGACATTACCAGACCTTGTCAATAGTCCCTCCCCAGCCTTCCTGTAGGCTCCCTTCAGATACTGGAAAGCCACTCTAAGGTCTCCTCGAAGCCTTCTCTTCTCCAGGCTGCAGAGCCCCAACTCTCTCAGCCTGTCCTCATAGCAGAGCTGCTGCAGCCCTCTGAGCATCTTCGTGGCTCTCCTCTGGACTGGCTCCAGCAGTTCCATGTCCTTCTTGTGTTGGGGGCTCCAGAACTGCACACAGTACTCCAGGTGGGGTCTGAGGAGAGCAGAGTAAAGGGGCAGAATCCCCTCCCTTGCCCTGCTGCCCACACTGCTCTTGCTGCAGCCCAGCACAGGGTTGCTGTCTGGGCTGCATGTGCACACTGCAGGCTCATGTTGAGCTTTTCATCACCCCAGACCCCCAGGTCCTTCTCCTCAGGGCTGCTCTCAGCCATTCATCACCCAGCCTGTATCTGTGCCTGGGATTGCACCGACTTTGTCCATGTGCAGGGGAGGGTTGGATTGCTGTATTACATCTGAGTTGTCTAGAACTGTAAATACATGTAAATCTAGTTTGTATATGCTTGTAAAGTGAGCTTGCTGTAAAAGATGGCTTTGTCTTACTTCCAAACCTCCCGAGCTAGTCTGGCGACTTCAATCTGATCTGAGGGGTAACTCCTCAAACCCACCACAGAGGTGAATGGAGCACACTTTAGATCCCTGCATGGTCACAGAGCTACCTCCAGCAGTGCCAAGGTTCTGCCAGCCTGCCAAGGCAGCCCTGTGTGTGTGTGTGTGTAAAGCTGGGGAATGCCATAAACTCAGAGGCTGTTTGGATAGACCCCACTTACAGCTGCCCGTTTTTCTCCGTATAGAAGCGCACTGACTTTATGGTGGCGACGACAACAATCATACAGAGGGTGACAGGCACAAAGAGCATGATTACATGCTTTGCTCCATATTTCAGAGTCAGTTCCTCCTCTTCATTTTCCGAGGTGCTTTCTCTCACTGGAACACCTGTGCCAGGCGTTTCCCCATCAGCGACGTTGTTAGGGTTACAGTTGCCGCCTGTGCGCCTCTTCTGAAACGAGATGTTAGCAAAGACACTTAAAGTGCTGCTTCGTGCTCAAAGCTTTATGCCACTGTTGGGCAAGAAGCTGGAGAAGGGCCTGGACAGTAAATCTTATGAGGAGCGACTGAGGGAGCTGGGGCTGTTCGGTTTGAAGAAGAGGAGGCTGATGGGAGACCTCATGGACCTCTACAGCTACCTGAAAGGATGTCATGGGGAGGTTGGTGCTGGTCTCTTCTCACAGGAGCACCTCTCCTATGAAGACAGATTGAAAGAGTTGGGGCTGCTCGGTCTGGAGAAGAGAAGGCTCCCAGGTGACCTTCTTGTGGCCTTCCAGGATCTGAAGGGGGCCTACAAAAAAGCTGGGGAAGGATTTTTCAGGCTCTCAGGGAGTGCCAGGACTGGGGAGAATGGAGCAAAGCTGGAGGTGGGGACATTCAGACTGGATGTGAGGAGGAAGTTGTTGAGCATGAGAGTGGTGAGAGCCTGGAATGGGTTGCCCAGAGAGGTGGTTGAGGCCCCATCTCTGGAGGCTGGATGAGGCTCTGGCCAGTCTGCTCTAGGGTAGGGTGTCCCTGCCCATGGCAGGGGGGTTGGAACTGGCTGATCCTTGTGGTGCCTTCCAACCCTGACTGATTCTATGATTCTAAATAGTGATAGTACAAGAGGGAATGGCCTCAAGCTGTGACTGGGTAAGTTTAGGCTGGACATTAGGAAAAAAAAATTCACAGCAAGAGTGGTCAAGCATTGGAATGGGCTGCCCAGGGAGGTGTTTGAGTCACCAACCCTGGATGTGTTTAAAGGTTGTTTGGATGTGGTGCTTGGGGATATGGTTTGGAGTGAACCTCGTAGAGTAGGGTTCTTGGTTGGACTTGGTGATCCTGAGGGGCTTTGTGATTATGTAGGCCACCACAGCATACCAACTTGTTCCTGACAGAAAGGTATCTACTGAACAACACTATTAGAAAGTACAGAATTGGTACAAGCCCTTGTAGTGATGGGATGAGGGGCAATGGCTTTAAGCTTGAGGAAAGGAGACTTAGACTGGAGATAAGGAATTTTTTTTACAGTGAGCCATTGGAACATGTTGCCCAGGGAGGCCATGGATACCTCCTCCCTGGAGGTGTTCAAAGCCAGGTTGGATGGGGCCTTGAGCAACCTGGTCGAGTGGAAGGTGTCCCTGCCTATGGCAGGGGGGTTGGAACTAGATGATCTTTAAGGTCCCTTCCAACCCAAACCATTCCATGATAATCCATTGCAAACAGCCTGTAATGGAGTTTTAAAACCATAAATATCTATAAGGGTCTCCCCAAGTGCAAATATACAGATTGGATGCAAGCACATCAAGAATGAGATGTGCAGAAATAAGACTGAAGTGGCATAAGCTTGACCAGTTCCTCTTCCCACAGCAATGCTGTGCTTGCTTTTCCCTGTTGCTTCGCCGGCAGCAGGACAAGATTCTGCCCTAACATTTGCTGCATTTGACCAGAGCAGACAAAGGGTTTCTGGCAAAACAAGAAGGCTGAAAAGGATATCCTGCAAGAGTCACATATGCATCAAGGTCCTGATTAAAGGCCCATATCTCTACCAAAAGGAAGGAAAAGGGAGGAGTATATATGGAGATAAAAAGGAGGGGAGGGGGGAGGGAAATTTACAGTGGAGGAAATGGAAACAGGCACTGCTGCTGCTGCTGGCTGAGTGACACCAGAGAAACAACACTGGCCAAAGCTCATTCTAGAAGCCAGTCTACAGGGAGGGATTGAAGGGTATCAAGGAATGGTAGTGCTTGGAAGGGACCTCTGGAGATCATTGAGTCCAACTCCCTTACCAAAGCAGGATGATCTTGGGCAGGTCACACAGGAACATATCCAGATAGGTCTTTAAAGTCTCTAGAAAAGGAAACTCCACAACCTCTCTGGGCAGCCTGTTCCAGTGCTCTGCCACCTTTACAGTGAAGAAGTTTCTCTGGATCTTGAGGTAGAACTTCCCATGTTCCAGTTTGTACCCAATGCCCCTTGTCCTATCATAGGACCCCACTAAAAAGAGACTGGCCCCTTCTTCTTGACAGGACTGCACCTAACATCACTCCTCATTTCTCCACTCCCCAGGAAGAACACACACCTACCCTATGTGTCTGGGCTTCCCCTGCTTCTGAGGCTGGCAGGCCATCCTGGTAGGAGGGCACTGGAGGACTCTCTGCAGACATCAGGGATGTTCTTTCATTGCAGGGCTCCTCCTCACTGTCCGAGTTGTTCATGAATGTGATCATCGTCACTCTCCTCAGGAGCACTCAGGAGAGGCACAGCCAAGCACTACTCAAGCCTGAGGGGACAAAGCAGAGCAGAAGAGAAACAGTGAACACCATAGTGCAAACCACTGAAAGTCTGAAGGGGAGGCAAAATTTCAGCAGGGAGGCTGAACTCCATCTCCTTCTAACAGCCGTTTAGCTTGCTGTCACCCAGGCATGACAATCACAGTATCATCAGGGTTGGAAGAGACCTCACAGATCATCAAGTCCAACCCATTACCACAGAGCTCAAGTCTAGACCATGGCACCAAGTGCCACGTCCAGTCCTACCTTGAACAGCTCCAGGGACGCTTCAGTTAGAACCACTGTGACTTTTACAGTCAGAGAGAGCAGCAAAATGCAACACTGAAGCAATTTAATCATTTTGCTTTCTTGCCTCTTTCCCCTCTCCCATTAGTACCTCTTGACTTTCATGAAGGAGTTTCCTCACTGCTTAGGGTTTGCTTTGCAGGGGCCAGGCAAAGCTGCATCTCAGGTGTTGGCTGCCTGCTAGAGAGCGTAGGAGAGCTCTGCTCTTACACAATGCTTCCCTGAGCATCGGCAGGGGACACAAATTTCTTAGTAAGCCCAAGCCTCAGCTTTACATAAGCCCCCAGCCCAGGAGCTGCCTGCAGTCTTCTCTTTTAGGAGTGTTTAATTAACCAGAGGAATTTCGTGAGCAGTTCTTCTGTTTCTTCATGGACACACAAAGGTTTGTGCAGAAAGGCAAAGCCTTGTCTCCTCAGGTGTGCCACTTTTTAACGCTGCCTTGGGACTAAAGGCAAGCCTACTTAGATGGGCAGAAACCTGGGGAGTATGAAAGTGTGGACTAGAAACGTTTGGCCTCTTTCTCCCTGCAGAAAAGCAAACAAAGCAGCGGCACAGTGCAGAAAGGAAAGGAACAGCTCTTCTTTCTAGACACCAGAGCAAGGAGGTTCACTGCCCTGGACAGGGCCTTAGAGACAGGATTTCAGGAAGCCCTAAAGGCAGATGATAATTAATACTAAAAGGAATTTTCCTAAGCCATCTTAACAGAGCTGCTGGAGCAAATGAGGATAATTCACAGTGAACAAATCACAGACTCAAATAGGTTGGAAAAGATCTCTAGGATCATCGAGTCCAACCGATCACCCAACCCTTCTAATTAACTAACCCATGGCACTAAGTGCTTCATCCAGCCTCCTCTTAAACACCTCCCGGGATGGTGACTCCACCACCTCCCCATGCAGCCCATTCCAATGCCAATCACTCTTTACATGAAGAATTTCTTCCTAACATCCAGCCTAAGTCTGCCCTGGCACAGCTTAAGCCTGTGTCCTCTTCTTGTGTCCCTGGCTGCCTGGCAGAAGAGACCAATCCCACCTGGCTACAACCTCCCTTCAGGCAGTTGTAGACAACAATAAGGTCTCCCCTGAGCCTTCTCCTCTCCAGGCTGAACAACCCCAGCTCCCTCAGCTGTTCCCCATAGAGCTTGGGCTCCAGCTCCTCAGCAGCCCCAGTGCCCTACCTCTTGATGCTGAAGAGTCCCTCCACTAGGAGGTACTGCAGTTAAGAAACACAGAAGTTTGTGACTGACAGAATTAACTGCAAGAAAGTTAGATGATCAGAGGGATGGACCAGATCAGATCTTCAGGCACAGAGTGGGGTCCCAGGGAATCAGTCAGCTGGTCTCGTGGGAATGACACCTGCCTAAGAGACTCCATGAACACAGGTTGGATTTGCACACAGCTTTTACTTCAGTCACCTTCTGATTCTCAGCCACCTGTCCAGAAGCAAAAGCAGACCTCTAAGCAATGCCTCTCATCTGCAGGTTCTGCCCCAAGCCCATGTGGCCAGAAACCAGCCAGCTCAGAAGGGGAAGCCGAAGGAGCCATGTGACTTGGATGCAGTCACTTCAATCTGAATCATGCCTTGGCAGCCCAACCAGAGCTCTACACTGCCCTACCAGGCAGCTTTGGAGGTCTGTGAGATGTTCTCTCTTCTCACTAAAGAAACTGAAAATCACTGTGGAGGAAGTAAAAAGGGAGAGATTCTCCTTTCTTTCACAACCTCTTCAGCACACATCTGGCACCTTCAAGAAATTTAAGGTCAACTCAATCTGCCCAAGTGAAACACTTTCCAAACATCTGCTCCTCCCCTCCCTTCTCTTCCTATCTTTTTGTTCCTCATTTAGTAATAAAAGTGGTACAGTTATGAGAAACAACTGTGGGGGCAGCCCTCAAGCCAGGCCTGTCAGCTTCACAGCTACATCGTGTTCTCGCTGCCTACCTAGCAGCTGATGTCTTACAGAGCCCAAAATCTCCACTCCAGGAGCCTACCACACTCTTAGAATCATAGAATCAACCAGGTTGGAAGAGACCTCCAAGCTCATCCAGTCTAACCTAGCACCCAGCCCTATCCACTCAACCAGACCATGGCACTAAGTGCCCCATCCAGGCTTTGCTTCAACACCTCCAGGCACAGTGACTCCACCACCTCCCTGGGCAGCCCATTCCAATGCCAATCACTCTCTCTGCCAACAATTCCCTCCTAACATCCAGCCTAGACCTCCCCTGGCACAACTTGACACTGTGTCCCCTTGTTCTGTTGCTGGTTGTCTGGGAGAAGAGACCAACCCCACCTGGCTACAGCCTCCCTTCAGGTAGTTGTAGACAGCAATGAGCTCTGCCCTGAGCCTCCTCTTCTGCAGGCTGCACACCCCCAGCTCCCTCAGCCTCTCCTCACAGGGCTGTGCTCCAGGCCCCTCATCAGCTTTGTTGCCCTTCTCTGGACAACTTCCAGCACCTCAACATCTCTCTTGAATTGAGGGGTCCAGAACTGGACACAGCACTCAAGGTGTGTCCTGACCAGTGTTGAGTACAGGGGCAGAATAACCTCCCTTGTCCTGCTGGCCACACTGCTCCTGATCCAGGCCAGGATGCCACTGGCTCTCTTGGCCACCTGGGCACACTGCTGGCTCATCTTCAGCCTACTATCTCTACTCTTCTGACTGAGCATGTGAGGACTCCTAATTTACAGCTGAGAACCTAGATGCTGGATCAGTTACAGGATCTGGGCTTTTAAAGAAGTCAGGTGCATAAAATCATTCCATTACGGCACACTTCTGGATTTACAAACAGGCTAAGTTATGCATGCCATGGGATCTGTGAGATGTGGAACTGAAACAGCTCTCCAAGTCTTCTTCCCATGTCAGGCAGCAGGGAATTTACTCTCTAATAGTGTGGGAGCAACACTTGGTTTTTAACAAACCAATGAAACTACTAAAGAACTACCTCTCACAGTAGTTAAGAAACTTCTGCACAGTTTTTGCTGCACGAAGGGAGCAGCTCTGCAGAGAATTTAGAAGGGACAGCTAATTACAGTCTCACAGTATCACAGTTTCACCAAGGTTGGAAGAGACTTCATAGATCTTCAAGTCCAACCTGTTACCACAGAGCTCAAGGCTAGACCATGGCACCAAGTGCCACGTCCAATCCTGCCTTGAACAGCTCCAGGGACGGCGACTCCACCACCTCCCTGGGCAGCCCATTCCAGTAGCCAATGACTCTCTCACTGAAGAACTTTCTCCTCACCTCAAGCCTAAATTTCCCCTGGCACAGCTTGAGGCTGTGTCCTCTTGTTCTGGTGCTGGCTGCCTGAGAGAAGACAGCAACCTCCCCCTGGCCACAACCACCCCTCAGGTAGTTGTAGACAGCAATGAGGTCTGCCCTGAGCCTCCTCTTCTCCAGGCTAACCAATCCCAGCTCCCTCAGCCTCTCCTCGTAGGGCTGTGCTCGAGGCCTCTCCCCAGCCTCGTTGCCCTTCTCTGGACACGTTCAAGCATCTCAATGTCCCTCTTAAACTGGGGGGCCCAGAACTGGACACAGTACTCAAGGTGTGGTCTAACCAGTGCAGAGTACAGGGGCAGAATGACCTCCCTGCTCCTGCTGGCCACACCATTCCTGATGCAGGCCAGGATGCCATTGGCTCTCTTAGCCACCTGGGCACACTTTCAACACACTTAGCTGACTTTCAACACACTGGATGAGCCAGACCAGTATCAACCACAGTGCCAGTTACTAACTTGCACAGAATCACAGAATTGTTTCAATCAGAAAAGACCTCTGAGATGGTTGACTCCAGCTGCAACCTAAGACCGCCACGGCCATTAAACCATGCCCTGAAGCGCCAGGTCCACGTTTCTTGAACACCTCCAGGGACAGTGACACTAGAAACTCACACAACACAGATGGTTTTAAGATGGATGTTTTCTGTTCTTCTCCCTTAACAAGGATATAGAATCGTAGAATTATGAAATGGTTTTGGTTGGAAGGGACCTCAAAGCTCATCCAGTTCTAACAGGGACACTTCCCACTAGAACAGGTTGCTCAAGGCCTCATCCAACCTGGCCCAGAACACCTCAAGGGAGGGAGCATCCACAACATCCCTGGGCAACCTGTGCCAGTGTTTCACCACCCTCACTGGAAAGAGCTTCTTCCTAACACCCAGTTTAAATCTCCCCTCTGCCAGTTTAAACCCATTACTCCTTGTCCTGTCCTTACAAGGCCTTGTCAATAGTCCCTCCCCAGCCTTCCCTTCATACTGGAAGGCCACTATGAGGTCCCCTTGAAGCCTTCTCTTTTCCAGGCTGAAAAGCTCCAACTCCTGTAGCCTGTCCTCACAGCAGAGCTGCTGCAGTCCTCTGATCAAATGGACAAACACAAAGATGCAAGAATATTTGTGGTCAGCAAGCAGGTTCAGAGCTGGACACAGCTTTACTGTGCCTTGTTCACAAGGCTCTGGTTTTAGTGAGAGCTGCCTCAAACAGACCTTAGTGTATCTGGCATTTTACAGGAGCTCCTGTCACAACCAGCCCTCCACAAACCCTCAGATGCTGTACTCACAGCTGCTTTAAACTGTCCTAAGTAGGCTGTGAGAGTTGGGGCTGTTCAGCCTGGAGAAGGCTCCAGGGAAACACTATAGCAGCCTTCTGGTGCCTACAAGAAAGCTGGGAAGGGACTTTTTACAAGGGCTTGCAGTGGTAGGATGAGGGGGAATGGCTTGAAGAGGGGAGATGCAGACTGGGTGTTAGGAAGAAATTCTTTCCAGTAAGGATGGTGAGACACTGGAACAGGTTGTCCAGGGATGCTGTGGATGCCCCCTCCTTGGATTGTTCATGGCCAGACTGGATAAGGCCTTGAGCAACCTGCTCTAGTGGAAGGTGTCCCTGCCCATGGCAGGGGGCGGAGGGAGTTGCAGAGACTAAATGATCATTAAGGTCCTTTCCAACCCAAGCCATTCTACAATTCCATGGAAATATGTGGTCCTGCCAAAAGGGTGGTCTCTCTGGTACCAGCACCAGCTGCTCATCAGCACTTCAGCTCTTTTGAAAAGAGAACAGGCACTTGGGTTTTGTACCTTTTTCTTCTACCTTTGCTTTCACAGAGACAGGTTCCAGCAGGATGAGCTCCCAGGCTGGCTACCCAAGAAGCCCAAGCAGCCCTAGTTGCCAGTGCCCACATTTTGGGAGTGTTGGGCCATCCCCCTTCCAGCAGGGCCAGACTTTACAGTGGCAAACCCTCTCCTCACTCCCAGACAAGCTACCCACCCTCACCTCAGTTCAGCAACACCTATGGCAGCATGGCTCTTAGCCAAGCAGGGGGCTCTGACATACAGGTCACAGAGACAGTAACAATGGTCCTCTTCCTCTGCCCCACTGTAGACTCAGCAGGGAGTTTGTCTAATGCTTACAAGGCCAAGTGTAAGGTCCTCCACCTGGGTCGGTGCAATCCCAGGCACAGATACAGGCTGGGTGATGAATGGCTGAGAGCAGCCCTGAGGGAGAAGGACCTGGGGGTCTGGGTCATGAAAAGCTCAACATGAGCCTGCAGTGTGCACATGCAGCCCAGACAGCAACCCTGTGCTGGGCTGCAGCAAGAGCAGTGTGGGCAGCAGGGCAAGGGAGGGGATTCTCCCCCTTTACTCTGCTCTCCTCAGACCCCACCTGGAGTACTGTGTGCAGTTCTGGAGCCCCCAGCACAAGAAGGACATGGAACTGCTGGAGCCAGTCCAGAGGAGAGCCACGAAGATGCTCAGAGGGCTGCAGCAGCTCTGCTATGAGGACAGGCTGAGAGAGTTGGGGCTCTGCAGCCTGGAGAAGAGAAGGCTTCGAGGAGACCTTAGAGTGGCTTTGCAGTATCTGAAGGGAGCCTACAGGAAGGCTGGGGAGGGACTATTGACAAGGTCTGGTAATGTCAGGACGAGGGGGAATGGGTTTAAGCTGGCAGAGGGGAGATTTAGACTGGATGTTAGGAGGAAGTTCTTTCCAGTGAGGGTGGTGAGACACTGGCACAGGTTGCCCAGGGAGGTTGTGGCTGCTTCCTCCCTGGAGGTGTTTAAGGCCAGGCTGGATGAGGCCTTGAGCAACCTGCTCTAGTGGGAGGTGTCCCTGCCTATGGCAGGGGGTTGGAGCTGGATGATCCTTGAGGTCCCTTCCAACCTAAACCATTCTATGATTCTATGATTCTATTCATCAGAGCTGCACTTCAAACCGGCAGCAAGGCTGTGCTGGCTGCAGGACAGAGCGTTGCTTTAAGCAGTCTGTTCTTCAGAGGAGGAAGAACCAGCCTGGTCACTCCCACACCCACGTACCCAGCATGACAGCACTCTCTGGGTTGAACAGAGTGAAAGAAGAGAAAACCTCCACCATGGGGGCTTGCTCACCAAACAGAAAGGGAGCCACAGAGCACTAAGTGACAAGAAAGGGATGTCACAAAGCCATATTGGTTTATGATTTCATTTCACCAGTTAAACTAAGGGAAGAGTCCTTGCAGAGGTGACTTCTACCTCTCAAGGACACTGGAATCCAAATAATGGAAAACAGAAATACTTTCACTCCTGCTTGTGCACGACACCAAATCCACTGGTGCATATCGACTGTGTTTTCCTAGGCTAGGCTGAAAAGGAGGAAGAAAAGTTCAGGAATGAAAAGCATGGAAAGCTGAAACAAATTCTTCCTGTTTATAAAAGCAGAAGGAGCTCTTGGGATGGAGAAGTGGGGGAAGTGCAAGGTGTTCCTATAGTCACAGAAAGCTGCAGAGCATACAGTAACCAAAGGTGATGAACAATGCCTGCCAGATGATTCTCAAACTGACCCAGTAAGTTGCAGAGTACCAGGCACAAGCTACCCTCTGAGGATGGATCTGAACCACGAGGTCCCATTTGAGAATCACATGTTTATGATATTTAAGAGCAAAAAGATCAAACTCTCAAAACCATAGAGCAAAGATGAAAGGAGACAAAAACTAGGCCAGTAATGCTTCTTGTAAGAGGGCAGCTGAGGTGGGCATATAACTACACCTGCTTTACAGCAGTTTCCAAAGCTTCCAGGGCAGCTGGGAGTCACCATTCCTCTACTTCCAGGTGTCCCTTGTGCAAGAGACTTCTTTCCTCATCAGCTTTATGGATTTTGATGAAATGGAGCCAATTCACAC
Source organism: Tricholaema leucomelas (assembly GCA_013400475.1). Classification (NCBI taxonomy): domain Eukaryota; kingdom Metazoa; phylum Chordata; class Aves; order Piciformes; family Lybiidae; genus Tricholaema lacrymosa; species Tricholaema leucomelas. The sequence continues at coordinate 185,379 of WAAF01003259.1, read as the reverse complement.
TATCTTTAGTATCTAGCCACAATCTGCCTTTTGATTTCATGCTGCAAGTCACTGTGCTGCAAACAAACCTAAATCTTTTCCTTTGCACTTCATCCATCACAAATAACAGCCCAGAACAGTTCCTACAGGCTGGCAGCACACTTAATAATCCACTTGAGAATCAAAATCCTGCTTATACCTTATTGCTCTCTTTGATGGCAATTACACGAGGGGAATTAGTTTTCCTTTGCAATATTCAGATCCAGAAAAAGCTTTGGGCTGACACTGCCAGCCTGATGTCTTCCTAAGTTTTAGCTGTTGGTAAATGCAAAGAGGAGGAAAGAACTTTTAAGTAATCCTAAGTGGTGGGCCCAGAATTAGGAGAAAGGATTCCCAGGTTCTTACCAACAAAGCCAGAACATGCATCCTGCTAAAACACCAAGCAACTTGGAACACAACATTTCAGTGGGCAAAAGAGAATTTATAAATGCTGTTCACTTTCAGCCCCAGAACACTGAGACAGTGTTGAAAAAAAGCACAGCACTGAAATCAGAGGCTCCCCAAGAGGGCCACCCTTATGCCCAAATGACACTAGCAGTTGAATTCTCATCACAGCATAAGGCACCACATCCCTGCAGACCTACTCACATCAGTCTTCAAAGCCTGGGTCAGTCCTAGAAGAGATGTGGACCTGTTAGAGCTGGCCACACAAAAGATCTGAGGGCTGGAATCTCTCTGCTCTGAGGACTGGCTGAGAAGGTTGAGGTTGTTCAGCCTGGAGAAGAGAAGGCTCCAGGGAGACCTTCTTGTGGCCTTTAAGTACTTAAAGGGGACAATAAGAAAGCTGGGGACAGACATCTTAGCAGGGCTTGCTGTGACAGGACAAGGGTGATAGTCTTAAATCAACAGAGGGAGATTCAGACTAGGTAGAAAAAAGGAATCTTTTATGCTGAGCATGGTGAGACACTGGCCCAGGCTGCCCAGAGAGATGGCAGATGCCCCATCCATGAAAACGATTCCAAGCAGGGCTGGATGGGGCTCTGAGTAACCTCCTCTCTCTGAAGACAGTCCCTGTACCCTGCAGAGAGGTTGGTCTAGGTGACCTCTAAAGGCCCCTTCCCACACAAAGTATTCTACCATTCACACACCTGAACATCTACTCCCATTTTCTCTAATACTGCTGGGGGGACCACCAGTAGGTAATCCCCCAGGTGACCCACCAGGAGCACCCAAGGACCACCCTCGTTTCGAGGCTGGGTTCTGGAGTCCTATCTGAGCAGTCGGGGCAGCCAGCCACAGTGATGTGGAGTTCCACAGGCGCTGGGGCTGTGGGGCTGCGTCAGCTTCCTGTCCGTCTCAGTGCGTGGCCAGCTCGGCCACTCAGACAGCGGCTGGTGGAGAGAACGAGAGGCAAGCAGCAACCCAAACCCAAAAGCCCAAAGCCCTGCCAGGCAGAGAATGTGCAGAGGCCAGGTGGAAACCCCACACCCAGGCAGTCATTCTCCCCAGTTGCTTCCAAGTCTGGATGCCACGGGAGGTGTGCTGGCAGCACTTCCAAGTGACATCCCAGTTGGCAGGCAGGAATGCTGCTACCCAGGAGAAACACACAGATATTTATGTTCTACAGGCATATACACACACAGAGCTTTTATATATGCGTACATATATAAAACACACACATGTGTGAACAGACAGTTATAATGTATATTATGTATGTCTCTACACGCATATACATGTCCATATATATAACTTCCACCAGAAGGAGCCGGCCAAGCTGCTGTACCTTCTCCGCCCTCGGCCCCTGTGCCGGGCCCCGGCATGAAGCGCAACGGAGGGGGCCTCGTACGGCTCCAGCAGTGCGGCCACCCCCCGAGCCCATCCCCGCGAACGACCCCATCCCGTCTCATGGGGAGGGCATACAGAGCCTGCGGCGGGTGGACAAGGCCACAATCCACGTCGGAACCGCCGGGGCAGCCCGAGCCACAGTCGCCACCGCTGTTTACCTGCTCCCGGGCACGGCACAGGCTCCTCTCCGCTCCCATTGGCCCCGGCGTACTGTGGCCCCAACGCTTAGCCCCGGGGATGAGCGCGCCCAGCGATTCGCTTCAGCGACTGTCTTTCAAAGAATGCTCCGCCTACCAGCCACCCTGCTCCAATGGAAGAGAGGAGTGGGAAGAAGGACGGCCAATAAGCAGGCGACTCTCCCCACCGTCTCTCCCCCAGCGGTGAGAAGGACTGGAAGTCGCCGAGCAGCGGCTGAACCGCCATGGTGGGGAGGCTATCGGTGGGGGTGTCGGCGTGCGAAAGAACGAACGAACGAGCGAGCGAGCGAGGGAGCCAGCGAGCCAGCCAGCCGGTGGCGGGGGCCGCAGCTGGCCGGGAGAAAGGCGGGCGGCTGCGCCTGCGCCTGGTGGTAGCTGTGGCTGCTGCGACGGGCCGCCGGTACCACGGTTTCCCCTCTCAGTTCGGGCGTCCAGGCGCTGCGGGAAGTGGCTCTGTGGGAACACGAAGTGTGCCAGTGACAGGGCTGAGGTGAAGCTCCGTCAGCTTCACAGGCGCTGCGGGAAGTGGCTCTGTGGGAACACGAAGTGTGCCAGTGACAGGGCTGAGGTGAAGCTCCGTCAGCTTCACAGGCGCTGCGGGAAGTGGCTCTGTGGGAACACGAAGTGTGCCAGTGACAGGGCTGAGGTGAAGCTCCGTCAGCTTCACTTCAGCCGTAACGACCGCATCCAGCTGGCCTTGCAGCTGGGCTCGTGAAATGTATAATGCCGGTGAAAGGCAGTTTGTGACGTACGGAAAAGACTCTGTCACTCGAAAGTTATAAAGTAGGTATGTTTATTGCGCAAGATGCACGGGGGATATCTCCTCCAAAATCGTGCATCCCCAAAGGAGCAGAGCAAGCACCCCACATTGATACACTGAATCCAGGCATATCAATGAAACGCCTGTACATTCTTATCACTAAAACCCGCCTGCTCCTGCTTCCTATGTTAATTATCTCATCAGTCCTCTGCGCTTGCGTAGTTCCCTTCTGAAATTGTGGGCAAGGGTCCTTCAAATGTGGGCAGTGGTCGATTGGAGGAAGGCTGTGAGTCTTCATCACAATGTACTTTTCACCCCTGGCTGGCATGTGATGACCATGCAGGTTTGTAGTACCCTTGTCAGCCTATCTCCTTGATGGTCTTCTGCTTATCCTCCTCATGGATACTGGCTGATAGGATTATGGCGAGTGCTGCTCAGTCCTTCTCCTCCATCCCAGATAACATTGTGAAGTATTTGTTTTTTTGCCTTGCTTTGGCCTTGGAATGTTTTTACATTGCTACTTGAGAATACATCCTTTGTTAATGATTAAGACCATCTCCCCTTGTTAGTCATCTACTTCTGCTTCTCTATGATTACCTATTCTGTTTCTTTGTTTCTAGTATAGATATACCTTTGGTCACCCCCTATTTCTTCATATCCCCATATCAGTTTGAAACCAATTGCTTGAAGCTGCCTGGCTTTGCACACATAAATTGGGGTTTTATGGACCCTGTGGCTGACTGGCCACAGTGTGGCCTTTGTAAGGGAGCATCTCGATGCTTACCTACGGCCTTCAGTGAATGGAGTGTGCTCATCCTGCTTGAAGTACGCAAGTAGGGGGGAAGCATGAAAAAGGGAATACCGAAAGCAGGGGAAATTGCTGGAGTACTGTTCTGGGGTTGTGTCTGATCTCGGCTTGGTTTGTAGAAGAGAGAGTTGAATAAAGGAAAGTTACAAACCTTTTCACTCCGTTTACAATGGGTATGAGATGTTTGTATCTGCAGACAGCAGAATCGGTATCGTTTCTGTTGGAAAAGACTTTTAAGCTCATCGAGTTTAACTGTTACCTATCTCTACCAAGGCTGGCCCCAAGTCACATCCCTCACCACTACATCTCTGCCTCTTTTAAACACCTTCAGGCACAGAGGTTCAACCACCTCCCAAGGGAACTTATTCCAGTGTTTGAAAATCCTTTCAGTGAGGAATTTTTTTCTAATACCCAACCTAAATCTCCATTAATGCAAGCTGAGGCCATTTCCTTTCCTATGGGAGAAGAGACTGATCCCCACCTGGCTCCAAGCTCCTTTCAGGGAGTTGTACAGTGAAATCTCAGGCTGGCTGGGGCTCTGGCCAGCCTGATCTAGGGTAGGGTGTCCCTGCCCATGAGAGAGGGGTTGGAACTGGATGATCCTTGTGGTCTCTTCCAACTCTGACTGATTCTATGATTCTATGGTCTCCACCGTGCCTCTTTTTGTTCAGGCTAACCAGCCCCAGTTCCCTCAGCTGCTCCTCACCAGACCTGTTCTCCAGACCCTTGAACACCTTTGTTGCCCTTCTCTGGACCCGCTCCAGGTCCTCAATGTCTTCCTAGTACTGAGACATTTTTTGTGTAGTGAGAAAGTGTAAGCCTTTTTGTTAAAAACTTAAACCAAATAATAATGAGCTTGATAGTAACACAAGATGAAACTATTCTTTCAGTCATCACTCTGATATAAGAAAAGGAATGCTGGTAGAAAGGTCTCATAGAGCAGATGCTCATTTGAGGGTGTCTGTGACAAACAATAAAATACCAAACTCTGTAGAGATGTTTGTTTATAGCAATCAGTTGATAATCTGCAAACCTAAACAAGGGCTACTGTAGGAGTGTCTGCAGCTACTCCTTGGAGATCTCTGATAAGCAATCTTGTAAAGACCCAGGCCTGCAGTGACTAAGGAAAGCAGGAAGGAGATGAAGGAGAAGCAGGGATGTCCTGACATCAGCAACAAAGAAGGGTCTGCTCAACCAGAGGTGAGAAAGACCCTGGAAGGAAGACTGTGTGGGATGTTCATCGCAGATAACCATTCCAGACCGCCAGGTTCGGAATTGTTGGAACTGGGGTGGAGAATGGGAAAATACCTATGTTAGTGAACTCCCAAGAAATAACTGCAACAACCCTACCTCCTGTGATGAATATGCCTGCTCTTGTGACATAAACTGGGGCTTGTGCCAGCATGGGGTCTGCAGCATTGATGGAGACATCCTGCCTGCACCCAGCGCTGTAATAAACCATACCTGCTGCAGCACTCTGCAGGAGTTTTGGGGGTCATTTCACAGGACAGAAGTCCCAACCCTGCTCCCTGTCTGTGGCAATATGGGTTCCCCACTCCACAGCCAGACAGAGACCTTTCTCTAGGCCTTCTTAGGGCCACTGTGGGGAGAGATGTCGTGGGTATGCCCAGGCAGCCTCATCTGCACAAGTCTGACCAGACTTTCCAGGTCTGACAGGCTGGATGGGTGGGCAGAGGCCAAGGGGATGAGATTCAACAAGGCCAAGTGCAGGGTTCTGCACTTTGGCCACAACAACCCCAAGCAGCACTACAGGCTGGGGACAGAGTGCTGGAGAGCAGCCAGGAGGAAAGAGACATGGGGGTGCTGGTAGAGAGTAGCTGAAGATGAGCCAGCAGTGTGCCCAGGTGCCAAGAGAGCCAATGGCATCCTGGCCTGGCTCAAGAACAGTGTGGCCAGCAGGACAAGGGAGGTTATTCTGCCCCTGTACTCAACACTGGTCAGGCCACACCTTGAGTGCTGTGTCCAGTTCTGGGCTCCTCAATTCAAGAGAGATGTTGAGGTGCTGGAAGGTGTCCAGAGAAGGGCAACAAAGCTGGTGAGGGGCCTGGAACACAAACCCTATGAGGAGAGGCTGAGGGAGCTGGGGGTGTGCAGCCTGCAGAAGAGGAGGCTCAGGGCAGACCTCATTGCTGTCTACAACTACCTGAAGGGAGGCTGTAGCCAGGTGGGGTTGGGCTCTTCTGCCAGGCAACCAGCAACAGAGCAAGGGGACACAGCCTCAAGTTGTGCCAGGGGAGGTCTAGGCTGGATGTTAGGAGGAAGTTGTTGGCAGAGAGAGTGATTGGCATTGGAATGGGCTGCCCAGGGGGGTGGTGGAGTCACCGTCCCTGGAGGTGTTGAAGCAAAGCCTGGCTGAGGCACTTAGTGCCATGGTCTGGTTGACTGGCTAGGGCTGGGTGCTAGGTTGGCCTGGATGATCTTGGAGGTCTCTTCCAACCTGGCTGATTCTATGATTTTATGACAAGGAGAAAATTAATTACAGGTTCCCCAGGGAACCCATCCTCGGAGACATTCAAGATCAGGCCTGATGTACCTCTGGGCAGCCTGATCTAGTTGGAAGCCCCTTCCAACCAAATGCAACCCGTGAGACACCGTAAAAAAGCTGTGCTGCAGCTTGTCCCACGATTTTCCTAGGAGCAGCATGCTTTGCATTACCTGTGAGAGAGCCTTCAAGGAAGTGACTACACAGATCTGTTTGCAGAGGACAGCAGCAGCAGAGATCCTTTTGATGGCCACATGAATACAGTGCAGGGCTTTGCTCAGAGAGCCTTTTAACTTACTCTCAGGTCAGATGCTTCTCATGTGCTGCAGCTAGGAAAAAAAAGCATGTGAGGAGACATTCTGCATGAAAGCTATGTGGCAGTAGCTCTCAGGGAAGGAGAGACTGAAACAAATCTTTGTCTTCCTATTACCCTCCTTAGGGTGCACAGAATCATAGAATGGCTTAGGTTGGAAGGGACCTTCAGGATCATCTATTCCAACCTCCCCACTGTGGGCAGGGACACCTCTCAACTAGACTGAGCTGCCCAAGGCCTCATCCAGTCTGGCCTTAAATACCCCAAATGGGAGGAGGCAGCCACAACCTTCCTAGGCAGAAGGTCCAGAGTCCTACCACCTTTGTACTGAAAAACTTCCTCCTAAGATCCAGTCTAAGCCTACTCTTCCTCAGCTTAAAACCATTCCCTCTTGTCCTATTGCCTAGACAGCCTTATGAAAAGGCCCCCTCCAGCTTTGCTGTAGGATCCCTTCATGTACTGCAAGGTAGCTCCAAGGTCTCCCAGGAGTCTTCTCTTCTCCAGGCTGAACAACCCCAGCTCCCTCAGCCTATCTTCATAGCAGAGGTGCTTCAGCCCTTGGATCAGAAGAGGAAGACTGAGTTAGGGTAGATTTTTGCCTCTGGTAACTACAAATGAGGCAGACAGGACATGCATTCCCAGAAACACGGCCGGGTGTCGCAGCCCACGGCCCCACTGCCAGCAGTTCTGCTTTCAGGAAGGTTGCACTCCATGTCATTTTCCAAACCCCTCTTTGCTAGTTTGCACAAGACCTACATCTTGTTGTGTTTGTCCAACAGGGTGAGAGCAAAACGCAGGATCCAGTGAAAATGTGGAGAGAAGCAAGGAATTTATCTCTGAACTTCAGGTCAGAGTCCTGAACAGACACCTGTGTCGTGTGTATGAAGGTCATCTTCTGCCAGAGCCCTTCATAACTCTAGAGCAGCATTTTTAAGAGAGAGAGAGAGAGGGGATAAAACTCCAAGAGTGGCTTCTAAAGCTTCTGAGAAAGGCCAGCTGCATTTGTAAAACCAATTCCCATCCTTTCAGCCTCCAAAAGGAGACAAAGCCCATCCAGCAATTAAGAAGGCTGTTAGTAAAGTTGGAACGAGGCCTGACCAGGAGAGGTTAAGTGTTGTCTTGCAGCTTCTGAGCATGGCTTTTAGTCAACCTTTAGGTATCTACAGCCTCTGAAATTCACGTGGCCATGCTAAGTGTTGCCTACTGTTGAATCAAAAAGAGCTTGCTTCCTATAAGGGTGCCCAACCCAGGAGAACATTCCTGTAGCTGGATTTCAGGGGTCTTGGGGCTACATAGAAATCTCCACTTACAATTGAAATAGGAGTGTGTGGGGGAGTAATTCTGTGATGTTTGAGGGGGGGAAAAAACAAGAAGTGGTTAGCAAAGGCAAATGAAAACCACTCAGTACTGGTATTTAAAACACCAGGATATGGAGGAAACAGGGATCCTACACCAGAATTCTAAGGCACATGGCCCCAACAATACAACCAAATTATTTGGTGATATCATCATCAGGATAAAGGTAACTACAGGTACACCTCTGATTGGAGCTGGCCAGAGCAAACAACATGCAAAGGAGTCAATTCATCAGAGAAATTCCCATCAAAACCAAACAAACAGCCAAATCAAGTGTCCAGTGAAAAGAAACTCAACAGCTCAGTACAGAGACCAAAGACAGATGGAGCCTTTGAGACAGACTTACTATGAACAGATCTACTAGTGAGGAACATGGCCAAGCACAGAGATTATCAATTTTCCTAGACTGATTTTACCTTGGCAAGAGACAAATGGGCATGCTCTGACATGCAGCTCTCTGGCTTCTCATAGAATCATAGCATCATCCAGGTTGGAAGAGACCTCCAAGATCATCCAGGCCAACCTAGCACCCAGCCCTAGCCAGTCAACCAGACCATGGCACTAAGTGCCTCAGCCAGGCTTTGCTTGAACCCCTCCAGGGATGGTGACTCCACCACCTCCCTGGGCAGCCCATCCCAATGCCAATCACTCTCTCTGCCAACAGAGAGACCAACTATCCACCAATACCCCCAGGTCCCTTTCCTCCTGGTTGCTCTCCAGCCAGGAGAAAACTTCTGGAGAAAACTTCCCCAAAGTTATTTACAGCTAAGCCACACAAATTCTACGACGCGGTTGGTAGAACCATTGTTGCAGAATGTCTGTGTACAATCCCACTATGAGATTTGGAAGAGGGGTTTGGAAATGTTTCTAATGAGAGAATCTTACAGCACAAACTGCCACTGGTAAGGTTAATTGAACTCTTTTAGCAACTTGAATAAAGAGAGTTCAGATACTCACTGGTTGGAAGTCTTAATATCTGCGTTCCAAGAGCATATGCAGGAACATATACATTTATATATATATATATATGGTGAAAGCCATGTGGCTGAGGCTTCACCTGTGTGGCTGCTGCTATGTGGATTGCTGCCAGTTCAGTCCAAAGTGGAGCACGCCGTCTGAGAAGGTCCATGGACATGAGATGTCTTCCTTGGCTCTCAAGAAGTTATCAGGTGGTCAGCAGCCACCTGGGCAAAGCAGGGGCCAGGTTTGCAGGCTGGGGCAGTCCGATTGAGTGCTGTGTGTCATAAATAAAAGGCATAAACTTAGGTTCATGCAAAATAAGGCTTTTAATAGAGTCACAGGAACCAAGCAATGCACAGGCCTGGGTGTGTGGGGAGGCTCCACTCTACCCTAATGCCCACCCTTTGTTTTCAGTCTTCTCTTTTTCTATCCTCTTCTATTACAGGTTCATTACTAACGCCAAGAAAAGGTTGGGTTTTCCTTATCAGTTCCAAGGATGGGAGGTGTCTCTTCCACGCAGGTCTCTTTTTAGCCGGTGGCCCCTCTGGTGGTCTTCAGTGATGAAGTAAGAGGTCTTCCTCAAGTGTCCTTTTCATGAACTCGAAACTAGTAGTGTCCTGTGTATGGCTCTTCCTCCGTTTGCTCAGGCACAAAGGCTGCCTCTTCCACCTGCTTCCCTCCTCCACCAACCTTCCTAGTTTCTAATTATTTATTGCTCTGTTATCTTAAGCCAAGTGCATACTTCTGTGATGGCTGTGCAAGGAGGAGTGCAGCTCCATTCAAAATCCCCCCTCTTCCCTGTCTGTGGCCTCTTGCCACGAACTGATCTGATCAAACATACATTTCTCACTTGTGTATAGCAAGGAGTGGGCGCTCAGGCTGGCACGGCGAGACGGCAAGTCCCTGCTTAGGCGCCATGCAAAGTGTGGCCGCACACAGAAGCACCTAAAGCGATAGCAGCGGCAAGCAAACAAAGGTAGCAGCAGCGGGCAGCGAATGAGCAGGGAGAGGTGAGCATCCTGTTTACCTGTATTCTCCCATTGATCAGAAGTGGGACGAGATTGATGGTCCTCTGGCCGCGACACTATCCAGTCGGCTTTGGCAGTCGGCCAAAACGTACCAAATGAGGCAGGGTCCACAGGCCTGGCTCCCCCAAATATGGGAGGAGCAGGAGCCTTGCACCTGCTAGGCCATAAGCTAGGCACATGGGCATATACAACAGCATTACACAACCTGCGCCCTGGGCAGGTCAGACTTTATGGCACCAGGCCCTTTGTGTCCATTTGATAGGTAAACAGGTATGAGCCTATTTTGGGCCTATGGGCCCTCCACGTACACTTACCTCACACCTCCTTCGTGCCTTTTGTATGCAGGATCACCCTAGGTGGCACAAAGCAGAGAGGAATGTGAGGCTCTGCTGCAAAAACGCCCCAGCTCCGTGCCTGAGGTTCTTCCTAAGTGACAACAGCAGCAGAGAGAATCTACCATGATTCTAGTCCACTCCTCTGCCCACGCAGATGATGAGCTACAGAGTTGCCAGAACCTTAATTTCACTTAACTGTTGCTTGATAAAGCAATGGGAACAGAGGCACAGAATGGTTTGTGTTGACCTGTGAAATGACCCCCAAAACTCCTGCAGAGTGCTGCAGTAGGTATGGTTTATTACAGCGCTGGGTGCAGGCAGTGTCATGGAGGGGCTGTAGGCCCGAAAATAGGCTTATTTCTATTCCTCGCTTTGTTTTTGCCCTGCCTGGACATGCTTGCCTACCCTAGACACGATGAAGGTACATTGGGAGGACAATGGCCTTGGCCCCACACTGTCTGGTCTGCTCAGACCCATGGGGCAGTCACATTGCATAAGCTCACGCGTTGGGCGTGTGGCTTGCTCCTGCTCTTCCCATATTTGGGGTACAGGACCTGGGGACCCTTCCACATTTGGTATGTCCCTGCCTGACGACAGGAGCCTATTGGACAGTGCTATGGCCGACAAACCCATCCATCTCCATACACTGCTTATACATGGGGCAATCTGAGTAAACAAGCCACCCTCCTTTGCCTTTGGGACACCCCCTCCTTTGCCTTGGGGACCTTCCTTTTGCCTTTGGCTTTCGCCTGTTGCCTCCTGTTTTCGGCTTTCGCCACCCTTTCTATTCTCCACTCGTCTGATTTCTGCCTGAGGCTGCTGCCTTTGTCCCATGACGACCTGCAGCGATTCAGCCTGATCTTCTCAGACAGCATACCCCAGAACCCCAAGAACTGTTGTCCCCACGGGGATCAACTCC
>WAAF01003259.1:126147-174262 GCA_013400475.1 Tricholaema leucomelas | reverse complement strand
TGTCCTGTGAAATGACCCCCAAAACTCCTGCAGAGTGCTGCAGCAGGTATGGTTTATTACAGCGCTGGGTGCAGGCAGGATGTCTCCATCAATGCTGCAGACCCCATGCTGGCACAAGCCCCAGTTTATGTCACAAGAGCAGGCATATTCATCACAGGAGGTAGGGTTGTTGCAGTTATTTCTTGGGAGTTCACTAACATAGGTATTTTCCCATTCTCCACCCCAGTTCCAACAATTCCGAACCTGGCGGTCTGGAATGGTTATCTGCGATGAACATCCCACACAGTCTTCCTTCCAGGGTCTTTCTCACCTCTGGTTGAGCAGACCCTTCTTTGTTGCTGATGTCAGGACATCCCTGCTTCTCCTTCATCTCCTTCCTGCTTTCCTTAGTCACTGCAGGCCTGGGTCTTTACAAGATTGCTTATCAGAGATCTCCAAGGAGTAGCTGCAGACACTCCTACAGTAGCTCTTGTTTAGGTTTGCAGATTATCAACTGATTGCTATAAACAAACATCTCTACAGAGTTTGGTATTTTATTGTTTGTCACAGACACCCTCAAATGAGCATCTGCTCTATGAGACCTTTCTACCAGCACTCCTTGAGTTTTCCTGTATCACTTCCACCATGGCAGGCTCTGGGGTCTAGCCAGAAGGCTGAACCCTGTGCAGGACTAGGAGCGAGGGAGTGGAGCAAGGTCCCTCTGCAGGGCTCTCCTACCCTCCAACAGGTTGACACCTGCTCCTAGCTTGGTGTCATCTGCAAACTTCCAGATGCTGGACTCAGTCCTCTGGTCCAGATCCTCAATAAGGGTGTTGGCTACTGGAATGGGCTGCCCAGGGAGGTGGTGGAGTCGCCGTCCCTGGAGCTGTTCAAGGCAGGACTGGACGTGGCACTTGGTGCCATGGTCTAGCCTTGAGCTCTGTGGTTACAGGTTGGACTTGATGATCTGTGAGGTCTCTTCCAACCTTGGTGATACTGTGAGACTGTGATACTGTGAAGCTAAATCTGCCCTGCTCCCCCCAGAGGCAGTTGCGGCCAGGCTGGTGGGAGTTCTGAGCTACATAGGAACAGTCTGTGGGATTGCCCCAGTGTGGTTCATTTTAGTACTTAAGACATTTACAGTTGGAGGTCTCAGTGAGGTTTTGGGCATAAGTTGTTAGAATCCTCCAAGAATATCCAAGGAATTGCAACTGCTTTGTTTCAGGAGTTATAAATGGTACCCAGAAGCAGGGCTCCTGACACACATACAAACACTGAGATGCTCCCTTGGCTTTCGAGTGGAAACAGGCACACCACCATCTGTCTGAATAGTATCAAACCCTCTTATGCTTACATAGGAGATGTGAATAGGATCAGGCCAAACGTATCTAAGCTTTTCTGCCAGAATAGACAGTACTTTCCAACAGCCTTTCTCAGTTTATTCCACTCAGTGAATCTGCAGTCCCTCGAGGAAATGTCATCACCGAGTACTAAAGTAAATGTTCTTCTCATAACTTGCACATCTGCTCATTGGTAACATCACTTAGCATGCATCATCTGCCACGATGGAGTGTGCCACCTGTGGACAGGTATCATTAGTGTCATGCTTTTGTCTTCATTTTCAGAGTGGGCCCTCAAGGGGTCTACCCATAAAGCCTCAGATCCAACCAGAGAGTTCAGACATAAGCTTCAGTATTGAAGTGTGTATGGCATATCAGCATCTAGCTGAGTATGAGCCAGCAGTGTGCTCAAGTGGCCAAGAAGGCATGGTGGAAGGTCCAAACTATGCCTAGAACACATATCCATCCCATGCTGCTGGGGAGCTGGCTGAGATGCTTTCTCTCTCTAGGCTCTCTGACGCCTCTCTGATTAATCCACTTTGCTTCCTAACCCCCGGGCCCAACCTCCATTCTTCTTTAGGACTGGGGTAAGGTTGAGAGGGGTGGGAGAAGGTGAAAGGGTGGTTGGGAGCCCCTCCTGGGGACTCAGGTTTCTGGGAGGGCTGTTGTGTGTCTGTATTACCTTTTCCCTTGTCTATCTCTGTCTATAACTGTATACACTGTAAATCTCTGCTTGTCCATTGTGCTAAGCTGTAAATACAAAGCTTCATTCAATTTCCAGAGCTGCTGAGTCTAGCCTGGGTGATTTCCAAAGTGTGGGGGGGGACAGGGAACACCTAAACCATCACACTGGTTGTATTTCCAAGCAGTTCTCTGCTGCGTGCTCTCTAACCAGGGCTTTGCTTGCTACACTAGGGGGCAGAGGCCCTCTGTGCAGAGACATCTCCTTAGGCTGACACAGGAGCATTTACAGCCCCAACTGTGTTGCGTGGTGTAAAACTGTGTTGAGAGGATTTTCTCTATACAGGAAGGACATAGACCTGACGGAGCAGGTCCAGAGGAGGACCACGAAAATGAACCGAGGGTTTAAACACCTCTGCTATAGAAGACAGGGTGAGGAAGCTGGGGTTGTTCAGCCTGGAGAAGAGAAGGCTCTGGGGAGACCCAATAGCAGCCTTCCAGTACCAGAAGGGGGCCTACAAGGATGGAGAGAGACTGTTTACAAACGCCTGCAGTGATGGGATGAAGAAGCAATGGCTTCAAACTAGAGAAGAGTAGAATCAGATTGGATGTTAGGAGCAAGTTCTTTACCATGAGGGTAGTGGAACACTGGAACAGGTTGCCCAGGGAGGTGGTTGAGACCACATCTCTGGAGATCTTCAAGGTGAGGCTGGACAGGGCTCTGGGCAACCTGATCTAGTTGAGGGTGTCCCTGCTGCCTGCAGGGGGGTTGGATTAGATGACCTTTGGAGATCTCTTCCAACCCAGACCATTCTATGGTTTTATGATTTTATTGTAATTAGATTCCTGCAGAATGCATTAGATGCTCCTGTAGCCTTCTGTAAAGAATGTATCTGTGGAATGTCTTGTGCTGCAAACCTCCTGATGTTACCAGAGCAATTGTGTTGAAGCCATGCTGTTTGCTGGGAGCCACCAGCTTGGCTCTGCTGCCATAGTGTTACTGCCAACCCTCACTACTACCACAAACATAAGGCAAGATCTGGGATAAGGTCGAGGGGTGGGAGAAGGTGGAAGGGTGGTTGAGAGCCCCTTCTGGGGACTCAGGTTTCTGGGAGGGCTGTTGTGTTTCTGTATTACCTTTTCCCTTGTCTATTTCTGTCTATAACTGTATACACTGTTAATCTCTGCTTGTCTGTTGTGCTAAGCTGTAAATACAAAGCTTCATTCAATTTCCAGAGCTGCTGAGTCTAGCCTGGGTGATTTCCAAAGTGTGTGTGGGGGGGGGTGTGTGTGTGTCAAGGAACACCCAAACCATCAACAGGCTGACAGGTCTGTAATTTCCTTGGTCCTCCTTCCGACCCTTCTTGTGGATGGGCACCACATTGGCAGCTTCCAGTCTTCAGGCACCTCTCCAGTGAGCCAGGATGGCTGATAAATCATAGAGAGTGCCTTGGTCAGCTCAGCTGCCAGCTCTCTCAGCACCCTAGGGTGGATCCCAATGATCACCTACCTCCCTGCTTCCTGCTGCTGAATTTCACTCCTGTACACATACTAAGCAGCAGTCCATTGTCATTATTTCTGCAAGCTTTTCTGCACAGAAGCACTTAGAATAGTTTATCTTACTGACTTGTAAAGTAAATGAAATAAGTTTGTTTTAAACCCCTTCAGCAGGAGTGGCCATGCCTAAAATAACCTTTCCTAGTTTACTTAACTTTGCATTAACATCATTTAATCAAGCCTTAAATTAGGTTTTGAACCGGTTTAGTTAAGCTGGTTCCAAGCAAGTTTGGTCTTCAGTCGTGGAGAAACAGAAGAGTTTAGTACATTTAAAACCAATGGAAAGAGCAGAATTCATGCAGGGATTTTCTGCTGAGCAAACAAAGCAGTTTCAAGGCAAATCCACAATTAAACCACTGTGGCTTTTCACAACCTGGAGAGCTTAGTTTTCATAGATTCATGGAATGGTTTAGGGTGGAAGGGACCTTGAAGATCTTAGATTTGGGCAATAGCAGTAACTAGTACCTCTTCATCTCTTTTGTAATCTCTCTGCTCTGTTCCCCACCTGACAAGCACAGAATCATAGAATCATAGGATTGTTTGGGTTGGAAAAGACCTCTAAGATCATTAAGTCCAACCATTGACCTAACATCCCCCTGGTCATTAAGCCACCATGCCCTAAAGTGCCAGGTACACACATTTCTTGCACACTTCCAGGGATGGTGGCTCCACCACCTTCCTGCACATCCTATTCCAATGCCTGACCACTCTTGTAGGAAAGAATTTTTTTCATAATCTCCAACCTAAACCTCCCCTGGCACAATTTCAGGCCATTTCCTCTCATTCTATCACTTGTTACTAGGGAAAAGAGACTGACTCCCACTCCACTTCCACCTCCCTTCAGGGAGTTGTAAAGAGCAGTGTGGGCTCCCCTCAGCCTCCTCTTCTCCAGGCTAAAAGAAACAGAAACAAGGAGCTGGATAATTGTTGGACTTGATGATCTTGGGCATCTTTTCCACTCATAGTGATTCTGTGATTCAGTGGTTGAATCCCCATCCCTGGAGATGTGGTGCCGAGGGACATAGTTTAGCACCAGACCTGGCAGAGTTAGAGAATGGTTGGACTCAATGATCTTAAAGATCTTTTCCAACCCAAATGATTCTAATAATAGCAGGGTCCTATTATAAGATGAAAGATCCCAGGCTCACAGGATATTAGGAGTTGGAAGGGACCCAAGGAGATCATCGAGTCCAACCCCCTGCCAGAGCAGGACAATCCTATCTAACACAGATCACACAGCAACACATCCAGACAGGCCTTGAAAGGCTCCAGAGAAGGAGACTCCACAACCTCTCTGGGCAGCCTGTGCCAGTGCTCTGTGACCCTTGCAGTAAAGAAGTTCCCCCNAGGAGAACCTCCCTTGACCTGCTGGACACACTCCTCCTAATCCACCCCAGGATCCCATTGGCCTTCTTGGCCGCAAGGGCACATTGCTGTGCCATGGATGTTATCCACCAGGACCCCCAGGTCCCTCTCCACAGGGCTGCTCTCCAGCAGATCACCTCCCAGCCTGGACTGGTGCAGCTTATTATTCCTCCCCAGGTGCAGGACTCTGCCCTTGTCCTTGTTGAACTTCATCTGGTTCCTCTGTGCCCAGCTCTGTCTGCCCAGGTCTCTCTGGATGGCAGCACAGCCTGCAGCTGTCTCAGCCAAGCCTCCCAGCTTGGTGTCATCAGCAAACCTGCTGAGCAGACTCTGTGCCCTCATCAATGTCATTGATGAAGATGCTGAACAGGACTGGCTCCAGCACTGATTGCTGGGGGACACCACTGGTCACAGCTCTCCAGCTGGACCTGAAGATTAGACGAAAAGGCAATGCACTGTGGTAGAGCTAATGTGAGCACCTGAGCAAAGTGAGATGCTGCACCAGGGTCTGGATCAGTGCTCCATGGTGCAAGCTGAATTCCATGATGCCAGCTGTCTGCAAAGCAGCCCTGTGAATGTGTAGACCTGGGGCAGGTACTCTGCTGGGTTCCTGCTTGGTTCAGACAGAAGCTTTTCTGTGCTTGAAATCTTTGGTAAAAGAAAGTGAGCTGATAAAATAAAGTCCCAGGTAAGTGCTGTAGTCACCATCCCTGGAGGTGTTAAACAAAATGAGTAGATGTGGCACTCTGGGACATGGTCTAGTGAACATGTAGGTGTTGGGTAGAATCATAGAATCATAGAATGGTTTAGGTTGGAAGGGACCTCAAAGATCATCCAGCTCCAACCCCCTGCCATAGGCAGGGACACCTCCCACTAGAGCAGGTTGCTCAAGGCCTCATCCAGCCTGGCCTTGAACACCTCCAGGGAGGAAGCATCCACACCCTCCCTGGGCAACCTGTGCCAGTGTCTCACCACCCTCACTGGAAAGAACTTCCTCCTAACATCCAGTCTAAATCTCCCCTCTGCCAGTTCAAACCCATTCCCCCTTGTCCTGACATTCCCAGACCTTGTCAATAGTCCCTCCCCAGCCTTCCTGTAGGCTCCCTTCAGATACTGCAAAGCCACTCTAAGGTCTCCTCGAAGCCTTCTCTTCTCCAGGCTGCAGAGCCCCAACTCTCTCAGCCTGTCCTCAGAGCAGAGCTGCTGCAGCCCTCTCAGCATCTTCGTGGCTCTCCTCTGGACTGGCTCCAGCAGGTCAATGTCCTTCTTGTGCTGGGGGCTCCAGAACTGCACACAGAGATCTTTGCCAACCTTAATGCTCTTAATGCTCCTGTGATTCTGTGAGAATATCACCACTCTGAGGACACATTCCCCAACAGTCCTCAGTTCAGTTCCAGCATCTGTGCTGCCACTGAAGGCAGCATAAAACTTGGCAATACAAATTGTTAGCTGTAGTGCTATCAGAAGAGCTGCAATGGCCATATCCAGGTCTTCAGGATGTGTAGGGAAAATGTGGCTTCCTCATCTTTCCTATCAAATCAGCTGAGTTTACTTATGCAAATACCAGGAGATAGCAAATGCATTGACAGATACCTCCCTGTTATGTGTGGATGGTTTGCAGTTTGTATTCAAATGCAATTGCAGAAGCAATGTCAAAATCAGGTAGACTGTTTAAAAGTAAGGAAGATGCCTTCACTGTAATTTAGAAAAGGAGATGGTGGTGACTTTCTGTATCATAGAATCATAGAATCAGCCAGGTTGGAAGAGACCTCCAAGCTCATCCAGTCCAACCTAGCACCCAGCCCTATCCAGTCAACCAGACCATGGCACTAAGTGCCTCATCCAGGCTTTGCTTCAACACCTCCAGGGATGGTGACTCCACCACCTGCCTGGGCAGCCCATTCCAATGCCAATCACTCTCTATGGCAACCTCCTAACCTCCAGCCTATACTTCCTGCAGCACAACTTGAGGCTGTGTCCCCTTGTTCTGTTGCTGGTTGCCTGGGAGAAGAGACCAACCCCACCTGGCTACAGCCTCCCTTCAGGTAGTTGTAGACAGCAATGAGGTCTGCCCTGAGCCTCCTCTTCTGCAGGCTGCACACCCCCAGCTCCCTCAGCCTCTCCTCATAGGCTTTGTGTTCCTGGCCCCTCCCCAGCCTTGTTGCCCTTCTCTGGACACCTTCCAGCACCTCAACATCTCTCTTGAATTGAGGAGCCCAGAACTGGACACAGCACTCAAGGTGTGGCCTGACTAGTGCTGAGTACAGGGGCAGAATAACCTCCCTTGTCCTGCTGGCCACACTGTTCCTGATCCAGGCCAGGATGCCATTGGCTCTCTTGGCCACCTGAGCACACTGCTGGCTCATCTTCAGCTACTCTCTACCAGTACCCCCAGGTCCCTTTCTTATTTGCATTCTCAAAGATAACCTGTAAAATGTTCATCTGAGTTGTGCAACACACTGTATTAAACCCAAAATGAACTCTTTCCTTCTTAGAATACTTAGAGTACAAAGCCCACCCAACCAGTGAAACAGCAGAGTGCCATTGTAAAACTGGTGGTAGTAGTGGCCACCTCTGCTGCAAACACAGGCTCTCACGTAGGCAGTGTAAAACCCACATCCAAGTATCCTCCATCTGAGAGGGCCTGCTGAGACACAGCTCACAGAGGTGTCTTCTCCAAGCTGCTCTTCATCTACTTGATTGAGTCAAAGGAAGGAACCTTGCCTAATGTGGTGGTCTGTTTTGTCTCGTGCTTTGATCTTCTCGTAAAGCCAATGCATTTCTGACAGGCTGAATTAGTTCCTTTCAACGTTAACAACGTTAACGGCGTTTTTGGTTCAGCCAAACCACACTGCAAAGCTGAGGGGTGGTTAATCATGCTAAGCATATGCTGAAAGAAGCCAGTTGTCAGCATCTCTTGATGTTCTTTGTTAGTTTCTTGAACTACCCACCAGACTCCTATAAATTACAGGCTATGTTCTTCTATAGGAGAGTGGAAAAACCCATACAAATGATGTCAGCCTCTCAGGGAGTTCTATCGAAGAGTTTCTTCTCTAGAGACTTTCAAGACCCATCTGGATGCATTCCTGTGTGACCTGCCCTAGGCAATCCTGCTTTGGCTGGGAGGTTGGACTCGATCTCCAAAGGTCCCTTCCAAGGAAGCATAGAATTACAGAACACTAAGGGTTGGAGATCATCCAGTCTAATGCCCCTGCCAGAACAGGATCACCTAGAGTAGGTCACACAGGAATGCATCCAGGCAGGTTTTGAACATCTCCAGAGAAGGAGACTTTACAACCTCTCTGGGCAGCCTGTTCCAGTGCTCTGTCACCTTCACAGTGGAAAAGCTTTTATCTGTGTTGACCTGGAACCTCCTCTGCTCCAGCTTGCACTCATCATCCCTTGTCCTATAACAGGGCGTCTCTGATGAGAGCCTGACTCCATCATCCTGACACTCACTCTTTGCATCTTGATAAACATGCATGAGGTCACCTCTTGGTCTCCTCTTCTCCAAGCTAAAGAGCCCCAGCTCCCACAGCCTTTCCTCATCAGGGAGATGTTCCACTCCCTCCAATGGCTTCTGTGCCTCTGTTCCTCTCTGCAATGATGGGGGGAGGAGAAGGGGGAGGTGTCCTTGGGGGTGCAGGTTGGGAGAGGGGAGAAGCTGAAGGATGCTTTGCAGCATCGATTCCATTGCCAAGGGTGGTGGGGTGGGAAGGTTACAAAAGTGGAGCCCAGAAGCAGTTCTGACTCTCAAGGATGTATTTACAGGACATGCAAATTCCATAGAGGATGCAAACAGAGAGCAAAAAACTCCCCCATAATTCCATTATTCCATGACTCTTCTTCATTGGAACAAGAAGGAATATGAAATATAACTTATGCTGAAGAGGCATTTACCAGATACTTTGACCTAGATTTAACTTCCATCCTTTGGAGCCTTTTTGCCAAAATAATTTCTCATGAAATCTGAAGCAGGCAGAAGGTGAATCATGGAAGAAAAAAATGAATCATAAAGAACAGCTACTTGAACATACACAACAATGAACCCAAACACTTCTGTTTGTGTCTGCAAATTGTAAAGCTGACTGGAAATGAGAACTGGCCAATCCCCACCAAAAGAGAAAGAGCTTGAAAGAGAGAGAAAGAAAGGCAAATAGGACAAAGAGTGGAGAATCCTAAAACCTCTAACTCCTTCTCCTTCAAATCTAACCCTATGAGGAGAGGCTGAGGGAGCTGGGGGTGTGCAGCCTGCAGAAGAGGAGGCTCAGGGCAGACCTCATTGCTGTCTACAACTACCTGAAGGGAGGTTGTAGCCAGGTGGGATTGGTCTCTTCTCCAAGACAACCAGCAACAGAACAAGGGGACACAGTCTCAAGTTGTGGCAGGGGAGGTCTAGGCTGGATGTTAGGAGGAAGTTGTTGGCAGAGAGAGTGATTGGCATTGGAATGGGCTGCCCAGGGAGGTGGTGGAGTCACCATCCCTGGAGGTGTTGAAGCAAAGCCTGGCTGAGGCACTTAGTGCCATGGTCTGGTTGACTGGATAGGGCTGGGTGCTAGGTTGGACTGGATGAGCTTGGAGGTCTCTTCCAACCTGCTTGATTCTATGATTCTATAATGCTATGATTCTAAGACCTTTGGAGATCTGCAGTCCAATTTGTGCCAGAATTCCTGAAAGAAGACATCAGACTTCTGTATAAGGATCTTATTGCAAGATGGACTTGGTAGTGTTGGGTTAATGGTTGGATCTTAAAGGCTTTTCCCCAACCTAATGATTCTATACCTGCATGGTTGCATTGTCCACCTCATCCCAGAAAGTGATGCTTCTTTTTTTCATCTTTTCTAATGATCTTCTGTGCTTCTGCCTCTCCTTGTCCTCCTAACTCAGGGTCCTGATATCAACCTGCTTGATTCTATGATTCTGTGTATCTTGTCAGCATTCAGCAGATGCCACAAGAGAATGTGTTTGGTATGTAAGTGTTTGGTATGGCAAGAAATGGAGCAAGTAGAAAGAAAGCACAAGTTGATGAGCCTATCTTTCCATTTCCTGGCCTCAGAGGAACCGGAAAGAACTCAAACTTGGTTTTTTTTTTTCAGCATTTCTGCTACTCAGATTGTGTCAAGAATTACTGAGAACAGCTGGAGGGACAAAGTCACTGCCACCCTCATCTTCTACCTTGTAATGGCTTTTGGATGTGAGTGTAAATCTATCCCACTAGAATATCCTGAGAGTTATTTCACATGCCAAGGGACTGATATACCTCATGAACCATAGAATCATAGAATAGGTTGGATGAGACCTCCAAGCTCATCCAGTCCAACCTAGCACCCAGCCCTAGCCAGGCAACCAGACCATGGCACTAAGTGCCCCATCCAGTCTTCTCTTGAACACCCCCAGGGACAGTGACTGCAGCACCTCCCTGGGCAGCCCATTCCAATGCCAATCACTCTCTCTGCCAACAACTTCCTCCTAACATCCAGCCTAGATGTACCCTGGCACAACTTGAGACTGTGTCCCCTTGTTCTATGTGTCTGCATGAAAGCAGCCATGAGGGATTAGCTGCTTATCACAGATTCACAGACTTGTTTTGGTTCAAAAAGAGTCCAGCTGTCACCCTGGGACCACCTTGGCCATTAATCCATGTCCCACAGTGCCATGGCCACATGTCTTTTAAACACCTGCAGGGATGGTGACTCCACCACCTCCCTGGGCAGTCTGTTCCAATGCCTGACCACTCTTGCAGCACATTTTTCCTAGTAACCAACCTAAATCTCCCCTGGGACAATTTCAGGCCATTTCCTCTTGTTCTATCACCTGATGCTAGGGAGAAGAGACCAACTCCCACCTCACTTCGACCTCCTTTCATGTAGCTGCAGAGAGCAATGAGGCCTCCCCTCAGCCTCCTCTTCTGCAGACTCAACAAGCCCAGTTCCCTCAAGCTACTGCTCCTAGGAAATCGATTTGAATTTAGTAGGTGATTTAGTACCTTGTATGCAAATCCCTGCTTCCAGTTTTTGAATAGTAGAAGTGAAAATAGGGAATGTGGGAAAAAGTACTTCCATGGAGAGAGTGCTTGAAGGGGTTTTGAACTGAATGCTGCAAGGGGGAGCTTGACTGGTTCCTGTCCCACAGGCAGCTGAATCTCTGAGTCAGGTGTGCAGTGTAAGACCTGGTCCGTAGCCCATTCCAGTCAGTAGGTATCTTTCTTTGGATATAACAGGGTAACATTTGCAGATGTGATCTGTTCCCTGCTACAGTTGTTAGCCTTTGGGGGATTTCCCATGAAGGACAGAGAAAGAGCCCAAACTACATTCAGGTGTGCTAGGCAAGGAAAGGCTGAGAGAACTGCACTGGTTCAGCCTTGAGAAGAGAAGGCTTAGGGCAGACCTTATTACCATGTACCAGTAGAATCATGGAATGGTTTAGGTTGGAAGGGACCTCAAGGATCATCCAGCTCCAACCCCCTGCCAGAGGCAGGGACACCTCCCACTAGAGCAGGCTGCTCAAGGCCTCATCCAGCCTGGCCTTAAACACCTCCAGGGAGGAAGCAGCCACAACCTCCCTGGGCAACCTGTGCCAGTGTCTCACCACCCTCACTGTAAAGAACTTCCTCCTAACATCCAGTCTAAATCTCCCCTCTGCCAGCTTAAACCCATTCCCCCTCGTCCTGACATTACCAGACCTTGTCAATAGTCCCTCCCCAGCCTTCCTGTAGGCTCCCTTCAGATACTGCAAAGCCACTCTAAGGTCTCCTCGAAGCCTTCTCTTCTCCAGGCTGCAGAGCCCCAACTCTCTCAGCCTGTCCTCATAGCAGAGCTGCTGCAGCCCTCTGAGCATCTTCGTGGCTCTCCTCTGGACTGGCTCCAGCAGTTCCATGTCCTTCTTGTGCTGGGGGCTCCAGAACTGCACACAGTACTCCAGGTGGGGTCTGAGGAGAGCAGAGTAAAGGGGCAGAATCCCCTCCCTTGCCCTGCTGCCCACACTGCTCTTGCTGCAGCCCAGCACAGGGTTGCTGTCTGGGCTGCATGTGCACACTGCAGGCTCATGTTGAGCTTTTCATCACCCCAGACCCCCAGGTCCTTCTCCTCAGGGCTGCTCTCAGCCATTCCCCACCCAGCCTGTATCTGTGCCTGGGATTGCACCGACCCAGGTGCAGGACCTTACACTTGGCCTTGTTAAACGTCATGAGGTTGGCCTGGGCCCACCTCTGCAGCTTGTCCAGGTCCCTCTGGATGCCATCCCTGCCCTCCAGCAAGTCAACTGTGCCACACAGCTACACAGTACATAAAGGGTGGCTACTAAGAAGATCATAGGACCACAGGATGTTAGGGATTGGAAGGGACCCAAGGAGATCACAGAGTCCTAGGATCAGAAAGATGGAGCAACACTGCCAGTAGACATCAGTGCCCACCACTTCCCCTGGTTTCAGGGAAGCTGAAACAGCCCAGGGGTTTTCATGGCATTCACAGGATCACAGCTCACAGGATGTTAGGGGTTGGAAGAGACCCAAGGAGATCATCCAGTCCAACCCCCCTGCCAGAGCAGGACAATCCTATCTAACACAGATCACAGAGGAACACATCCAGACAGGCCTTGAAAGGCTCCAGAGAAGGAGACTCCACAACCTCTCTGGGCAGCCTGTGCCAGTGCTCTGGGACCCTTGCAGTAAAGAAGTTCCCCCTTGTGTTGAGGCAGAACCTCCTGTGCTGCAACTTACACCCATTGCTCCTTGTCCTATCCCAGGGAGCAGTGAGCAGAGCCTGTCCCCCCACTCCTGGCAGCCCTCAGATACTTAGAAACATTTGTCAAGTCCCCTGATTTGATAAAGATGAGAGCTCCCTTTTTACAAGGAGAAAATACAAGGGGTAATGGGTACAAGTTACTGCTGGGGAGATTCCAGTTGGACTCCGGAAGAAAATGCTTCCCCATGAGAAGAGTCAGGCATTGGAATCATCTCCCCAGGGAAACAGTGGATTCCCCTACACTGGACAGCTGTAAGACTCAGCTTGACAGGATTCTGGCCCATCTGATTTCAACTAGCTGGGGGTGTGCAGCCTGCAGAAGAGGAGGCTCAGGGGTGACCTCACTGCTGTCTACAACTACCTGAAGGGAGGCTGTAGCCAGGTGGGGTTGGTCTCTTCTCCCCGGTGTCCTGCAGTGTCCCGTATACCCCAAAATTCCTCTCCCTCTGTGGTTTGAATGGGAGAGGAGAAGGCGCGAACAGACCTGTTCCCCCCCCTGCCCTGCAGGCATGGAGGGACCTTCAAGGGACCCTTCCGGCACCAGGGGTGCGCTGTGCCGGGCCCGCGCTGCGATCGGCTGGGGACTGGCTGTGTGCTCGGCGCCCAGGCAGTGCTAACTCAGCTCTGTGTCTAGGAAGGGGATAAACACTGGGGGGACTTCCCGCCTTGGGGGTCCCACCTTGGGGTGTTCCTGCCGTGGAGTTCGTTCCTGCCTTGGAGTTCTCCCTCCGCCTGGATAGCTTCTGCACAAGGAGCCCCTGGCGCTCCAAAGACGAGCTCCGAAGGACTGCGTCCGCCTTAAGCACCTCCTTTGTGCAGCTTTATAGCTCTTAACGACCCTGGGAGGCTTCTGACAGACCCGCAGGGACAAGCCTTTGGAGCGCCCTTCCATTCAAGCCAGCCTGATCTGCTGGGAGTAGCTTTGGCTCAGCCTTATCTTGATAGTGGGGACGCTATGTATATATTTAAAAGCTTAAGCCTTTTCCGACTTCTGACTTCTGAACTAGTCAAGTCTACCTGTGGCATCTGTGTAGATCTTCTCAACCAACTAAGAACCTGCTAAATAAAACTAAATTAATTCCTGTGTCTAGTTTTGGGGGCAGGTTTTCGGGGAAATAAATAACTCTATTTGTTATATAAATTCCTGACTCGGCCACATTAATTCCCTGCCTCCGTAACACCAGACAAACAGCAACAGAACAAGGGGACACAGCCTCAAGTTGTGCCAGGGGAGGTCTAGGCTGGATGTTAGGGGGAAGTTGCTGGCAGAGAGAGTGATTGGCATTGGAATGGGCTGCCCAGGGAGGTGGTGGAGTCACCATCCCTGGAGGTGTTCAAGCAAAGCCTGGATGAGGCACTTAGTGCCATGGTCTGGTTGACTGGGCAGGGCTGGGTGCTAGGTTGGACTGGATGATCTTGGAGGTCTCGTCCAACCTATTTGATTCTATGATTCTGTTCCTGCAAAGAATCCAAATTTCCATTTGTCCAGCTTTACAATCTGTTCCACTAACTGCAGTAAATCTCAGCCTGCTCCGTTCTTCCTCCTCCTCTCTTTTTTGAAGCAGTAAAAATGGTAGATGATTCCCTGATGACCGCTGTGGTCGATGACGCAAATAGCATCTCCTTTCTGGATCCTGTAAGTCTTGCTCAGTCCCATCCATCACCTTCACAAGGAAGAGGAGATGTTAAGCAAGCTGATAGGCAAGGTTGTAAAAAAGGCAAATGTTTCATTATTTCAACATCTTGTTCCTCTTAGGAAACGTCAGAAGTGTAAACCAGGAGCAAACAAAGTGGCTGAGGTTTTGTGTTGGTGTTGTTGTTGTGTTTTTCTTGCTGTTTCTTTTTTAACATAGAAAACACACTTGAAATCCAGTCCAAATGTGACCCTGAGGAGAGTAACACAAATCAGACTGTGTAGCTAAGGAATGAAGTGAGTATCTCTGCCAGCAAATAATGGGTGTATCAGGAAGGGTCATTCCAAGGCATTGCTCTGTCAGCCTTTATTAATCTCCCTCTGCCTGAGCCAGAAGACAGGAAGATGTCAGATGCTTGGGCTCTTGCACCATTCCCCTTCTTCTGCTCAGGACAAGGCTGTCCTCAGCCAACAGAAGAGACTGTAGGGGAACTGGCAAACCTCAAACATTTTGTCACAGGGAGATGCAGTTGTAAAGTTAATTTTTAGTGCTCTGCCTGGGTGCTTTCTTCCTGCTGCTTGTAAGACAGCCCTGAAGAAAAACAGTTGAAGTCTGTTCTCAGTAGAGAGAAGACCAGAACAGCTGCCAGGTTTCCCAGTGCCTTCAGCTGGGCATGCAGGCTGTGCTCACAAGGCAAGCCCACTCTGCCTGCAGCCTGGGCTACCCAAGGTGGATGAAGAGGAGACATCTTTACCAGCCCCGGAGGCTCTGAGACAACAAAGACACAGCAACTCTCCTGGTTAACCCCCTCGTAGGCCTTTGACACTGTCAGCAAACTGCTGGCTAAGCTGTCAGCCCACGGCTTGGATGGCAGCTCTCTGTGCTGGGCTAGGAACTGGCTGAAGGGCCGAGCCCAGAGAGTGGTGGTGAATGGTGCCACATCCAGCTGGCAGCTGTCACTAGTGGTGTCCCTCAGGGATCAGTGCTGGGCCCCATCCTCTTTAACATCTTCATAGATGGTCTGGATGAGGGCATGGAGTCAGTCATCAGCAAGTTTGCAGATGACACCAAGCTGGGGGCAGATGTGGCTGGGCTGGAGGGCAGAAGGGCTCTGCAGCGGGACCTTGACCGCCTGGACAGATGGGCAGAGTCCAAGGGGATGGCATTCAATGGCTCCAAGTGCCAGGGGCTGCACTTTGGCCACAACAACCCCATGCAGAGATACAGGCTGGGGTCGGAGTGGCTGGAGAGCAGCCAGACAGAGAGGGATCTGGGGGTGCTGATTGATACCCGCCTGAACATGAGCCAGCAGTGTGCCCAGGTGGCCAAGAGAGCCAATGGCATCCTGGCCTGCATCAGGAATGGTGTGGCCAGCAGGAGCAGGGAGGTCATTCTGCCCCTGTACTCTGCACTGGTTAGACCACACCTTGAGTACTGTGTCCAGTTCTGGGCCCCCCAGTTTAAGAGGGACATTGAGATGCTTGAACGTGTCCAGAGAAGGGCAACGAGGCTGGGGAGAGGCCTCGAGCACAGCCCTACGAGGAGAGGCTGAGGGAGCTGGGATTGGTTAGCCTGGAGAAGAGGAGGCTCAGGGCAGACCTTATTGCTGTCTACAGCTACCTGAGGGGTGGTTGTAGCCAGGAGGAGGTTGCTCTCTTCTCTCAGGCAGCCAGCACCAGAACAAGAGGACACAGCCTCAAGCTGTGCCAGGGGAAATTTAGGCTTGAGGTGAGGAGAAAGTTCTTCAGTGAGAGAGTCATTGGCTACTGGAATGGGCTGCCCAGGGAGGTGGTGGAGTCGCCGTCCCTGGAGCTGTTCAAGGCAAGATTGGACGTGGCACTTGGTGCCATGGTCTAGCCTTGAGCTCTGTGGTAACAGCTTGGACTTGATGATCTGTGAGGTCTCTTCCAACCTTGGTGATACTGTGAGACTGTGAGAGTGTGAGAGTGTGATACTGTATGTTATTTATGCCAGGGCTGCTGTTCCCCTCACCAAACAGGTCCTGCTCTTCTCAAACAACAGAAGCCCGTGGGAAAAGTGACAGAAGCATGGGTGCACAAAAGCCCAGGTGGAGTGGGGCCTGGGAACACTCCAATGGGGAGCAGATGAGCCTCTTTACCATGGCCTTCTGTGGCCCCATCTTCTGCCAGATCTGCTTGTCTCAGGCCAGCCTGAAGAGCAGCAAAGCTGTTGAAGAGTCTAGAAAATAAGTACTCATCACTGGTGAGGCTACAGCTTGGATATTGGTGTCAGTTTTGGGCCCCTCACTACAAGAAAGACATTGAAGTGCTGGAGCATGCCCAGAGAAAGGCAACAAAGCTGATGGAGGGTCTGGAGAACAGTTCTGGTGAGGAGCAGCTGAGGGAATTGGGGTTGTTTAGACTGGAGAAACGGAGTCTGAGGGGAGGCCTCACTGCTCTCTATAACTCCCTCAAAGAAGGTTGGAGTGAGGTGGGGGTTGGTCTCTTCTCCTTAGTGTCAGGTGATAGAACAAGAGAAAATGGCCTGAAATTGTGCCAGGGGAGGTTTAGGTTGGAGATTAGGAAAAAATTTCTTTTGTGACAAAGTGGTTGGGCATTGGAACAGGCTGCCCAGAGAGGTGGAGCAGTCACCATCCCTGGAGGTGTTCAAGAAGTGTATGGATGTGTCCCGTGGGTTTAATGCCCATGGTGAGGTTAGGTTGAATATTTAACTCCATGATCTTGGAGGTCTTTTCCAACTGAAAGAATTCTGTGTTCCTATGATTCTGTGAGCTGGTCCTGAATGCTGCTGTCAGTGGTCATGGGAGAATCTAGAGCAGGCAGCAAGGGCTGCAAGTGGTTATGGACAGGCACAGAAAGCAAGAGAGAAAAGGAGGAAAAAGAATTGAAGAATGAGTGGGAAGTAAACACAGAGATTCTGCTGAGGGCCTCACACCTCACCTGCCTTCACTTTTGCATCTCATTATTTACCTAGGCAATTAGGTGAATTCTCCTGGGAGAGCAGCCTGCTGGAACAGTGCAGTATCCATCCCCATCCAGCAGCAAGCAGGGAATCCATTAGAGCTGCAATCTGGCTCCTCAGCCTTCACCCAGCACCTTTGGAAATGGATGGTTAATGTCTCTTCTCCGGGCCAGATCTTCACCTTCTCCAGCTGTAATGGCTTGTTAAATATCTAATTTCAAGCAGCTCTCAGTACCTGCCAGACCATGAAATACCTTTTACAAAGGCAAAGAAGAATAGGAACTCCCTCCCTTGGAGCACAGAGTTGTGAAGAATGGCAAAAGCGATGGTGAGGCAAAGGACCATCCTAGCTCTTAAAATCTGTCTTCTCGCTCAGGCACCTGGGTTAAAATGCTTCAGTGCAGTTTCTCAGAGGTGAAATTCCAACCATGGGGACTTACACAGGGTTAGAGAGCATGTGGCAGTGAAGTGGGAAATTGTAGAATCACAGAAAGGCTTAGGCTGGAAGAGACCTTAGAGATCATCTAACCCAACCTCCCTGCTGTGGCCAGGAGCACTTCTCAGCTAGACCAGGTTACTCAAGCACCCATCCAACTGAGTGGCTGGAGAGGAAGAAAGGGACCTGGGGGTACTGGTGGATAGTAGCTGAAGATGAGCCAGCAGTGTGCCCAGGTGGCCAAGAGAGCCAATGGCATCCTGGCCTGGCTCAGGAGCAGTGTGGCCAGCAGGACAAGGGAGGTTATTCTGCCCCTGTGCTCAGCACTGGTCAGGCCACACCTTGAGTGCTGTGTCCAGTTCTGGGCTACTCAATTCAAGAGAGATGTTGAGGTGCTGGAAGGTGTCCAGAGAAGGGCAACAAAGCTGGTGAGGGGCCTGGAACACAAACCCTATGAGGAGAGGCTGAGGGAGCTGGGGGTGTGCAGCCTGCAGAAGAGGAGGCTCAGGGCAGACCTCATTGCTGTCTACAACTACCTGAAGGGAGGCTGTAGCCAGGTGGGGTTGGTCTCTTCTGCCAGGCAAGCAGCAACAGAACAAGGGGACACAGTCTCAAGTTGTGCCAGGGGAGGTCTAGGCTGGATGTTAGGAGGAAGTTGTTGGCAGAGAGAGTGATTGGCATTGGAATGGGCTGCCCAGGGAGGTGGTGGAGTCACTGTCCCTGGAGGTGTTCAAGCAAAGCCTGGATGAGGCACTTAGTGCCATGGTCTGGTTGACTGGATAGGGCTGGGTGCTAGGTTGGACTGGATGATCTTGGAGGTCTCTTCCAACCTGGTTGATTCTATTCTATTCTATTCTATTCTAGCATGCCCAGAGAAAGGCAACAAAGCTGGTGAAGGCTCTGGAGCACAGCTGTGGTGAAGAGCAGCTGAGAGAACTGGGGTTGTTTACTCTGGAGAAGAGGAGGCTGAGGGGAAAACTCTGCTCTCTACAACTCCCTGAAAGGAGGTTGGAGTGAGGTGCGATTTGGTCTCTTCTCCCTAGTGTCAGTGATAGAACAAGATTAAATGGCCTAAAATTGTGCCAGGGTAGGGTGATGTTGGATATAGGGAAAAAAATTCCTTTGGTGAAAGCATGGTCAGGCAGTGGAACAGGCTACCCAGAGAGGTGGAGGAGTCACCATCCCTGGAGGTGTTCAAGAAATGTGTGGCCATGGCACTTTGGGACATGCTTTTATGGCCACAGTGGCCTTAGGTTGATGGTTGGATTGAATGATCTTAGAGGTCTTTCCCAACTGAAACAGTTCTATGACTCTGTGACCTTTGCAATTTGGTGTCTGGCAAGAAACAGGGCTCCATGCAGAAAGCAGCACAGATAACAGCACAGTTGTCTGGCAACACCACTTAGGAATATTTTCATAGCTCTGTGGCTTTAGCTCTTCAAAATTAGGAGGAATGGAGCTAGCTCTGCCAGCTTATTAAACTGCCTTGCACTCATTGAAAGCTCAGCTTACTCTCCTTCCACAGACATAGGAACAGACATAGGTAAACATCATGGACATATTATGGTAAATCCTTAGAGTATTTTATTACACCACAGGCAAAAATAGATCTTTGGAGAGAGCCAAAATGCTTTATTTGAAATTAAGGGCCCACAACCCAGTATGGGCTTGAAGACTATTAATCATGTCCTCTTCGGTGCCCTTCTCTTTTTTTATCTGGTTTTTCATAACACAGAGATCACTCATTGCAGAGTGGAAACTTGGACAGCATTTCTTCGGATTCCATCTTCATCTCATCCCTAAAAGGTGCAGTGGAACCTTGCAGCTCTAGGGGTCAAATATCCCCAGACCTAAACCAGTCTATCTGACAACACTGCACACTTAAACATTAGCTTTGTCTTTTTTCCTGCTGTGAGCCTCTCTATCTCAAACAGATGCAAAGCTGCCCAATTATGGTTATGTGGTCACAGCCTGGTGGAGTGACTGTGACCCACCAATAGGAAAACCCTTTTCAGATAATGAGGCACTATTTGAATGCTAATTGTTTTATCCCACAGAAGCAGCTACAACCTCTTGTTTTCTACTGGACCTCAGGAGAACTCAGCTCTACATGTTTCATCTGCTCCTGGTGCCTAGAGCTCAGTCTGTGCACAAAAAGGAACCACTAACTGAATCATAGCTTACTCCCCAGACATGCTGATGTGTTTGTGTTCTTATGGACTCTGTCCAGTTCTGAGCTCCTCAATTCAAGAGAGATGTTGAAGTGCTGGAAGGTGTCCAGAGAAGAGCAACAAAACTGGTGAGGGGCCTGGAACACAAACCCTATGAGGAGAGGCTGAGGGAGCTGGGGGTGTGCAGCCTGCAGAAGAGGAGGCTCAGGGCAGACCTCATTGCTGTCTACAACTACGTGAAGGGAGGCTGTAGCCAGGTGGGGTTGGTCTCTTCTCCCAGGCAACCAGCAATAGAACAAGGGGACACAGTCTCAAGTTGTGCCAGGGGAGGTCTAGGCTGGATGTTAGGAGGGAATTGTTGGCAGAGAGAGTGATTGGCATTGGAATGGGCTGCCCAGGGAGGTGGTGGAGTCACCGTCCTTGGAGGTGTTGAAGCAAAGCCTGGATGAGGCACTTAGTGCCATGGTCTGGTTGACTGGATAGGGCTGGGTGCTAGGTTGGACTGGCTGAGCTTGGAGGTCTCTTCCAACCTGGTGGATTCTATGATTCTATGATTATTATCAGCAAATAGCAACCATGGGCCAACCTGCCTGTGAAAACTCTTGCTGTGGTGTGGAGCATCATAGCTGTGGCACTCAGTGACTGCAGAGCTGGGATTTTCTCTAGCACCAGGAAGAAACAGGAATGGTGATGTTGAAACTGCTGGGTATATCCATAGAGTCACAGAAAGCATCAGGTTGGAAGGGATCCTCAAAGGTGATCTTGTCCAACACCACTGCAGTCAGCAGGGACATCTCCAACTAGATCAGGTTGCTCAAGGACCCATCACTTTTGACCTTGAATATCTCCAGGAATGAGGCCTCCTCCAGCACCTCTCTGGGCAACCTGTTCCAGTATTTTACCAGCCTCAATGTGAAAAAAATCCTGCTTATATCCAACATATCCTCCTTATATCCCCTGCTCCAGTTTCAAACCATTGCCCCTCATTCTATCACCAGAAGCCCTTCTAAACAGTCCCTCCCCAGCCTTCCTGTAGGTCCCCTTCAGATATTGAAATGCAGCTATAAGGTCTCTCCAGAGCCTTTTCTTCTCCAGTCTGAATAACCCCAGCTTTCAGCCTTACTTCACAGCAGAGGTGCCCCAGCCCTCTGACCAACTTTGTGGCCCTCTTCTGGACGCACTCCAGCAGGACTGTGTCCTTCTTGTGTTGAGGGCCCAACAGTACTTCAGGTGATGTCTCATCAGAGCAGAGAATCACCTCTCTTGGTCTGCTGACCACATTTCTTTTGATGGAGCCTATTTGCTTTCTGGGCTGCAAGTGCACACTGCTGGCTCATGTCCAGCTTCTCATCCACCAGTACCCCCAACTCCTTTCCTGCAGGGCTGTTGTCAATCTCATCATCCCCCAGCCTATATTGGTTGAAGGATTGCCTTGACCCAGATGCACACAGAATCATACTTAGAATCACAGAATCAACCAGGTCATCCAAGATCATCCAGTCCAACCTAGCACCCAGCCCTAGCCAGTCATCCAGACCATGGCACTAAGTGCCTCATCCAGGCTTTGCTTCAACACCTCCATGGACGGTGACTCCACCACCTCCCTGGGCAGCCCATTCCAATGCCAATCACTCACTCTGCCAACAACTTCCTCCTAACATCCAGCCTAGACCTCCCCTGGCACAACTTGAGACTGTGTCCCCTTGTTCTGTTGCTGGTTGCCTGGCAGAAGAGACCAACCCCACCTGGCTACAATCTCCCTTCAGGTAGTTGTAGACAGCAATGAGGTCCCCCCTGAGCTTCCTCTTCTCCAGGCTGCACACCCCCAGCTCCCTCAGCCTCTACTCACAGGGCTGTGCTCCAGGCCCCTCACCAGCTTTGTCACCCTTCTCTGGACACCTTCCAGCACTTCAACATCTCTCTTGAATTGAGGAGCCCAGAACTGGACACAGCACTCAAGGTGTGGCCTGAGCAGTGCTGAGTACATCTTGCACTTCACCTTGTTGAACCTCAGGATATTCTCCTCAGCCCACCTCTCTAGCCTGTCTAGGTTCCTCTGGACCAGTGGACATTCACACCAGACCTTTACATCCTCATGCTGGGTAGTTTATTAGGTGAGGGAAAGCTAAAGGTACCACTGGCATACATGCATTGCATCAAGGAAGCGTGGCAGCTTGTGCTTGTGCTGGGCTTCCTGTACTTCCTTGCCTGTGGTGTGTAATTCCTTGTCAGAGTTCTTTGCTATGCATAATACTTTCCATGCATACATTTTAAATCTCTTGAACTCTGTAACAGTTGTCCAAAGTCCTGCTGTAAAACCTGCAGCCTGTGAGCCAACTCGATGTTCTTAGCCCAGTGCTAATGCTCTGCATGTGCATGGGTGCATGAGTTGCCCTCAGCCAAGGACCCAAAGTGTCTATGGAACTTCCGGCAGGTCACAGCCACAAACACCTGAGCAGACACAGGACAGCTCAGGACATGCTGCCTGTTTCATAAGCAGGCAGAGCAAGGCAGAGAGGCACTAAGGCACATGGCTGACACCCCACAGGACTGCAGGGGCAGAGCCAGGAACAGACTGCCAACATCTTGGCTGGCTTTCTTGGCTGCACCGAGCCATATGGGGTGAGGTGTGGGCAGGAATGTGTGGAGGGGGAGGCTCCCAGAGAACAAAACTGGTTGTTTTGTGCTCTAGGTGGATGTATGAGCTCAGGCAGAGACGTGGGTGCAGTACACAGGCTGCCCTAAATTACACTGAGTTGCTACAGGTGTTTCTGCAGGGCCCTGTGTTCTTGCTCCATGAACAGGAGTTGGCAGGAAAATATTAACCACTCACTGCTTAATTCTGCCATTGTATGTTTTCCCTTGGGTTAAGGGCAGGGGAACAAATCACAGAATCAGAGAATGGTTTAGGTTGGAAGGGACCTTAAAGGTCATTTAGTTCAACCCCCTGCCATGGGGATTCTGCTAGACCATATTGCTCAAGGCCTTGTCCAACCTGGCCTTGAACACCTCCAGGAAGGGGGCAGACACAACTGCCCTGGGCATCCTGTTCCAGTGTCTCACCACCTACACTAGAAAGAACTAACATCCAGTCAAAATGCACCCTTCTCCAGCTTAAGTCCATCCCCTCTCATTCTGTCACAATAAGCTCTTGTAAAATGCCCTTGCTCTTCTAAATCCAAGCTCTTGGACCAGATAACCCAGCTTGGAGGTCATTGAGAACTGGGGAAAAGAGTGGCCCTCAGACCTGTTTTACCACTGAAGCAATGCAGAAGGGCTGGTGCAAGATAAACATCCAGAGCTCTTTTCTCAGGCTTCTCCTTCCCCTGCCAAGTTGGTCGAACCAGAAATGTGCCATGCTTGTGACAGTCACCTGCCCAAACATAGACAATCCTCAGCATACAACTCTCAGCATGCAACTACCTGAAAGGAGGCTGTAGCCAGGTGGGGTTGGTCTCTTCTGCCAGACAGCCAGCAACAGAACAAGGGGATGCAGTCTCAAGTTGTGCCAGGGCAGGTCTAGGCTGGATGTTAGGAGGAAGTTGTTGGCAGAGAGAGTGATTGGCATTGGAATGGGCTGCCCAGGGAGGTGGTGGAGTCACCATCCCTGGGGGTGTTCAAGCAAAGCCTGGATGAGGCACTTAGTGCCATGGTCTGGTTGACTGGCTAGGGCTGGGTGCTAGGTTGGACTGGATGAGCTTGGAGGTCTCTTCCAACCTGGTTGATTCTATGATTCTGTGATTCATTTTTATGGCCCCACTTTATTGAATAAGGACAAGTTGTCCACACAAAAGTCAGCCAGAGGAGGTTTGTCCTAAGCCAGCCTGCTTCAGTATCCTCAAGCACTGGAAAGATTTTCTTCAGAAGCAGGAAGTATAAATTCAAACAAAGAACATGGCTTAAGCAGAAGTAAAATATTTTAAGATCTAACACTGGCCTTTTACTTTAAGAGTGTACTTTAAGGATCATAGAATGGTTTGGGTTGGAAGGGACCTTAAAGATCATCTTGTTCCAACCACCCTGCCATGAGCAGGGACACTTACTGTTAGACCAGACTGCTCAAGGCTTCATCCAACCTGGCCTTAAACATATCCAGGGAGTGGGTGCCCACAATCTCCCTGGGCAACCTGTTCCAGCATCTCACCACCCTCACTGGAAAGAATTTCTTCCTAATATACAGTCTAAACCTCCCCTTCTATGGCTTAAAGCCACTGCCTCTCCCCCTATCACTACAAGTCTTGTATTAAGTCCCTCCCCAGCTTTCTTGCAGGTCCCCTTCAGGCACAGTACACAGGCTGCCCTAAATTACACTGACTTGCTAGAGGTGTTTCTACAGGGCCCTGAAGGCTGCAAGAAGCTTATAGCAGAGAAGGCTGCTGTAAGGTCTCCCTGGAGCCTTGACTGCCAGCCCAAAATTGCAGGCAAGCTGGAGTGGGACTATTTCTTTGTTCTCTTTGCAGAGCACCTAATGCGCTCCCGTGCCGAAGGCTCTTCAGCAGAGTCAAGCAACCACAGTGGTGCTGGTGCTTGGAGACATCCCTCTGTATCTACAAATGAAAGGTTACTGCTTTTCTGCCTCCAGCCCTGTCCCTGGAACAGACTAGCAACCTGTTTCAGTTCATGCTTTCCACTTAGGTTAACCTCAGGCACTTGGTTTCAACTTGATTGGAAACAAGTGTGCTGAAAGCGGTCTGCTCTTGTTTCACTTTACAGTGTGGCCTGCTGCCTGGCTCCGCTCTGGAAACTACTATTTCCCTCCTATACCTTCTGAAAAGCCAAAGATCTATGCCTAGACATTTTTCTTGTGTATGTGTGTGTCTTTCCACTTTCAGTAGCTGCATCCTTCACAAAGAACAGCTTGTTGTTGTATGTACTAGCTCTGCATGTCACATAGAATCACAGAATCAACCAGGTTGGAAGAGACCTCCAAGCTCATCCAGTCCAACCTAGCACCCAGCCCTACCCAGTCAACCAGACCATGGCACTAAGTGCCTCATCCAGGCTTTGCTTGAACACCTCCAGGGACAGTGACTCCACCACCTCCCTGGGCATATTTCTGTGACATGACAAAAACGCTGCTGTGTTTTAAGGGCAGGTGTCCCAGAGGGAGTTTTGTATCACAATGAATCCACCACTCCTGTGTCCTGTCCTGACAGAATGAATATAGAATTATACAATCATTAAGGTTGGAAAAGACCTTTAAGATCAACAAGCCCAAATATAACCCAGCTACCATTACCATTAAACTACACCCTGAAGCACCACATCTGGGATGGAAGAGCAGGCAGTGAGGTGGGTTAGGAACTGGTTGCAAGATAGAGTTCAGAGAGTGGTGATTAATGGTGCCAGGGCCAGCTGGAGAGCTGCGATCAGTGCTGCGGCCAGTCCTGTTCAACGTCTTTATCAGTGACATTGATGAGGGCACAGACAGAGTCTGCTCAGCAGGTTTGCTGATGACACCAAGCTGGGAGGCTTGGCTGAGACAGCTGCAGGCTGTGCTGCCGTCCAGAGAGACCTGGACAGACAGAGCTGGGCACAGAGGAACCAGATGAGGTTCAACAAGGACAAGTGCAGAGTCCTGCGCCTGGGGAGGGATAATAAACTGCACCAGTCCAGGCTGGGAGGTGATCTACTGGAGAGCAGCCCTGGGGAGAGGGACCTGGGGGTCCTGGTGGATAACATCCATGGCACAGCAATGTGCCCTTGTGGCCAAGAAGGCCAATGGGATCCTGGGGTGTGACCAGCAGATGAAGGGAGGTTCTCCTCCCCCTCTACTCTGCCCTGCTGAGACCTCATCTTGAATACTGTGTTCAGTTTTGGGCTCCCCAGTTGCAGAGGGACAGGGATCTGCTGGAGAGGGTCCAGCAAAGGGCTACGAGGGTGATGAGGGGACTGGAGGGCAGGGCTGATGAGGACAGGCTGAGGGACCTGGGGCTGTTTAGTCTGGAGAAGAGAAGACTGAGAGGGGATTTAATAAATGTTTCTTAGTATCTGAGGGCTGCCAGGAGTGGGGGGACAGGCTCTGCTCACTGCTGCCTGGGACAGGACAAGGAGCAATGGGTGTAAGTTGCAGCACAAGAGGTTCTGCCTCAACACAAGGGGGAACTTCTTTACTGTAAGGGTCCCAGAGCACTGGCACAGGCTGCTCAGGGAGGTTGTGGAATCTCCTTCTCTGGAGCCTTTCAAGGCCTGTCTGGATGTGTTCCTGTGTGATCTGTGTTAGATAGGATTGTCCTGCTCTGGCAGGGGGGTTGGACTGGATGATCTCCTTGGGTCCCTTCCAACCCCAAACATCCTGTGAGCCTGGGATCTCCAGGGATGGCACCACCACCTCCCCTAAGCAGCCTATTCTGACTTCTCAATGCTCTTTCAGTAAATAAATGTTTCCTAAACCTCCCCTGCCACAGTATCTGATGATGCTTGAACCTGTGGGACTTTAAGAAAGGGCTTTAATTGCCCTGTGTGTTTATGCTGGTGCAAATGCTCTTAAACATCCCCAGACAGGCGTGCAGTATGGCTTGCAAGTACAAAGGATCAGCCACAGAATGCACTGGGTTGGAAGGGACCTTTAATGGTCATCCAGTCCAGCTCCCCTGCAGGAAGCAGAGACGTATCCAACTAGATCAGGTTGCTCAGAGCCTCATCAATCACCTTGAACGGGGCTTCAACCACCTCCCTGGGCAACCCCTTCCAGTGTTCTACCACCCTCATGGTAAAGAACTTCCTAAATCTGGCCTTCTTTAGTTGAAAACCATTGGCCCATGTCCTAGTGTCACAAGGCTTTGTAGAAAGCCCCTCTTTCTTGTAGGCCCCCTTCAGCTTTCTTGCAGGCCCCCTTCAGGTGCTAGAAGGCCACTCCAAGAATTTCCTGGAGCCTACTCTTCTCCAGGCTTGGACAGCCCCAACTCCTAACGCCTGTCCCCACAGGGGAGGTGCTCCAGATCATGCAGATGCTGTTGGCATAGGGTGGCTGTTCTTACCCCCAAAGATACCTGCTTAACCCCAAAGATACCCTTCTGCAGGCTTGGACAGCCCCAACTCCTAAAGCCTGTCCCCACAGGGGAGGTGCTCCAGATCATGCAGATGCTGTTGGCATAGGGTGGCTGTTCTTACCCCCAAAGATACCTGCTTAACCCCAAAGATACCCTTCTGCAGGCTTGGACAGCCCCAACTCCTAAAGCCTGTCCCCACAGGGGAGGTGCTCCAGATCATGCAGATGCTGTTGGCATAGGGTGGCTGTTCTTACCCCCAAAGATACCTGCTTAACCCCAAAGATACCCTTCTGCAGGCTTGGACAGCCCCAACTCCTAAAGCCTGTCCCCACAGGGGAGGTGCTCCAGATCATGCAGATGCTGTTGGCATAGGGTGGCTGTTCTTACCCCCAAAGATACCTGCTTAACCCCAAAGATACCCTTCTGCAGGCTTGGACAGCCCCAACTCCTAAAGCCTGTCCCCACAGGGGAGGTGCTCCAGATCATGCAGATGCTGTTGGCATAGGGTGGCTGTTCTTACCCCCAAAGATACCTGCTTAACCCCAAAGATACCCTTCTGCAGGCTTGGACAGCCCCAACTCCTAAAGCCTGTCCCCACAGGGGAGGTGCTCCAGATCATGCAGATGCTGTTGGCATAGGGTGGCTGTTCTTACCCCCAAAGATACCTGCTTAACCCCAAAGATACCCTTCTGCAGGCTTGGACAGCCCCAACTCCTACAGGCTGTTCTCACATGGGAGGTGCTCCAGATCATGCAGATGCTGTTGGCACAGGGTGGCTGTTTTTAACCCTAAGGATACCTGCTTAACCCCAAGGATACCTGCTTATCTGCCTGTGTTCCTGGATTTATGGTTTGTCTCCAAAGTTCCTACTTCTTGATCTGTGTATGTAGACACGAGGGAGTGGCAACAACAGATGACCAGAATCTGCTGATTTTTGCACACAGGGGGAAGCTTATGCCCATGAATAGTGCCATTATACTCAGCAGGGTCACTTCTCTGAGAAAGATTGATCACATTATTTCATGAAGGACCAGCTCCTGACCGAGCACAGCCTCTGAGGAAATGGGTTGGCGTGGAAAGAGTCTAAAAAATCTCTTTTCCTGCACTGAATTCAAAATAGCATTTCTCTGAC
The DNA here is from genome assembly GCA_013400475.1 of Tricholaema leucomelas. NCBI lineage: Eukaryota > Metazoa > Chordata > Aves > Piciformes > Lybiidae > Tricholaema lacrymosa > Tricholaema leucomelas. The sequence continues at coordinate 146,290 of WAAF01003259.1, read as the reverse complement.
TGGAAAAACAAACATAAGCTCATTTTGGATGTCTCTGTCTGTCTGCTTGTGGGATTGGCAATCACAGAATCACAGAATACAATCCACACTTTCTGCTCTACTGGGGACCTCCCCCTGCCCCTGTTTACCCTCTAAAGGTTATGCCTTAATTACTAAAAGCTGCTCCTCTGTGACATCAATTCCCCTCTCTAGGGGAAATTCCTAGCAGAGACAAATTGCTGTCTTCTTTTTTCTTCCCTTCCCTTCCCTTCCCTTCCCTTCCCTTCCCCCCCTCCCCAGTTCAGACCAACCCCAAGCCTGCCACCTGGGTTTGACCTTGAGGACTACTTTGGAGCAAGTCACCGAGCCTGCTCTCCTGAAGTGCTGACATACAGACAACTATTTCCAATGAGTTATCTTGACACAGAAATCATGCTGTATCACAGCCAAAAGCCTGCTGCCTCTGCCAAGTGGGACCCGTGCCCAGGGGCTGCAGGAGCTGAGAAAGTGCAGTCTGTGGCCTACCTGGAATCCAAAAGGACAGCATCCTGCACATGTCACAGCTCTGCCTAATAGTACATCAAGCCGGCGTGATGCCACTTGCATTTGGCATCTGGGCGCTTGGGAATCATCATCTCCTCCATGGGATGTGCTCACCCAAAGCTGCCCAACCCAGCGAGGAGGGTTTTGCACCAGCAGTGGCCTGGTTGTGAACGACTGATGCGTGGGTGCCACCTGAAAGCATTGAAACATAGAATCATTTAGGTTGGAAAAAGACTTTCAAGATCATCAAGTCCAACTATTAACCGTACTTTGCCAAGGCCACCACTAAGCCATGTCCCCTCAGGCACCACATCTACATGGCTGCATTAGTCCACGCTTCGAAGCCAATCGCACGGGGATGTGGGTGGCTTTTAGCTCCGCGGCCCCGGGGCTGCAGACATTACCTTGGCTTAGACCTCAGGGGTAGAACACCAATGCCGGCAGGCGCAAGGGTGGCTGTGATGCGGTGATAAAGCGAGAGGCTGTCCCCGTCCCCCCAGCCCCGGCTTGTACCGGAGCTCTGCACCGCCCGACGGGACCCCGGGTGGAAAATGATTTCGTGTGGCTTTAACCCACGGCGGCCAAAACGGGGCGGTAGTGTGGGGCTGGTTTTGTTTGGTTTGTTGTTTCGGGTTTGGTTATTTGTTTTTTCTTTTTACTTAGTTAACAATGGAAACTTTTTTTTTTTTCACTATTTCCCTCCAGCCGAGCGGCTAAAAAAAAAAAAAAAAAGAAACAAAACAAAAAAAAAAAAAGAAACTTGTTCCGCTGAGTTCAACCCCAGACAGGCTCACAACTTCCTTCCTGCTCTCCTACCCCCTCCCTCCGCTCTCCTCCTCCTCCTTCTCGCCGCTCCTCTCCCTCTCGTCCTCCTCCTCCCCTCTCCGCCCTTCCAGCCGCACGGGGAGCGGGTGCCGGGGCCGGAGTGCGGAGCTTCCCGCGCAACCTCCGAAGCGCGGAGGCGGGGAGAGCCCCGCATCCTCTCCTCCCCCCCAGCCACCCCCGCGGGGCGAGGAAAAGCCGCTCAGTAATCCGCCTGGGAGAGAGCGGGAGTCCCGGCCGTGCTCCGCGCCCGCGGAGATGGTTCCTGCTGCGCCCTGTGGTCGCCGGCGCCGGCGGGGGCTGCCGGATGCCGGGCACTGAAGGTGGGCACCGGTCCTGCTGCCAGGTAAGCGGCGGAAGGGGGTGGTGGTGAAGCGGCCGAGTCTTCTGTCGGGGTACTCGCCCCCCGAGCGGGGCAGGAAGGTGGTGGTGTGTGCCGGGCAAGTGTGCCGGGCAAGTGTGCCGGGTGCTGCCCCGCAGCTGAGCGGGCTGTCCCGCACCTAGCGCTGCCCCGAACAGCTTATGCCTCACCTACACTCTGACCCCGAGCTGGCTGTTGCACACCCAGCGCTGGCTCCGAGCAACCTGTCCCACACCCAGCACTGGCCCCAAGCAGCCTGTCCAGTACCCAAAATCTGTCTGGCACCGTGTGCCAACACTGACGGTCACACCCGAGCCAGAGCACTGGCAGTGCTGCAGTGCTGGGGGTCCTTACGAAACAGGAGATGTTTGGGCTCAGCGAAGCCTCACGCCGACTCCCAGGAAGCACCTGAAGGAATGGAGAGCCTTTTGGTTCTGTGGTCACTGGGGGCTGTGCTTAGAGGTGTGGGTATTTACCTGCCAGGAGCGTCACAGGGGGATGCACAGGGGGCACGCAAGTTGTTCCAAAGTTCTTCTAAAGACATGCACGCCCACATCCAGAGTTGGCGTGCCTGTGTGTAAACAGACCTGCACACTCGTGTAGGCAATGTGTTTGCGTAGCTCTAGCTCATTGCGTTCCTGTGCTCCAGCGTAGGATGAGGATTGCACCTCCGATGGCACATGGAACAATCAGGCATGACGGAAGGCACACTGATGTGCGGGCTGGCACAGAGAGGCACTTCCAAAAGCAGAGCGTCCCTCACACACACAGCAGGGCAGAGAGCAGCATGCCCCTCTGTGGCATCTGGGCTGTGACCTGGAGCTGGTTGTAGCCGTGAGTACCCCAGCAGGCAGACGTGCCCAGGAGAGGCACGCTGAGGCAGGGCACGCGTGAAGATGTGCAAAGCGTAGTTGTTGCGTGTGGCGAGTTAGCAGATGTGGTCTCATGCCGTACAAAAATGCGCAAGCAGGCTGCCTTCAGTTCTGTCATTGAACGGATCAAGATTTGATCTCGATCATAGTTGATAAGGTAGAAGATGGCAAATTTGGGCTGTTTGAAGTTTTTCCCCATCCTTCAAAAAATGTCAGCTTTTGGGAAACTTGAAAGCTGCCAACTTTCAGCTCATGACAGTTGACTGCATCACCCAAACTCTGTTGTGGGAACGGTGGCTGTGTGTCCTCTTGGACACCATTGCTGCAGCCGCATTGACAAACAACCTGGAGAGGGGGCAGATAAGGCAGGAAAGAAGAGAAACAGCCCCAAATCTGATTTCCTCTTGGTTCAGACCCTTCTGACAACCAGGCTAGCTCATACCCCCAGGACTGGCACACTGGGGATGCATGCAGTTGTGTGCAGGGACTGGGAAGAGCACATAGAAAAGGAAGAGACAAGCCAGCTGTGTGCGAGCTGGGGGCCGGGGTGCAGAGCTACTCTCACCTCTTTTCTCTTTCTCTCTCTCTCACTCTCTCTCTCTCTCACTCTCTCTCTCTCTCACTCTCTCTCTCTCTCTCTCTCTCCAGCTATCCCATTTTATGGAGCCGTGGGCCTGGGCCAGCTCAGCTCCCCTTCTGCCTCCCAGCGATGCTGCTAGTCCCAGTGCGGAGAGACCCTCGGCAGCCCCGCAGAGCCTGAGTGCCGAGGTGGCAGCGGCAGCGGCCCCCCTGTGCGCCCCGGCTGACTACTATGGCCGTGTACTGCTATGCGCTCAATAGCTTGGTGATGATGAATAGCAACAGTGAGGTGACGAGCGGTGGGAGCAAGACACCGCCTCCTCCCAGACAAGTGCTGCCCAGGGGCCCGGAGACAGCTGGCAGCTGCCGCCCGCTCCCTGTCTTCAGCTCAGCCCCGGTGCCACCCCGCTCCCCGCGCCGTGGCCCTGCTTTCCTCTTCCCGCCGCTTGAGGAGCCCCCAAGGCAGCCAGGCAGCCCCGGAGGGCGACGAGGCAGCCGCGGTGAAGAGGGGCAGCCGGCACCCACCACAGCACGGCAGCTTCAGCGGGAGCTGCACAACGTCCAGGTGAACCAGAAAGTGGGGCTCTTCGAGGCGCACATCCAGGCACACAGCTCTGCTGCCCAGCCACCACGGAGCCCCCGGCCGTCCCGGCCCCGGCCCGCCAGCCCCACAGTGCAGATGGTGGCGCTTGAAACCGGACCCCAGCCGCAAGCCTACAGGGAGAGTGAGGCCCACAGTGTTGCTGGAGTGCAGATCTGTCCAAACACTGAAGACCTGTCGAGGAGGCCAGTGGTGATGGTGGTTCCAGCTATGGGGGCTATGCAGGACAGCACTCCCCAGGAGCCGTCAGAGCCTGTGCCACAGCGAGGTGAGGTGATGGTGGCCCCCACAGAACTTGAGAGGCAGCACCCAGCCATCGGTGGGAGCATCCCTGCCGTTATTGTCACGGACCTGGGGGGCCCGGAGGAGGAGGCGGGCGCCGTGCCCCCCGGCAGCCTGCCCGTCCGGAAGCTGTCATCATCCTCAGCCTCTTCCACTGGCTTCTCCTCATCCTGGGAGGAGTCCGAGGAGGACATCTCCAGCGACCCTGAGCGCACCTTGGACCAGACGCCAGCCTTCCTGCAGACCCTGGACCAGCAGAAGCCCCGAGTGGTGAGTCTCGTACCGGCCTTGGGGAGGTGGGACAAGGCTGGCAGCATCCCTGCGCCAAGGCACAGCTGCAGTGGGTGGGTAGAGAGACGTCTGTCACATCGCAGGACTGCCGAGGAAGTTTCCACTTACTCAATGGTTCTTGCTTTGCCTCACATGAAAAGCTGATCCCTGTTCCTAATCTGAAAACCCCTGTTAGCAGGAGAGAGCAGTGGTACCCATCCCACTGTGCGTGGTCCTTGCAGAGCTTCCCTGGCACTGCAGGCCACATGCTTGTCACGCACCCGTGGACTGCAGGCTTCTGCTGATGTATGATTACGAGCCCCAGCGTTCCCTCAGCACAGCTTTCTTGGGTGCTGGAGGTTTCCCATGATTTCCATGGCATAATTTATTTCTTCCCTGGCGTTGAAACTGTGGAGTTGTGGGGCAGCTGTTAAAATCCATACTGGTGCCCTTCACTGCAGTGTCTGTAGGCCTTTGACATGGAAGCAGAAATCTCTAGAATTTCTGGTAATTCCCCTTTTGCATAAACCTGTTTTTTTTGGCATGTGAAGCATCTTACACTTAAGAGTAAGAAGTTCATTCGTTTCTGGATCTTTCATAGTTGTGGGGCTGGTTGGGATGCTTCAGATGAGAAAAAGGGTGAGGGTTGTATTACCCTTAGGGCAGAAAGGTCTCCTCAGAGAGGAGGGCTCTGAGGTGCTCTCCAAAGTCAGGCACTTGTGGGGTTCTGTGCGTCGCATGGAGAGTTTGTGCCGTGTCTGAGCGCTCCATACCAAAGTGTGCTTCGCTGCCAGCCGTCACCTCTTCACCCACAGGGCTCTGAACCGCTTTACCCCAGCGCAGGCTGTGCACCAGGAGGTTTCTCCAACCAGCACGTGGGCTCTCCCATCAGCCAGGGACTTGAGCTCAGCACTGGAGCCATGCACTGAAAAACTCTGAACAAGGCAAGGGAACCCAGTGGCACCTTAATTTTAAGGAGTTTGATGAAGGCTTATCAACTTGGAGTGATGTGGTTCACTGTGTTTAACCTTACCTGGGCACAGGGTAGAGAAACTCTTGCTGAGCTCAATGACATGAGGAAGACCAGCACGGGGAAATGGCTGAGTAAAGTGGAGACATCAGACTGCTGAAGAGCTGACAGGCAGGGGTTTGTAGAACGCTCAGCAGGCCAAAGTAAATACCTTTGCTTTTCTACTTGTTTTGTGCTGTCAGAAGAACTTGGGCTCAGTCCTGCTCAGGATGGAGAAGCACTTGAGGAAAAGCACAGTTAATGAAGCTCTGAGTCTGTGGCTCATCATGTTTGCAGACAGCTTTGTGTTTGGGGGCTCTGAGCTGATGAATCAGCTTTCTCCCTTTGGGAGCTGCTGCAATCCCTCTGCCGATTAAATTCTGCTGGGTTTGTGTGCATCAGCTGTAGTAATCTCTGCTCTATTCTCCACGCTAATGACTGTTTCTAGTGCCAGATCCTGCTGATTTTGCTGTTGAAAACAGTTTGCTGATTGGCACAATCATGCCCGATGCTCTTGTGGAAAGCTTCCTGGAGCCTGCAGCTGACTCTGCACAGCTTTCTGTGGCCTCCGGCAAGCTCAGCCAGGCTGGTGGCTTAGTAGCCAACAGGCGAGGCTCATTAGTATTGCCAAAAGGCCTGCATGAGAGCAAGTTCAGCTCAGGTCTAAGATCAGAGGAACTTTGCTGGGCTCAGTGGGATTACTCCAAACTAAGAAAGTTGAAAATCTGGTCCAAAATGTGTTGGGCAGCCTGAGGAGATGCACTTGATTTTGTGTTTCGGTACTGGAGTTGTCTCAGCAGGGCTAATTTACAATGGTACTTTCCACTGGGCTCCACAGGTCCCACAATGGGCTGCTCACTGGCTTTGGCAGGTCATAGTCAACTTCTCAGCAGGATGGTGTGCTAATGCCCAGTAATTCAGAGCTGATTCATATAAATAACAGCCAACTTGTGTGCTGATTGGCAGTGTCTTTTAAATCCATAATGAGAGCAGAAGGCAGCTACTGAAGTGGTCTCAGGTTGCACACTGATTTGTTCTCACAAACTCACTATTTCCTTTTAACGAGGCACATGCTCTGGAAATGAGTTGTGTAATGAGGGACAATGTGTGAGAAGCTCTCCCCACAACTCGTGCTTTTCCCTCCAAATGTGTCCTGGGAGACCTCAGCTGACAGAAACCAGCATCATTGTTTAGTCTGAAGAAGAGGCTGAGAGGAGACCTCATTGCTCTCTTACAAGTACCTGAAAGCAGGTAGGAGTGAGGTGGGGGTTGGTCTCTTCTCCCTGGTATCAGGGGGCAGAATGAGAGGAGATGGCCTGAAACTGTGCCAGGGAGGTTTAGGTTGAAGATTAGGTAAAATTTCTTTCCTGCAAGAGTGGTCAGGCATTGGAATAGGTTGCCTAGGGAAGTGGTAGAGTCACCATGCCTGGAGGTGTTCAAGAACTGTGTGGCCATTTAGTGATAAGACAAGGGGAAATGGATTTAAAATGGAGGAGGGTGGATTTAGACTGGATATTAGGAAGAAATTATTTACAGTGAGGGTGGTGAGATGCTGGACCAGATTCCCAGGGAGGTTGTGGATGCCCCCTTCTTGGAGGTGTTCAAGGCCAGGTTGGACAGAGCCTTGAGTAACCTGACCTAGTGGAAGGTGTCCCTGCACATGGCAGAGGTGTTTGAACTGGATGATAATTATAAGTCCCTTCCAACCCAAACTGTTCTATCAATCTGTGATTCTATGATTCTATGACACAGCAGTCTGTGACATGGTTTAATGGCCATGGTGGCCTTAGGTTGATCGTTGGGCTTGATGATCTTAGAGGTGTTTTCAAAACTAACTAGTTCTGTGATTCTATGATAATGCCTCTGGGTTGAGTAGGTGAACGTTGAGCAGGCAGAGAGTCCTGCCTGTCTGCACTGGGCACCGCTGGCGCGGGACGGCTTTTGCACCTGGAGGAAAGGCAACGGTGACTGACAGGGAAGTGGTTCTTGCTGGAGATGTGGTCTGCATCTCACATAGCTTGTTTACAGATTTGATGAACAGCAGGCTTGCTTCTGTCCTTCCTTTCTGGAGGCTGTCTGGCATAGCAAATCTGTTAGGGACGTCCGGTGTCTCCTGCTGTTCCTTGGGGTGTTCCCAGAGAACGTGCAGAGCCCTCTGGCTGGCACACACTCATCCTCCATTTGTACTTCAAATAAGAGACTTCAGTTGTGCTCAGGCCTGCAGATTGGCCTGTAAGAAAACGATGTTGCCTCACGAAGGGGAAAGAGAAAGCGTGGCCAGATTTTTGGACGCTGTGACCTGGAGCAGCTCAGCTTTGTTTATTGAAACCGTTTACTTAGTGCCTTGCTTGTCCATGGAGCGCTGTGGTGCCTGGTGGGCTGTGACTGGGGTACAGTGACCCTGCTGTGACTGTAACAAACTCCTGAAGTGTAGTGACAGTGAGAGCCATTTGATACTCTGCTGTTGTCTCATTGCAAGCCCGCTTAAGGTCTGACTAAACCTCCATGGAAGGGCTTTTGCAGCTGCGGCTTTGCCTGGGCTGTGGGCCGCTGCTGGAGAAACCCCACACTTGTTTGTTGATGCTTGCCAGGTTTCAAAGGCACTTAAGCAATCACACTTCTCAGACTGTGTGGGAGGGACACAGGCTGTCCAGGCAGCATGCTGGGATGGGGACACTGTGGTTTGACAATGCCACAAGACAGCACTCTGCACATCCCGACTGACAGCGGCATGGGCAGTTTGGGGAAGGAGCAGGTGCCTCTGATCACCTTCTGCTCAAGCCAAGGGAACAAAGTGGCAGCTGAAAGGCACCTGTCTCCATCATGGCATGTCTTGTGCTGAGGGATGGTTGGGTGGAATCACAGAATGATAGAGTCATTGCAGTTGGAAAAGGCTGTTAAGATCACTGAGTCCAACCACTGTCTAACTGTACCGGGGCTGCTGCTAAACCATGTCCTCAGCACCACATCTCAGCTCCAAGGACAGGAATCCAACCACCTCCCTGGGGGGCCTGTTCCAGTGTTTGAGAACCCTTTCAGAGAAGAAGTTTCTTCAAATACTCAACCTAAACCTCCCCTGGTGCAACTTGAGGCTGTTTGCTGTCATATGTAGGGAGTGAGAAGCTGCTCTGTCTCACACCCCCAGTGCTGTAAGTAGCCTGAGATTGTAGTGAAGTAGGGGGGTCAATTTCTTCTGTCTTGTATCAGGTGATAGAACAAGAGGAAATGGCCCAAAATTGTGCCAGGGGAGGTTTAGGTTGGATAGTAGGACAATTTTTTTTCCTGCAAAAGTGGTCAGGCATTGGAGCAGGTTGCCCAGGGAGGTGGTGGAGTCTCTATGCCTGGAGGTGTTCAAGAAACATATGGACGTGGCACTCTGGGACATGGTTTAATGGCCATGATGGTCTTAGTTTGAAGGTTGGACTTGATGATCTTAGAGGTCTCTTCCAACCAAAACAATTCTATAATTCCATGATTGTGACTTGACTCCTAAGCTGAATTTCATAGCCAGAATTGGCCCTGTTGTAGCTGTGACTCCCTCTGACTTCTCTGGGAAGATAAAAGTCTGTGAGGTTTGCTGTTTCTGGGGTTCCCTGTTTAGAATCATAGAATCAGTCAGGGTTGAAAGGGACCACAAGGGACACCTCTTTCCAACACCCCTGCCATGGGCAGGGACACCCTACCCTAGAGCAGGCTGCACACAGCCTCATCCAGCCTGGCCTTAAACACCTCCAGGGATGGGGCCTCAACCACCTCCCTGGGCAACCCATTCCAGCCTCTCACCACTCTCATGCTCAACAACTTCCTCCTCACCTCCAGCCTGAACCTACCCATCTCCAGCTTTGCTCCATTCCCCCCAGTCCTGTCACTCCCTCGTATCCTAAAAAAATCCTTCCTCAGCTTTTTTGTAGCCCCTTTTAGATCCTGGAAGGCCACAAGAAGGTCATCTGGGAGCCTTCTCTTCTCCAGCCTGCACAGCCCCAACTCTTTCAGTCTGTGCTCACAGCAGAGCTGCTGCAGCCCTCTGAGCATCCCCGTGGCCCCGTGGTTTGCTCTTCCCAAGGGAGAGCTGATATCCCAAGGTGTACTCAGCAGCAGGTTGCTTGGAGTCAACTCTTGGGAGCCATCTGTGCTCCTTAAGCAAAAGATAATTCCAGGTCTAGTTATTGCAGTGGGTCATTTAAAAACTTTGATTTAAAAGGCAGTTCTAATGATCTAAAACTGCTAATACCTGGGCAAATTCAGCTGTAACTAAAGGCTGTCTGTTTAGGCAGAGCCATTGCGTGTTTGAGAAGAAAAATTCTCAACACCTTAGCCACATTTAGTTGCCAAGTCGACATGGGCTAGCTTTTAGATGGAATCAGAGAATCAGGCAGGTTGGAAGAGACCTCCATGATCATCCAGTCCAACCTAGCACCCAGCCCTATCCAGTCAACCAGACCATGGCACTAAGTGCCTCATCCAGGCTTTGCTTCAACATCCCCAGGGACGGTGACTCCACCACCTCCCTGGGCAGCCCATTCCAATGCCAATCACTCTCTCTGCCAACAACTTACTCCTAACATCCAGCCTAGACCTCCCCTGGTACAACTTGAGGCTGTGTCCCCTTGTTCTGTTGCTGGTTCCCTGTGAGAAGAGCCCAACCCCACCTGGCTACAGCCTCCCTTCAGGTAGTTGTAGACAGCAATGAGGTCTGCCCTGAGCCTCCTCTTCTGCAGGCTGCACACCCCCAGCTCCCTCAGCCTCTCCTCATAGGGTTTGTGTTCCAGGCCCCTCACCAGCTTTGTTGCCCTTCTCTGGACACCTTCCAGCCCCTCAACATCTCTCTTGAATTGAGGAACCCAGAACTGGACACAGCACTCAAGGTGTGGCCTGAGCAGTGTTGAGTACAGGGGCAGAATAACCTCCCTTGTCCTGCTGGCCACACTCAAACAATAATGCAACCTTCTGCCCTAAATCCCAGGATTTGTCAATTCCTTGGAACCACAGACAAAGCAATAGATGAATGGGTGAAAAGGCAGAAACTCTGCAAGTGTTTGCTATAGAAAAATGACATATGGAGGGGATAAAAACCACTCTGCTGGAAAAACAATGTCAGGCACTGCAGTGTTCCTCTTCCTGGCTTACCCTCAGCTGCTGTGGACGTATGGCAGAAGAGTAATAATCAGGCGACTCTGGGTATGTTGTGAACCCCCTGCTCTTTTCAACGTGCAGAGCAGCTTGCTCAGAGTAAGAGACTTCCCTCAGCCTGTGCAGAACAACAAGAGCTTTTTTTTGGGGAAAAAAAAAGCTAAAGGCATTGCTGCCAACAGGCCATTGGAAAGATTGATTTGTTTGACTGGTGATGGTGGTGACTGATTTCTGCATGCAGCTGAGTTTAGATATGGTCAGTGTCAGCCTGTGGGACCCTTGCTTGTTTCCCTTTGAGATTTTCCAGGGGCTGAGCTGCCAACAGCTCTCCTGATTTGTTCCTATAAAAATCCATCACATGAAATATGCTTTCATTCCCTTTCCTAGCTGTCACCTTGACCAGGAAGTCTCCACCTAACAGAAACCATGACCACAGGGCTGCGGCGCTGCATCCAAGCCCCCTGGATGTGTATCTTTCAGCTGGAAGTGTTTGTGTGTTCTACACCTTCTTCCCACTCTGCTCCTCTTAAAAGCTCCTAAGTTTATGAGCTTGTGAGAGGTACCACCACATCGAGATGCTTGAGCGTGTCCAGAGAAGGGCAACGAGGCTGGGGAGAGGCCTCGAGCACAGCCCTACGAGGAGAGGCTGAGGGAGCTGGGATTGTTTAGCCTGGAGAAGAGGAGGCTCAGGGCAGACCTCATTGCTGTCTACAACTACCTGAGGGGTGGTTGTAGCCAGGGGGAGGTTGCTCTCTTCTCTCAGGTGGCCAGCGCCAGAACGAGAGGGCCCAGCCTCAAGCTGTGCCAGGGGAAGTTTAGGCTTGAGGTGAGGAGAAAGTTCTTCAGTGAGAGAGTCATTGGCTACTGGAATGGGCTGCCCAGGGAGGTGGTGGAGTCGCCGTCCCTGGAGCTGTTCAAGGCAGGATTGGACATGGCACTTGGTGCCATGGTCTAGCCTTGAGCTCTGTGGTGAAGGGTTGGACTTGATGATCTGTGAGGTCTCTTCCAACCTTGGTGATACTGTGAGACTGTGAGACTGTGAAGAGTTTCAGTATGGGCTCTAGAACATGAGAGCCCTGATTGTTTGCTCCGAAGGGAAACTGTTACTGTAGTAATGTGGATCATTGCCCAGGGAAGGCGCTTAGCACACCAGGTAAGCTGCTTCCGTGGGAATGCATCCAGATGGGTCTTGAAAGTCTCCAGAGGAGACTCCACAACCTCTCTGGGCATCATCCCTCCCAAGGGTGATGGGCTTAATGTTTGGTCTTCTTCTACCTTGAAAATGCTTTTGGCTTTTCCCCACTTTTTAATGAATGCTTTCAGTACAGAATTGTTTGATGAAGAAAATATGCAAGAGACAGAGCAGCTGTGCTGTCGAGTAAGCCCCTCTAAGAAAATGGTGCATCTGCTGTAGTCCTGCTGTGGGAAGAGGATAGTGAGGTGGACACCTCTGTGTTGAACACTGAACATGTGAAGTTCCATCTAAGCATGAGAAGGGAACTTCTTTTATTTTGAAGGTGGTAGAGCACTGGAACAGGCTGCACAGACAGGTGGTGGAGCCTCCGTCTCTGGAGTCATTCACAAACCTCCTGGACACTGTCTTGTGCAACCTGCTCTAGGTGAACCGGCTCTGGCAGGACTAGATGATCTCCACTGGTCCCTTCTAACCCCTATAGTGTTGTGATTCTGTGTGTTTCCATGCTCAGAGCACCACACTCAGCAGACCTGACAGCACAGTGTGTTTTGTTTGCTGGCACAAGGACAGGACTCGCAGGCCTGAGGAGAAGGACCTGGGGATCTGGGTTGACAAAAAGCTCAGCATGAGCCTGCAGTGTGCACATGCAGCCCAGACAGCAACCCTGTGCTGGGCTGCAGCAAGAGCAGTGTGGGCAGCAGGGCAAGGGAGGGGATTCTGCCCCTTTACTCTGCTCTCCTCAGACCCCACCTGCAGTACTGTGTGCAGTTCTGGAGCCCCCAGCACAAGAAGGACATGGAACTGCTGGAGCCAGTCCAGAGGAGAGCCACGAAGATGCTGAGAGGGCTGCAGCAGCTCTGCTATGAGGACAGGCTGAGAGAGTTGGGGCTCTGCAGCCTGGAGAAGAGAAGGCTTCGAGGAGACCTTAGAGTGGCTTTGCAGTATCTGAAGGGAGCCTACAGGAAGGCTGGGGAGGGACTATTGACAAGGTCTGGTAATGTCAGGACGAGGGGGAATGGGTTTAAGCTGGCAGAGGGGAGATTTAGACTGGATGTTAGGAGGAAGTTCTTTACAGTGAGGGTGGTGAGACACTGGCACAGGTTGCCCAGGGAGGTTGTGGATGCTTCCTCCCTGGAGGTGTTTAAGGCCAGGCTGGATGAGGCCTTGAGCAGCCTGCTCTAGTGGGAGGTGTCCCTGCCTATGGCAGGGGGTTGGAGCTGGATGATCCTTGAGGTCCCTTCCAACCTAAACCATTCTATGATTCTATGCCCAGCAGGCTGGGCAGAGCTTCTGGCTCTTTGTAGATGGAGGCTCTGTGCTCTGGGGAGTTCAGAAAGCACCACTCTATTTGGTAGCTTATCTTCTACCTACTCATGTGGCCTTCTCAGGGAACAAGCAGCTTTTTGATGGGCTGCCACCCACGGAGGCTAAGTGAAGATGCTGCCATAACCCACTGAGAGACAAGTGGTGCTATTTCAAGTCCACTTTCATCAGTGCTTTTCAGCTCATTGGGAAGGGTTTCTTCTCAGCTCACATTCCCCATGACTGACAGCACAGGAATTGCATGGCACATAGCAGATCCTTTTCATAGGGAGGCTTACTTGATGGCACAGCTGCTCTCTTTCTTGCGTATTTTGCTTCTCAAAAAAATTAGTACTGAAAGCATTCATAAAAAGTGGGGAAAAGCCAAAAGCACTTTCAGGATAGAGGAAGAACATTAAGCCCATTGAGAGGGATGATGCCCAGGGAGGTTGTGGAGCATCCTCTGGAGACTCTCAAGGCCAATCTGGATGTGTTCCTATGTGACCTTACCTAGGTGATCCTGCTTTGTCAGGGCAATTGGACTCAGTGATCTCCAAAGTCCCTTCCAACCCCTACCATTGTGTATGATCCTCAGAGTCCCCAGCTCTGGGATGAGCAAAGTTTCTTGCCCTTCTGATGGGAAGCACAGGATGCCAGGAGCTTGGCTGCTTGAACTGTTCAGATGAATGTCCACAGGTTGAAGTTCCCAGACCAGTGCAGGTGTAACCATTTGGGCTACCTTTTTAAAGCCTTGCAATGACAAAAGCAATCAAATTGTAGTGTGGACCTGCCTCGTGTTTTCCATATTCTTGCTCTAATGTGTTAGGACAGATTTGCATGTGAAGAGAATACTGGTGGAGCACTGAGCTCCCATATGCCAGGAGATGACTGGGAGACAGTGTTGAGCTAATTGTTTTCTTTATCTGTGAGTCTGTTCTAACTCACTAGAGGAATGATGGCATCTATGTATGATGCTAAATGTTCTTGCAGCTAAGATTAGTCTCCTGTAATTGTTAGACATTATTTTGTTTACAGCAGTAGGTGAATTTGGCCTGTTTTCTTCCCAGGAAGCCCAGCCAAGCTTTCTAAGGAAGAGATGTTAATATTTAACCAAGGTGAAACTAAATGGTGACATTCATAGAATCACAGAGTGGTAGGGGCTTGAAGGGACCTCCAAAAGTCATGAGTCCAACCTACCTGCCAAAGCAGGATCACCTATGGCAGCTCACACAGGAATGCATCCAGATAGGTCTTTAGTGTCTCCAGAGAAGGAGATGCCACACTCTGTCTGGGCAGCAGGGTCCAATTCTGAGGAGATTGAACAAGGCCAAGTGCAGGGTTCTGCACTTTGGTCACAACAACCCCAAGCAGCACTACAGGCTGGGGACAGAGTGGCTGAGAGCAGCCAGGAGGAAAGGGACCTGTGGGGACTGGTGGATAGTAGCTGAAGATGAGCCAGCAGTGTGCCCAGGTGGCCAGGAGAGCCAATGGCATCCTGGGCTGTATCAGGAACACTGTGGCCAGCAGGACAAGGGAGGTTATTCTGCCCCTGTGCTCAGCACTGGTCAGGCCACACCTTGAGTGCTGTGTCCAGTTCTGGGCTCCTCAATTCAAGAGAGATGTTGAGGTGCTGGAAGGTGTCCAGAGAAGGGCAACAAGGCTGGGGAGGGGCCTGGAGCACAGCCCTGTGAGGAGAGGCTGAGGGAGCTGGGGGTGTGCAGCCTGCAGAAGAGGAGGCTCAGGGCAGACCTCATTGCTGTCTGCAGCTCCCTGAAGGGAGGCTGTAGCCAGGTGGGGTTGGTCTCTTCTCCTAGACAACCAGCAACAGAGCAAGGGGACAGTGTCCAGTTGTGCCAGGGGAGGTCTAGACTGGATGTTAGGAGGAAGAGAGGAAGACTGTTGGCAGAGAGAGTGATTGGCATTGGAATGGGCTGCCCAGGGAGGTGGTGGAGTTGCCATCCCTGGAGGTGTTGAAGCAAAGCCTGGATGAGGCACTTAGTGCCATGGTCTGGTTGATTGGACAGGGCTGGGGGCTAGGTTGGACTGGATGATCTTAGAGGTCTCTTCCAACATGGCTGATTCTGTGATTCTCCATTACTCTTACAGTAAAGAAGTTTTTCCCCATGTTGGGGAGGAACTTCCTGTGTTGCACTTTGTGTCCATTGCCCCTTGTCCTACCACAGAACACCACTGACAAGAGCCTGGCCCCTTCTTGATGCCCATCCTTCAGATATTTATAAACATTAGTAAGATGTTCTCCTCCAGGCTCAACAGCCCCAGGTCTCTTAGCCTTTCTTCATCAGACAGAAGTTCCAGTCCCTTAATCATCCTTGTAGCCCATTGTTGGACACTCTTTAGTATATCTCTGACCCTCTTGAACTGGGGAGCAGCCCAGAGCTGGACACAATACTCCAGATGTGGTCTCACTAGGCAAAAGTAGAGGCAGAGGAGGACCTCTCTTGAAATGCTGGCCACGATTTTCTTCATGCACCCCAGGATACCATTGGTTTTCTTGGCAACAAAGATGCATTGCTGTGTAGTGAATAACTTATTGTCCAGTAGGGCTTCAAGGTTCTTCTCCATGGAACTGCTTTCCAGCAGATCAACCCCTAATCTCTACTGCTGCCTGGTATTGTTCCTTCCCAGGTGCAGAACTCTACACTCTTAGCATTGTCAAATCACTGAGTAGCTTTGCAGCCTAATCCCTCTTCTCAGATACAGCTTTCTAAGCAATGTGGGCTGGGTTACTTGGAGTGGCCCTTTGTGGAATTCACCTTGCTTGGCCTCATTGGATTCAGGCTAACTCTTCTCCTAAGATACCTTTATTCTCTGTTGGCTATGATGGAGTCTTGAAGACAGGCCCAGGAGTGTGCTTAGGACAGAGGAATCTGTTTCTGAAGTACTCCTGAATGTCTTCTCTCAAAGTTGTGAGAATGCCATTCTTACCCATTCACATATAAGGCCAAGTCATGCATTACTGCACCTTGAGTACTGTGTCCAGTTCTGGGCCCCCCAGTTTAAGAGGGACATTGAGATGCTTGAACGTGTCCAGAGAAGGGCAACGAGGCTGGGGAGAGGCCTCGAGCACAGCCCTACGAGGAGAGGCTGAGGGAGCTGGGATTGTTTAGCCTGGAGAAGAGGAGGCTCAGGGCAGACCTCATTGCTGTCTACAACTACCTGAGGGGTGGTTGTAGCCAGGAGGAGGTTGCTCTCTTCTGGCCAGCACCAGAACAAGAGGACACAGCCTCAGGCTGTGCCAGGGGAAATTTAGGCTTGAGGTGAGGAGAAAGTTCTTCAGTGAGAGAGTCATTGGCTACTGGAATGGGCTGCCCAGGGAGGTGGTGGAGTCGCCGTCCCTGGAGCTGTTCAAGGCAGGATTGGACGTGGCACTTGGTGCCATGGTCTAGCCTTGAGCTCTGTGGTGAAGGGTTGGACTTGATGATCTGTGAGGTCTCTTCCAACCTTGGTGAGACTGTGAGACTGTGATAACCTGCACAGTGGCTGCCAGCAGTTCAGGAAAGCCTCTCTAGCCACAGCTCTGCCAGCTTCAAAAGCAAGTACCTCTGATTTGGCCTTTTGTTTGGTGTTTAGGCAGCAAAACGTGCGATTTGCCCTGTGGCAGGGTTGGTGACCCAGCAGTGCCTCTCGGCGTGAGCTGGGCACGGTCACTGCGGCGTGCAGCGGCAGATTTCAGTCTGGGCGTACGTCCCACCAAGGCACTCAGAACTGCTGGGGCCTTTTTGGAGGATCTAGGTTGCAGCTTCTTGTTTCCCAGGCACGGTAGGAGTTCACCATCACAGAGTGGCTATCATGGCTGTGTGTCTGTGGACATCCTCTCTGCTGTTGTCAGCTGTGAGCTGAGTGCCAGTGGTGTCTGACCTGAGTTTCTCAGAGGCAGACAAGGTTGGAGTCTGGAGCTGTGAGCTGAGTGCCAGTGGTTTCTGACCTGAGTTTCTCAGAGACAGACAAGGTTGGACTCTGAAGCTGTGAGCTGAGTGCCAGTGGTGTCTGACCTGAGTTTCTCAGAGGCAGACAAGGTTGGAGTCTGGAGCTGTGAGCTGAGTGCCAGTGGTTTCTGACCTGAGTTTCTCAGAGACAGACAAGGTTGGAGTCTGGAGCTGTGAGCTGAGTGCCAGTGGTGTCTGACCTGAGTTTCTCAGAGGCAGACAAGGTTGGAGTCTGGAGCTGTGAGCTGAGTGCCAGTGGTTTCTGACCTGAGTTTCTCAGAGACAGACAAGGTTGGAGTCTGGAGCTGTGAGCTGAGTGCCAGTGGTGTCTGACCTGAGTTTCTCAGAGACAGACAAGGTTGGAGTCTGGAGCTGCTGCACACTGCTAGGATCCAGATTGGCCTTTCCTCTCTCATGAGATTAATTTCAGTGTTACCATGCGTTTTAGCCACAGAATCATGGAATGGTTTAAGTTGGAAGGGACCTCCAAACATCATCTAGTTCCAACCTCCCACGGTAAGCAGGGAGACCTCCCACTACAACAGATCACTCAAGGGCTCATCCAACCTGGCCTTGAACACCTCTGGGAAGGAAGCATCCACAGCCTCCCTGGACAACCTGTGCCAGTGTCTCACCACCTTCACTGTAAAGAACTACTTCCTTCCTAACATCCAGTTTACATCTCCAGCTCTTCCAGTTTAAAGCCATTACTCCTCGTGCTGTCATTACAAGACCTTGTGAGCAGTCCCTCCCCAGCATTCACGTAGGGCCCCTTCAGATACTGGAAGGCTGCTACAAGGTTTCCTCAAAGCCTTCTCTTCTCCAGACAGAGGAGAAGAAAGAAGTGGGCTTTCATAGAATGGTTTCAGTTGTAAAAGACCTCTAAGACCATTGAGTCCAACCACTGACCTACCACCACCATGACCATTAAACCATGTCCACATGGTCCTTGAACACCTCCAGGAACAGTGACTTTACTACTTCCCATGGCAACCTGTTCACTCTTGCAGGAAAGAATTTTTTCCCAATATCCAAACTAAACCTCCCTTGGCATAATTTCAGGCAGTTTCCTCTCCTCCTGTTGCCTGATACTAGGGAGAAGAGGCCAACGCCTACCTCACTCCAGCCTCCTATCAAGGAGCTGTAGAGAGCAATGAGGTCTCCTCTCAGCCTCCTCTTCTTCAGACTAAGCAACCTCAGTTCCCTCAGCTGCTTCTCACCACACCTGTTCACCAGCTTTGCTGCCCTTCTCTGGACATGCTGCAGCACCTCAATGTCTTTCTTGCAGTGAGAGGCCCAAGACTGAGCCCAATATTTATTTGAGCTTTAGCCTCACCAGTGCTGAGTACAGGAGCACAATCACTTCCCTACTCCTGCTGGCCACAGAATGTAGTAAAAAATGGTTTTTTTCATCATCAACATGGAGAAAGAGACAACCTAGTAGAGGGAATTAAGTTCTTCCTTTCAGATCTAAGGTTTATTGCTGGCCAAAACACAAGGATTGCTTTTAGGTTGACTACATAGGGGGTAAAAGAAGAGCAAGTGCTTAGCTCTCATAGCTTCTTGCAGGCAGTACATTGTATTATCTGATCAACCCTACACAACAGGAACTGCATTAACATTCAGCATTGTTGTGGTTTTAGGTAATAGTAAAAAGTCTCTCATCTTTCAAGCCTGTGTGCTGGGCTGCATCAAGAGCAGTGTGGGCAGCAGGGCAAGGGAGGGGATTCTGCCCCTTGGCTCTGCTCTCCTCAGACCCCACCTGGAGTCCTGTGTGCAGTTCTGGAGCCCCCAGCACAAGGACATGGAACTGCTGGAGCCAGTCCAGAGGAGAGCCACGAAGATGCTGAGAGGGCTGCAGCAGCTCTGCTCTGAGGACAGGCTGAGAGAGTTGGGGCTCTGCAGCCTGGAGAAGAGAAGGCTTCGAGGAGACCTTAGAGTGGCTTTGCAGTATCTGAAGGGAGCCTACAGGAGGGCTGGGGAGGGACTATTGACAAGGTCTGGGAATGTCAGGACGAGGGGGAATGGGTTTGAACTGGCAGAGGGGAGATTTAGACTGGATGTTAGGAGGAAGTTCTTTGCAGTGAGGGTGGTGAGACACTGGCACAGGTTGCCCATGGAAGTTGTGGATGCTTCCTCCCTGGAGGTGTTTAAGGCCAGGCTGGATGAGGCCTTGAGCAGCCTGCTCTAGTGGGAGGTGTCCCTGCCTATGGCAGGGGGTTGGAGCTGGATGATCCTTGAGGTCCCTTCCAACCTAAACCATTCTATGATTCTATGATGTGCCTGAAAGACACACTTGGGTTCCGGAGTGACGTACCAGTGGACATGAGTTTGATTCAAAGGACAGTATCAGATTATCTCTTCACTCTTTACTTCACACATTTGACTTGCAGAGAGGGTGGAACCTGCAGTTTCTCTGCCTGTGGACCTCACTGAATTAATGTGAGTTTTGCTTAGAGTTTCATCCATAGCTTCTGAGTTTTCATCCTTGTCTTTAAGTCTCGTACTTGGGATTTTGCAAGGTAGGACTCTTGGACGGTGTGAAGCAGAGGGAGGTCTCTACCTGCAGGCTTCTCTGTCACAAAACTCCTCTCAGCCTGAATTCTTTGGGTTTTGCCTGAATGAAGACCAATAAACCAACACCAGGAGTAATCAGGACAGTGTCTTGCTAGTGAGCGGGGCCAACCCTCTCCCCTCATCAGCACCTGCAGAAGGGCTGTCAGAAATGTGGCACTGAGTGGAAGTTAGCAGAAGGCTGAACAAAAGCAGCCTTCAGCATCACCTCCTCCTCCCCCTTTGCTTCCTGTCCCTTTGCCCTTGCTTGGGCAATTTGACTGCAGCAAGATAGAATCAAAGAACCCTCTTCCTTTGCTAAACAATTCTGCTGCTTTTGTTAGGGTCAGATAAAATGCTGATAAAAGCTGTTGTAGCTCCCCTGAAGCCAGCAGGAGCATGCTGCAGATTTGGTCCTTGATGTGTTGTTGCTTTTTGTTTGGTTGTTTGTTTTTTTTTCTTTCACCTTGTTCTCCCCTGCATATATCCAGTTACATCTTGTGGTAAATCCGACCCTGAACTGACACAGAGATGCAGTCCCCAGGGGAGGGTTGCCTATAGGTAGGCACAGTGCTTCAGAGCCTTTGGGGACAAGAAGTTTGTAAATGGAAAGATCTCCAGAGTGCCTTTTTGGAAAGGGCAGTTTAGGTTTCAGTGTTTCTTTCCCCTCTCCCCTCTCCCTCTCCCCTCTCCTTCTC
>WAAF01003259.1:114358-126055 GCA_013400475.1 Tricholaema leucomelas | reverse complement strand
TCTCCTCTCCCTCTCCTCTCCCCCTCCTCTCCCTCTCCTCTCCCCCTCCTCTCCCCCTCCTCTCCCTCCCCAACTTCTCACTAAACAGTCTCCGATCCCCGCTGCTTGGGAAAAGGGCAGGAGTGAAGCCTGGCCTTTAGCTCCCTGCTGAGCCTCGTCCATTGCAGCCATACTTCGACAAAGGTTTTATCCCATTTTTGTTAACTGTGTACTTCAATACAGTGGATGAGGGAGCCTGAGTGTACCCCTCAAAAGAGGGAAGACTGTGGCACTGAGAAAGGGAAGGGGTGAGAAGGAGGTGAGCAGCCTCCTTCTCACCAAGCTGACCATAGGAATGCTTTGCCAGCAGCTGCAAGCCTCATTGGATATCCAGGGATGTCCTCCCACTCCAAGCAAGGTGCAGCGCAGTTGGGGAAGAATTAGCACCGTGTCCAAATGTAATATGGTTGCTATTATGGGTAATACATATTTAATACTCTGCAGGGACCATTCAAGCATACATCTGTAGGAAGAGGGGGGAAAAAAAAGTTAGGTTTGCTTTTTTTGGCAGGCTGGAGATTGGAGAGGCCAACCTGCAATCTTCTCTTGGTGTGTTTTACGTGGGTGGGTTTTGTGAAGTTACAGGCAATGTTATTGCACCCCTAGGCCACTCACATTCAATTCTTCTCCAGTTTTAACAACATTCTTTCCAGGCTCAGCTACATTTGTTTTTCTGTTCTCTATGGCAATTGATGATCTAAGTGTAAAATGTATAACTTGGGCAGGATATCCTCTTCTATATTTCTTCCACAGCTGTAGCTGAACCAGGACGATATAATCCAGTGACATGTTGTAATGCCTAATGCTTTCTTTAATACATTCCAGATTAAGGCAGTCTGCAAAGTTTACATATCCAAAGTAATACATTTAAACAATAAACCAGACAAATCCTGACCTATGATTGTGTCCTGAGAGTGTTGGATGGGTTAGATTATTCCCCCCCGCCCCGGCTTCTATCTTCTCTGGTCTGCCTAAAGCCTGTTTGTAGGAAACTCAACAGGACAGATAAAAGATGATGAGACAAACAACTTAATCCCTTAATAATGTCAAGTGGAAAATCCAACAACAGATTGGCAAGGAACTCAAATAACAACTGCAAAGTGGCCTTCGCTGAGGACTGCAGACCTAGTTTAAAAAAACCAAGCTTGGAATATAATTAGAGATGAGCCTGAGTCAGTACCCACAGGTTCAAACATTTCCTTGAACTCTGGAATGAAGCCAAATTCCCTTTTGTTGGTGATTTTTTTTTTTTCCTTCATCCATGCCTGTGTAGTATCAACTTAGCTCCATTGAGGTTAGTTCAACATCACCTCATGCACCTCAGCACTTACACAAAGGTGTCAGAGTGGTATTTCCACCTCTGCTTGCTGTTATGGATGGGAGCATGGGGTAGTGGTGAGGGTACACTGCCCAGGTAGCTACTTGTCCTATGGCAGCAGCAGGGGCACAAGAGCTGGGCACCACTTACTTAGTGGCACTGTAATGGCCTCTGAGACCCACTATCTCACTCTGCTCTTGCTGGAGACTGGTACACAGTTGGCACCCTTGTTCCTGCTGCTTAGGGCAATCTTAGGCTGGGGGTTGTAGCCAGGTGGGGTTGGTCTCTTCTCACAGGGAACCAGAAACAGAACAAGGGGACACAGCCTCAAGTTGTGCTGGGGGAGGTCTAGGCTGGATGTTAGGAGGAAGTTGTTGGCAGAGAGAGTGATTGGCATTGGAATGGGCTGCCCAGGGAGGTGGTGGAGTCGCCGTCCCAGGGGGTGTTGAAGCAAAGCCTGGCTGAGGCACTTAGTGCCATGGTCTGGTTGACTGGATGGGGCAGGGCGATAGGTTGGCCTGGATGATCTTGGAGGTCTCTTCCAAGCGGATTGATTCTATTCCATTCTATTAATAGATGTGCCTTGAAAGCAAGGTTGTGGTCGCAGAAGTGGGAGGCACTGTGAAATGCAGTTGCCAAGCACCTTCAGGTAGAACGAGAGGAACTGGCTTGAAGTTGTGTGAGGAGAAGTTTAGGTTGGGCATCAGGGAAAATTTATTCACTGCAAGAGTGGTCAGGCATTGGAACAGGCTGCCCAGGGAGGTGGTGGAGATATCATCTGGGGAGGTGTTCAAGAAACGTGCGGCCATGGCGCTCTGGGACACGGTTTAATGGCCATGGTCATGTTAGGTCAATGGTTGGGCTCAATGATCTTAGAGGTCTTTTCCAACCGAAGCAGTTCTCTGATTATCTACCTGAATGGCTGTTGTATTTTAAAAGAAGCTGTGAAACCCGTTTGACAGAGCCCTGAGCTGTGTGCTCTGCTGGCTCTGTGGCTGTAATGTCGCTCTAGGAATTTGTGTATAAAACATTCCCAATCCATTCTCTCCCTCTGCTTGACAAATCCTGTTTCCCATCCATACTTTTAGCAGAGGAGGACCTAGCCTTGATCTTTCTGCAAAGCCCACAGAACAGCTGCGTCGGTCGTGCGTGTCGCAGGGTTTGAGCGAGGTGTGCCACCACTGAAAACAGCCTGTACAAAGCTTGTGCTTTCAAGATGAACCTCTGGAGATGCAGCTCTGAGCTGAACCAGACCCTCTCTCAGCTCATGTTGTCTGTCTCTCCAGGAAGCCCCTTTGCACAGCAGTGTAAAACAAACGGTTTGAAGCCATGGATACAGCTGAACTCCGTGACTGTTAGCAGCCTCTCGTCTCTGTCTCCTCTCGGGGAGAAAAGACTTGGCCTCTCTCCCCAGGTCTCTGTTTTCTCATGTTTCCCTTCATTGCTGGAATGTATTTTTTGAGCCAAGAAAGGCATCGTGGGGGTCGAGGTGTTTGGAAGTGGTAGGAGGAGCTGCTGAATCAACTGGGGTTGTTTAGTCTGGAGAAGTGAAGGCTAATGAGAGATTTTACTGTTCTCTACAACTACCTGCAAGGAGGTTGTAGTGAGGCTAGTGCTGGTCTCTTCTCCTGAGTAACTAGAGATGGGACAAGAGGAAATGGGCTTAAGTTGTGCCAGGGAAGGTTTAAATTGGATATCAGGAAAGATGTCTTTCCTGCCAGAGTGGTCAGGCATTGGAACAGGCTGCCCAGGCTGGTGGTGGAGTGGCCATGCCTGGAAGTGTTCAAGAAGTCTGTGGATGTGATGCTTCAGGATATGGCTTAGTGGTCATGGTAGTTGGGTTACAATTGAACTCGATGATCTTAAAGGTCTTTTCCAGCCTTATGATTTTATGATTCTAAGCAACCACAATGCTGAGCAGGTTCTGGGGCAGTAATGAGAGGGGAAATGCAGAGGTAGCACAGTGCCACCTCTGCTGGTCTTGTCTGTTCCTACATTGCACAGCCCGACTAGCTCTGCCTTTGGGCAGCTTAGAGGCAATTCCAGATCCCAGGTTTGTTCTTGTGGATGGGAACCCTTTCCAGAAGAGAGAAGACTCAGAGATGCCTGTTTAATATAGACTGTTCTCATACTTGAGCATATGCAGGAGTTGACCTTTCAGCACTGAAATAAGAAGTGATGGGAATAGAATGAATTACAGCCTTGAAAGAAAAGCCAAGTCACTTAGGCTTGCACCTCAGTAGGAGTCAAATGGGGAGGCTGAAAGAGCTACAGAGGGGCCAAATGACAGATTCAAAAAGCAGTCTTTCAGCAGTGGCTTTGGTGGCTCTTTGCTGAGATGTGAAATGAAGATAGGAGGTGATGAGGAGCCCTAGAAGTGAATTTCAATTATGTGGGTAGGCTGGAAAGACTCTGTTAGGGATGTTATCCTGAAAAAAAATCTGCAAGACCTAAAGATAGGTTGGATGTGAGGACTGAAAGAGATCCATCCAAGTTTTCCGCTTGCTGAAAGTTTCAGAGCTGGAGCGCAAACACTTGCAGATGAGAGCAGCAACACTTACACTTGCATGGCAAAGGCATAAATTGTTCTGTGAGTTGCCAGGCTGCAAAGAATCAAACCCCTGTATTGCAGTGCAAGCCTCAGAGCTACTATGTTTCCATCAAGGTTAAAGCCAAAAATCTTTGTAAGCCTGATAGCAGGCAGCTCTGAGTCCCCTGGTAACACTCCCTCAACCTTCAGGGTGCTGGTGTCCAAGGCAAGATTTTTCCAAGAGAACCAAAACTGAAAGCTCTCCCCTGGTATGCAGAAGCTGCAGCCTGATGAGGAACTCCCTCTGCTTGATGGCTTCTCTTGAACCCTACTCCCTCTTTGGTCTCAGCAGAGGGTTGCTCAAGGCTTTAATAGGGCAGCCACAGTCACGGGTTGGGCTGCTCTATGCCACAGAGCTCATGGCTGCCCAAAGGGATGCCAGGGCTTGCCCACTTGGCCTGCCCTTCCACTAAACCATCTCTGCAGGGTCCCCAAGGCAGTCAGACCTCCAGCCCTGTCCAGACAAGTGCTGGCAGGACAGAAAATTGTAGGAGTTGGCCAGAGCTGGAAAAAACAGGTTTTTGGCAAGGAGTAAATTTTCCAGCAAATGCCAAGGGGGAATCAAAATGATTCACAAATTCAAACACATTTAACGAATAGTTCTGGCCTAGCAAAAAAAAACAAACCAAAAAACAACAGAGGTGGAGGAAGAGAGAAGGATGTTAAAAATAGCAGCGCTGTCCTTCTGACACTTTCAGAATGAATCCCTTCATTTTGGGAATGGTTTATGTTTTGCAAGCACTTGAAATGTAGATTTGATTCAAGATTTTCTTCTTGCTGTTGTTTTCTTCACTTCAAAGTTGACCTCACTCCTAAAACACAGTGAAAGGAGCGAATAGGAGAGCTTTTTTTAGAGCTTGCATAACCCCAAATGAAACACCTCCTTTTTGCTTTGGCTCTAGATGTGCCAGTTTGGAGCTTTCTTTCTACAGCCCCATGGTTTTAGCTGTATTCAGTCCAACCTGAACATCTCCTCTCTCCCTAGCATTTGGGTTGAGCTCTGATATGAAACACCTGTGCCTTGTCCAGCTCCTTTTCTGGCTAACCTTTAAGTCTAATGCCATGGAGCAAGCGCTTTAGTTTAATCTGAGGTCAACCACATGTTGCTGTGATTCAAACTGAAACCTGTGGTATCAAATGAATAAGAGCTGTAGGTTTTGTAGATAACTGACAGCTTCTCCAGAACCTCATGTAGAAAAAGGACCCAAAGCCCTGGGGCCCTGAAATCTGATCTAGAAATCTTCAGAGAAGCTGAATGGCAGACTTTCACCCCCCAGCTCCAGCACTCACACTGATGCCTCCTCCAACTGATTCATAGAATCAACCAGGTTGGAAGAGACCTCCAAGCTCATCCAGTCCAACCTAGCACCCAACCCTGTCCAGTCAACCAGACCATGGCACTAAGTCCCTCATCCAGGCTTTGCTTGAACACCCCCAGGGACGGTGACTCCACCACCTCCCTGGGCAGCCCATTCCAATGCCAATCACTCTCTCTGCCAACAACTTCCTCCTAACATCCAGCCTAGACCTCCCCTGCCACAACTTGAGACTGTGTCTCCTTGTTCTGTTGCTGGTTCCCTGTGAGAAGAGCCCAACCCCACCTGGCTGCAGCCTCCCTTCAGGGAGTTGTAGGCAGCAATGTTCATCCTCACAGTGCAAATCAGTGTTTTATGGAATTTCCTGGCCAGTGAGCTGAACAAATGGCTAAATACAGAGCAATTCCATAGCCAGCAGGTTTAGTTTCTGTGTGTGGCAGCATGACATTCAGTAAAGGGAAACCAGCATAAACAGCTACTAATGAGTTCAGTGTAGCCCAAACCTGCTGTTTGCCTGGGCAGAGGGGAAGGAGCACTCCTGTGTGTTGTCCTGAAGGTTACTGTTTCACAAGGTGTTGTCTGCCCGCTTGGAACACAGTGTGCTGTTTCCTCAGCTGAAGACCATTCCTGGGCATCTGGAGCCGCTTTTCCTTTGCTGAGGTTTACTTGACTGTCTTATGAGCCCCTTCCTTATATACCCTGGGAAGTTTGGGCACAAAAGAGAGAAAAAAGGCACTCTGGTGTGGGAGGTCAAACTTACGAGCAGCAGCTTCTCTTGGACAGGAGCTATAGGGAAGATCTTTTCCATTTGTGGGAAGAGGAGGCTGAGAGGAGACCTTGTTGCTCTCTACGACCCTCTGAGAGGAGGTTGTAGTGAGGTGGGGGTTGGTCTCTTCTCCCTGGTATTATGTGATAGAATGGGCCAAAATTGTGCCAGGGCAGTTCTAGGTTGGATAGTAGGAAAAAAATTTCTTTGCTGCAAGAGTCGTCAGGCACTGGAACAGGCTGCCCAGGGTACTGGAGTCATCAACCCTGGAGCTGTTCAGGAAGGGTGTGGACATGGCACTCTGGGTCATGGTTTAATGCCCATTGTGGTCTTAGGTTGACGGTTGGACTTGATCATCTTAGAGGTCTTTTCCAACTGAAACAACTCTGCCAGTCTATGAATTGTTCAAGTTTTGATTTTCCCTGCAAGCCAGAAGGCTGGAAATGTGCTTTCATTTTAGAAAGACTTTCAGCCAGCAGCCTTCAAGAGCTGTGAGAGCGAGGCGAAGCTGGAGCTAAAACTGCATCAGCAGACAAATGGTCTATTGAGATAGCTGCTTCTCTTGGTCCAGAAGTGGTCTGGATGGAGAGAAAGGCCAGAAGGGCAGACCCTGTGAACAGCTTCAGCTTTCCTGTAACAAACAGATATTCCAGCTCTTCCCTCCCTGCCCCAGCTGAAACAAAAAGCCCATACACAACTAAAGCAAAATCTGCCTTCCTGTTTGTGTGTGTGTCAGGAGGCCTGGGACAGCAGGGGGGGACTCTACTTCTGCATCTCCTCCAAAATTCAGACTCATCTCCCAAGCAAAACCTGGAGGTAGGAGTGCAGATAGAGTTGCAGGTGGTCACCAAAGAACAAGGACCATATAAACTATACATGGAGGCTCACACTGATCTTAGAGGTCTTTTCCATCATGGAGTCCAACTGTCAACCTAAGACCGCCATGGCCATTAAACCATGTCCCAGCACGCCATGACCACATGGTCCTTGAACACCTTCAGGGATGATGACTCCATGTCCTCCTTGGGTAGCCTGTTCCAATGCCTGACCACTCCTTCACTGAAGAAATCTCCCCTAATATCCAACCTAAACCCTCTCTGGCACAGTTTGAGGCCATTTCCTCTCGTTCTGTTACCTGATACTAGAGAGAAGAGAGTTGTAGGGAGCAATGAGGTCTCACCTCAGCCTCCTTTTCTTCAGGCTAAACAACCTCAGTTCCCTCAGTTACTCTTTATAACACCTGTTCTCCAGACCCTTTACCAGCTCTGTTGCCCTTCTCTGGACCTGCTCCAGCATCTCGATGTCTTTCACATAGTGAGGGGCTCAAAACTAAGCATGGTATTTGAGGTGTGGCCTCTCCAGCACCATCTCAGCACCAATCCCAGGCACAGATACAGGCTGGGTGGTGAATGGCTGAGAGCAGCCCTGAGGAGAAGGACCTGGGGGTCTGGGGTGATGAAAAGCTCAACATGAGCCTGCAGTGTGCACATGCAGCCCAGACAGCAACCCTGTGCTGGGCTGCAGCAAGAGCAGTGTGGGCAGCAGGGCAAGGGAGGGGATTCTGCCCCTTTACTCTGCTCTCCTCAGACCCCACCTGGAGTACTGTGTGCAGTTCTGGAGCCCCCAGCACAAGAAGGACATGGAACTGCTGGAGCCAGTCCAGAGGAGAGCCACGAAGATGCTCAGAGGGCTGCAGCAGCTCTGCTATGAGGACAGGCTGAGAGAGTTGGGGCTCTGCAGCCTGGAGAAGAGAAGGCTTCGAGGAGACCTTAGAGTGGCTTTGCAGTATCTGAAGGGAGCCTACAGGAAGGCTGGGGAGGGACTATTGACAAGGTCTGGTAATGTCAGGACGAGGGGGAATGGGTTTAAGCTGGAAGAGGGGAGATTTAGACTGGATGTTAGGAGGAAGTTCTTTACAGTGAGGGTGGTGAGACACTGGCACAGGTTGCCCAGGGAGGTTGTGGATGCTTCCTCCCTGGAGGTGTTTAAGGCCAGGCTGGATGAGGCCTTGAGCAGCCTGCTCTAGTGGGAGGTGTCCCTGCCTATGGCAGGGGGTTGGAGCTGGATGATCCTCGAGGTCCCTTCCAACCTAAACCATTCTATGATTCTATGATTGTATGATCTCTTTAGATCTACGACCTGTTTAAAAGGAGTTGATTCCATGGACGTTGGGTGAATCCCGTTTCCAGCTGATAGGTTGCACAGTTCTGTTGGGTGCTGGATCTTCAGGGTTAACTTGAGTGAAATTACAGGAGGAAGGCAGTTTGGAAGTTGTTCACAACCTTCCATAACCAGTGGGTAGTTGTGTACAATGTTAAGGATAGCAGAGTACTGGAACAGGCTGCCTAAAGAGGTTGTGGAGTCTCCATCTCTGGACAGATTCAAAACCTGTCTGGACATGTTCCTGTGTGTCCTTCTGTTGTGGTTTTAAGCAGGACAGATTGCTCTTTTATCTCTTCCAAAAGGGCAACAGAAAACTGTTCCCCAAAGGACTGGGGGATTGGCAAGTTTAGATGGAAAGGCAATGAATGCACTGCAGTGCTATAGTGCTAGAGTGCAAAGCATAGAAAAAGTCACAAATTCATATCCAGCCTTGGCCCAGTCCTTTGACCTGGGCTTACAACAATCTCATTAGGCCAAAACCTTCTAGAACATTCTCCTAACCAGGCCTCAAATGCC
Organism: Tricholaema leucomelas; assembly: GCA_013400475.1. Classification (NCBI taxonomy): domain Eukaryota; kingdom Metazoa; phylum Chordata; class Aves; order Piciformes; family Lybiidae; genus Tricholaema lacrymosa; species Tricholaema leucomelas. The sequence continues at coordinate 117,347 of WAAF01003259.1, read as the reverse complement.
TCCCCCCCTTTCCCTATACCTCCCTACCCAAGCCCAGATGACACAGTAAAAATTAGCTCTGCTAAGGCCAAGGCAGGCTGTGAGCCTCCCCCAAACCAAACCCCATGCCACTAGGAGGGGAGGAGGGAAGGTACTGACTCTGCAGCCACTTCTTTTAGGGATGCAGGGCTTATGGGCAGGACTAGCAAGATGACACTTTCTGGTATACCTCCTGGACCTTTCTGGCTTCTGGAGGTCTGTGACTGTGTGATGTTCTTAAAGGCACATAGGCTCAAATGGCCCCACCTTCTGTAGGTGAACCTGCTTTGGCAGGGGGGGTGGGACTTGATGATCTCCAGAGGTCCCTTCCAACCCCTATCGTTCCATGATTCTGTATCATCCCTTCTGCCAGGGACTTTCTCTCTTCAGGGCCAAGTTGAGGGACATCTGTGAATTCTTCTCATAGATGATCTTCAGGAGAGCAGCTGTCTTTGGAAAACTAGCTAAAACCTGCTGGTGGCATAATGAAGAGAGTATTGTGGAGATGTAAAATGAAGGGAGGAAAGCAGCTTTGCTGGCTACTGGCAGAAGGCAGAGCTTGCATAACAGCAACATTTTCCATATACTGTGCAATCGAGTTGCTTGCCTGGGAGTTGAATTGCAAGTCAGTTGGAGAGGGTGGCCAGCTGTAACATGACACATCCTCGGTGTCAGTGTTTATGGGACTGAGTGAGGCTTTGAGAAAGAAGCTTTGGCCCAGGAGACACTTAGAGTGTGGTGGCAGTCAGGGTCTCTAGAGCAGCACAGCTGGTGTTCTGGGGCTTGGGGAGTATGTTCTCTGAAGATAAAACAGTTTGGAAGATACCTGCTGTGCTCTTTAAGCCCCTAAGACATGTTAGCTTTCCTAGTGGGTAAGGAAAAGCCACAGAGTTCACCCCTGATCTTGAAAAGATACTGCAGGGTTTGGATGAGCAAGGGAGGCTCCAGGGCGGAGGTTCAGTGGCTGAATTTGCAGCAGTGCTTTCATCTGATGTCACTGGAACATGTTTGTTTGCTGCTGTCTCCTGGTGTCTTGACTTCTTTTGCTACTGCAGGAACCAGGGCCAGTGAACAGTGCTTGGTGACACCTTGAACTGTAGTTCCTTGCCTCTCGTTTTCACAGAATTGAGAAGGCTCTGGGGAGACCATATAGTGACCTTCCAGTACCTAAAGAGGGCTACAGGGAAGCTGGGGAGGGACTTTCTACGAGGGCTTGTAGTGACAGGATGAGAGGGAATGGATTGGAACTTGAGGAGAATAGGTGTAGAGTGGGTATTAGGAAGAAATTCTTTCCAGTGAGGGTGGTGAGACACTGGCACAGGTTGCCCAGGGAGGTTGTGGATGGCCCTCTCGGACGTGTTCAAGGCCAGGCTGGATGAGGTCTTGAGCAATGTGTCCAGTGGAAGGTGTCTCTGCCAATGCCAGAGGTGTTGGAACTAGATGATCTTTAAGGTCCTCTCCAACTCAAACCACTCTATGAATCTGTGAACCATAGAGGCACATAATTGTTTTGACAGGACGAGACCTTTAAGATCATTGAGTACAACCTTCAACCTAAGCCCACTGTGGCCATCAGAACATTTCTCAAACACCTTCAGTGGACTCCACCACCTCCCTGGGCAGCCTGTTCCAATGCCTGACCACTCTTGCAGGAAAGAAATTTTTCCTACTATCCAGCCTAAACCCCTGCTGGCACAATTTTAGGCTATTTCATCTCATGCTATCACTTGATATTAGGGAGGAGAGACCAACACCACCTCACTCCAGCTTGTTTTCAGGTAGTTGTAGAGAGCAGTGAGGTCTCCTCTCAGCCTCCTCTTCTCCAGGCTAAGCATTCCCAGTTGCCTAAAGAATCACCAGCCTAGAAGATCGCTTCATTTCAGTTGCAGGAGTGGGATGAGATTGGGCCAAATCTCCTGTGTCATAGCTCTGTTGAGTCTGGTGGGCTTGCATGAGGATTAAATCCGATCCAGGGGAAGAACAGCATGAGACATAGATGGACTGGGTCAGTGCATTGTTTGTATAAGAGGCCAGACCATGGAGAGCTGCCCATATTACAAAATCCCCCTTTCCCAGCTGGATCCATCAGGGATCCTTCAGAAAACACAGCCCAGGCAGAGCAGCAGCAAAATGCTTGACTGAATTTCCCCTCTGTCGCTCTTGTGCTCAGAGCCGAGGACCACGCTGGCAGCGGCGCCTGAGCTCAGCTCACCAGCTGTGCCGAGCTGCCATCCTAGGGAGCAGGACGGGCCAGACTGCTGTGCCCTCCCATGGGACTGCAGTTCTAAGTAATATTCTTGGAACAAAAATAGGAACCGTCCACCAGAGCTATTTCTGATGACCTCAAGTCAAAATTTGGGGTTTTGTTGGTTTTTTTTGGGTTGTTGTTTTTTTCTTGTCTGTTTCTTAGCAGGAGTTGCTGAGCTCTCCAGCAGAACAGGAAGCAGGCTGAGGAGCTGTTTGAGCAGCCAGAGTTGTCAGATCAATGGAAAAAAGAAATGGTTTGAGAGCATTTTGTGAAAGTGAGGCCCCAAAGGTTGAAATTTCTGCAGTTTCTCTTTCTAGATCAGGACTGTTCTTCGTGCCAAGGGGACTTACTGTCAGGCACTGCCCTGCCTGCGAGCAAACACAGCATTTCTTTTTGGCACTGGAGCAGGGGCAAAGCAGAAAGCTTTCCCTCGGTGTCCTTGGGTCAGATTCCAGATGAGTTAATCTCTCAACAGGCTCAGGATGCGATGTAATTTTGAGGTGCCTGCCGTGCCACTTGGAAGCAAAGTCAACGTGCTTTTATTAGGAGTTGGGCATGGGGAGGTCAGGGGAGGTGAGGGGGGAGAGGACAAGAGACACCGTTGCGCTGTCAGGGTTCTCAGTGGCAGTGGTGAGGTTGGTCCCACCTTGTAGTGACACTCGCAGCTCCTTTCACGTTTTGCAAGCTCATCTTGCCCTGAGGAGAAGGACCTGGGGGTCTGGG
>WAAF01003259.1:76193-114157 GCA_013400475.1 Tricholaema leucomelas | reverse complement strand
GTTTAAGGCCAGGCTGGATGAGGCCTTGAGCAGCCTGCTCTAGTGGGAGGTGTCCCTGCCTATGGCAGGGGGTTGGAGCTGGATGATCCTTGAGGTCCCTTCCAACCTAAACCATTCTATGATTCTATGATCTGAGAGCCAAACTCATGCCAAATCAATCTTTCAAGGGAAGCCAGAGGTGGGTTGCAAATACCTTGAGCAGAGGAGATAACTCAAAGGAAGTGCACCTCTGAAAACGAGCCTGTGAAGTGCCTCTAAGAATCTATCTGTTTTTTCCTGCTTTCTCTTTTTTCCCCCCTTTTTTGTTCCCTCCACTTAGTCCCAGGTTTTGCCTCTTTGCTGTCCCGTCCTGTCACCGTTGCCTTTCATGCCTTCCCCCCATTAGTTGCTCTCACAGAGGCACACAAAGGGTTTTCGATCCCGTCACATGCTCCAGCTGGAACTAGAGCACAGCTCTGTTTCTGACTCGGCTCCCGGCAGGGTTGTGTCAAGTTGAGCTGCAGACGCACCCCAGCTTTGCCTTTGATTGTCTCTTCAGCTGTCCTCCGCTGGCGACACTCGAGCGAAGGCCGAGTCGAGCTACAAAGCTGGGGAGATGCCGTGAGTGCAGCGAGAGCCAAAGGGGCTGCGCGGGTGGCCCCTGGGCCGGCGGGACGGGGTGGCCGTGGGCAGGGAGCAGCGCGGCGTGGGAGAGCAGGACCAGGAGCGAGAGATAAGACCGGCAGGAAGGGAGCGAAGGGAAAAGGCAGGTGGAAAAGGGAAATGACCATGGAGGCCAGGAAGAGTAAAGAGAATGCAAGGGAAGCTGCGAAGCCATCTGGGAATCTGCTTTAGCCACATGTAGATCGCAGGCGTCCCTGCGGCTTCCCGCTCTGCGCAGAGCAAAGCGGTGCCCGGAGCAGGCCGGGCAGAGGCGGGATGGCGGCGCCCAGCTCCGTGGGGTGAGCCTGCGTGGGTGCGCGGCCGGGGCGGCACGTGGGGCACACGGGAACCGGCTGCGGCCAGGTGTGGGGACAGTCCCGAGCAGCTGGCAGGGCATGGTTGGTGGTGGATAGGGGGGCAAAGGGAAGGGAGTGGGTGCCCCGAGGTGGGACGCGGGAGTGGGTAGAGCTGGGTCCTGTGAGGACTGAGGGGAAGGTTGATGGAGCTGCCGCTGTGTCAGCCTGTGGGTGAGGGTGGGGACAGAGCAGGATGAGAGATGGATGCTGTGAGGCGGAAGAGGAGTGGGAAGTGGAGGGGAAACCAAGTGCAGAAGCTGATCAGGGGATGGAAAAGGAGGAAACTGGAGGGAAAAATCATGTGAAAAGAAAGAGTCATGGAAGGCTGGCATGGAAAGGCAGGGGAGGGCGAGGAGGGCTTGGATAAGAAGATTTTTAGAGGACTACAAGATTTTAAAAGCACTTCATGATCTCTGGGGTGGGATTTGTGGCAGAGAGTTAGGTCTGAGCCAGCCTCCTTTTGTGGGAAGAAGCAGGCCTCTGCAGGGCGCAGTGTATGTGACTTGCCTGCACAGCGTGAGAGGAGCGGTGCTGTGCCTGGGAGGGAGTTCACTAGCACAGATGGATCCCTCTGCACTGATCGTCTCTAGAAATAGGTGAGGTGAATGGCAGTCCCCAGGACAAAATGTTGCAGTAAATTAATGCAAACAATCTCCTGTTATCTAGCAGGGCACGTTCATGCCTCCTCCATGCGTGGAGGTGTGTGCCCCAGTGCAGGGCTTGTGCACATTAGGTGCATGTGTGAACACCAGCAGGTACCTAGCTGGGATGTTCTTGTCTCGTATCTTCTGTGCCAAAATCTTCTGCACCTCATGCCCTGACAAGTTGGGTGGTGATGCTGGAGCAGGCTGTGGTTCCTCAGGTGTTGGCAGTTTGTGTCATAAATTGGTCTTGAAAGTCTCCGTGCTGCAGCTTTAGGGTGGGCTGCTGCTGACCCCATCGCTCTCTCCTTTCCTACAGAAGGGCCTGCAGGGTTAATCCAGACCCTTACCTGGTTTTAGCTCAGTTCTGCAGGCTTCCTGCACTGGCAAGAGGGTCCTGGGTGCCTCCACCAGAAGCGTGGAGGTTTACTTTGCCTTAACTCATGCCAGGAGGCACCAGCGTGGCAGGGAAGAAAGGTGCCTAGTTCCAAACGGTGCTGCTTGCCCAGTGCCACCCTGCTGTCTGTCTTGAAGGAGAGACAGCCATGAGACATGCCAGGAGAAACTAAGGCACACACAGTTATTTCCTGGCATTCCTCACAAATAGATTGGCTACCATGGATGATCAGAGCAGGGCACAAGGCTGGAGCCCATCTGCATTGGAGACGTCCTTTGGCTGCCCTAGTCTGCTCCCTGCAGCCCTGCTCTCCTTTTCACTGTGCTGGTCCCCAAGCTCATCTCACTCTCAAAAACTAGGTCTGCAGGTCCCTCGTCTCATCTTTGAAACTCTCTGTGCAATTAACACAACGAAGCATGTCCTTGGCCAAAAATGCCCTCAAAGGATGGGCAGGATGCACCCAGGGCTCAGAGTTATTTGCAGGACCAGCAGGAGCAGGGAGGTCATTCTGCCCCTGTACTCTGCACTGGTTAGACCACACCTTGAGTACTGTGTCCAGTTCTGGGCCCCCCAGTTTAAGAGGGACATTGAGATGCTTGAACGTGTCCAGAGAAGGGCAACGAGGCTGGGGAGAGGCCTCGAGCACAGCCCTACGAGGAGAGGCTGAGGGAGCTGGGATTGTTTAGCCTGGAGAAGAGGAGGCTCAGGGCAGACCTCATTGCTGTCTACAACTACCTGAGGGGTGGTTGTAGCCAGGGGGAGGTTGCTCTCTTCTCTCAGGCAGCCAGCACCAGAACAAGAGGACACAGCCTCAAGCTGCACCAGGGGAAATTTAGGCTCGAGGTGAGGAGAAAGTTCTTCAGTGAGAGAGTCATTGGACACTGGAATGGGCTGCCCAGGGAGGTGGTGGAGTCGCCGTCCCTGGAGCTGTTCAAGGCAGGACTGGACGTGGCACTTGGTGCCATGGTCTAGCCTTGAGCTCTGTGGTAAAGGGTTGGACTTGATGATCTGTGAGGTCTCTTCCAACCTTGGTGATACTGTGAGACTGTGAGACTGTGATACTGTGAATGTGTCTTTCTGCACCGAGAAGTGACAGGCTGCTCTTGGAGGTGGCGAGCCTCTGGTGCTACCTGAGTTTAAGAGTCTCCACTGTGTAAGAGGGCAGAATTTTAGTCTGGAGAAGGTGACAACAGACAATCGTTTTTAGTGCTTGGGTCTGATCGGTTGTAACTGAGCTCCTCTGTCACTTTGTCCTTCTCTGCAGGCTGCTCATTCTCGTGCTGCGCATTTCCTCTGCCTGCAAAAGCACTTAGAGAAGCTTGGGGCCTCAGGTCACCTATTCTCAAGATTTATGTCCCCTGGATGATTTTCTAAGGAAGCTCTTAATCTTACAGGTCATGAAAAGATGTATATTTGTCAGAACTGATACTAGCAAGGTGTGGAGTTCATTCTTAGGCAGCTTTATTTTTGTGCAGTTAATTTTGTAAGAGCTCCCTCCCCCCTTCTCTAGGCTTTCATTTGCTTCTGTGTCCTGTGGTCTCAAGAAGACTAAGGTTTCTGAGAGCCGGCAGCTGTCTTGAGATCACTTGTTGGCAGTGCTCACACAAGCAGCACAGAGGCAGCCACCCTGGGATATCCACATTCCCTATTTCCACATTCCTGGATTTCACATTCCTCTCCACAACTCCCTGAAAGGAGGTTGGAGTGAGGTGGGGGTCAGTGTCTTCTCCCTAATATTAGGTGATAGAATGAGAGGAAACGGCCTGAAATTGTGCTGGGGGGAGGTTTAGGTTGGATAGAAGGAGAAATTTCTTTGCTGCAAGGGTGACCAGGCACTGGAACAGGCTACCCAAGGCAGGTGGTGGAGTCACCATCCCTGGAGGTGTTCAAGAAATGTGTGGCCATGGCACTTTGGGACATGGTTTAGTGGCCATGGTGGTCTTAGGTTGAAGATTTGACTCAATGATCGTAGAAGGCCTCTTTCAACCAAATCTACATGCCCTACCCTGATCTAGGGTAGGGTGTCTCTGCCCATGGCAGAGGGGCTGGAACTGGATGATCCTTGTGGTCCCTTCCAACCCTGCCTGATTCTGTGATTCTATTTCTATGACTCTGTGACCTTATGATTCTGTGTTAGCTGTTGAAACATGTCCCACAAGAGCTGCAGGATATCACTCCATTAATGTCTCTAAGTAGAAACCTAATACACCAGTTTCTGGTCACTGTAATAGTTTCCAGGTGATTTTGTTTAGAAGCCTTTGTGAAACATTACTTTGTGCATCCCTTCTTTGTCCACTGATGGTTGGACTCGATGATCTTAGAGGGCCTTTTTCCAACCTAAACAATTCTATGATTCCCCTGTCAGCCCTCAGGCTGAAAGTGAAAAGGTCCTGCTAAAGAAGGCTGAGGGCAGAAAATGCACAGATTTTATATGTGAGATTATTTAGCCTGCAAACTAACAGGCTGCAAGTGAAATATTTAAGGTCACTGCAGAAACTCTTCTCTCCCTTCTGTTCTGCTTACCCTGCCTGGTAAGAAGCCACACGGTTTGGGTGATGAATCTGCACGGATGGGCACAGATTTGGAGAAGCAATTTGTTGTCAATTCTTGCTCAGAGCTTCCCCTCTGAGGAACTCTCTTCTGTGGGGTGCTCCAAGCCCACCCACACCAAGGGGAGCAGTGACTAGGGGAACGCCTGAGCTGCCCACCCTGCGGGCTGGGGTAGGCAGCTGCATGTGGGATTTCAGCGGCAGACATGTGCTGATCATGTGGAAGGAACCGGATGGGATCTCTGCACTGTGTGGGTGGCATTGCACAACAGCCTCCCTGGCTGATGGAGGCTGAGGCTCCTCTCTGTGCTTTGCTGATGGGGAGGGGGCTGCAGAGGCACTGCATGGCCCAGGGCCAGGCCTGCAGCTTTCTGTGGTGATGAAGGGCTCCAGGCCAAATGAGAAGACAGCTGTTTGTGCAGCTTCATCTTCCTGCAAAATGGGCACAGAGAGGCCTCGAGCACAGCCCTATGAGGAGAGGCTGAGGGAGCTGGGATTGTTTAGCCTGGAGAAGAGGAGGCTCAGGGCAGACCTCATTGCTGTCTGCAACTACCTGAGGGGTGGTTGTAGCCAGGAGGAGGTTGCTCTCTTCTCTCAGGCAGCCAGCACCAGAACAAGAGGACACAGCCTCAAGCTGCACCAGGGGAAATTTAGGCTTGAGGTGAGGAGAAAGTTCTTCAGTGAGAGAGTCATTGGCTACTGGAATGGGCTGCCCAGGGAGGTGGTGGAGTCGCCGCCCCTGGAGCTGTTCAAGGCAGGATTGGACGTGGCACTTGGTGCCATGGTCTAGCCTTGAGCTCTGTGGTAACAGGTTGGACTTGATGATCTGTGAGGTCTCTTCCAACCTTGGTGATACTGTGAGACTGTGAGACTGTGAGACCAAACGTACCCAGGGGTGTTTGCTCCAGTGTGGGCCACGTAGGCTGGAGTGTTCTCAGAGCTGAAACTCCAAGGAGGAGCATTTGCCCTCCTTGTTTTGTGTTACATACAGCACCTGAGAAAGTGGAAGCCTTAGGTTCTGTAACTCCTGAGATCTAACATCATAAATGATGTTAGGGCTACAAAACTGGTGAAGGGCTGAGAGAACAGGTCTTAGGAGATGTGGCTGAGGGAACTAGGGTTGTTTAGTCTGGAGAAAAGGAGGCTGAGAGGAGACCTCATTGGTCTTTATAACTCCCTGAAAAGAAGTTGGAATGAGGTAGGAGTCAATGTCTTCCCCCTAGTATCAAGTGATAGAACAAGATGAAATGGCCTGATGTTGTGCCAGAGGAGGTTGGATATGAGGAAAAATTTCTTTCCTACAAAGGTGGTCAGGCACTGTAGCAGACTGCCCAGGGAAGTGCTGGAGTCCCTGTCCTTGGAGGTGTTCAAGAAGTGTGTGGCCACGGCTCTGTGGGACATGCTTTAATGGCCATGGTGGTGTTAGGTTGATGGTTGGATTCAGTCATCTCAGAAGTATTTTCTGATTCTGTGATGACCCCAAAGTGCATCACAGACTACCACTAGCCATGTGGCAATGACAGAGCAGGAGCAGGACCCAAAAGGATGTGTTTTTATCTCAAAGTTCATGTGAGCTCCAGCCCATATCATGCAAGGCTTGCAGTGATGCTGGGTGGCTGCATCTGCGAGGCTTCTATCGGTGGGGCATCACTGGGCATCACTGGGCTTGGGGTAACAAAGTCTTCACCTAGAGTGATGTTGCCAAGCTGCCTTAGCTTCAGCCCAGCTCTCATGTTTACACCAGCTGAGGATCTGGCTGCTATCTCAAACCAAATGGTTACATAAATAATGGGGAGCTCAAGCTGTGTCAGAGAGCTCCACCCTTTTCCTGCACCTTAGCTTCAGAGAGTCAATGCGACTTGTGATGCTTCATTGAGAAGTGTGGGCAGCAGGGCAAGGGAGGGGATTCTGCCCCTTGCCTCTGCTCTCCTCAGACCCCATCTGGAGTCCTGTGTGCAGTTCTGGAGCCCCCAGCACAAGAAGGACATGGAACTGCTGGAGCCAGTCCAGAGGAGAGCCACGAAGATGCTCAGAGGGCTGCAGCAGCTCTGCTCTGAGGACAGGCTGAGAGAGTTGGGGCTCTGCAGGCTGGAGAAGAGAAGGCTTCGAGGAGACCTTAGAGTGGCTTTGCAGTATCTGAAGGGAGCCTACAGGAAGGCTGAGGAGGGACTATTGACAAGGTCTGGGAATGTCAGGACGAGGGGGAATGGGTTTGAACTGGCAGAGGGGAGATTTAGACTGGATGTTAGGAGGAAGTTCTTTCCAGTGAGGGTGGTGAGACACTGGCACAGGTTGCCCAGGGAGGTTGTGGCTGCTTCCTCCCTGGAGGTGTTTAAGGCCAGGCTGGATGAGGCCTTGAGCAACCTGCTCTAGTGGGAGGTGTCCCTGCCTATGGCAGGGGGTTGGAGCTGGATGATCCTTGAGGTCCCTCCCAACCTAAACCATTCTATGATTCTATGATTGTCACAGAAGAGAAACTTGGGAAAATAAGGCCATAGGATATTACCTGGTGAGAGCATATCTGGAATACTGTATCTAGGCAGGGGCTCCTCAGTTCAAGAGAAACAGGGATCTAATGGAGAGAGTTCAGTAGAGAGCTATGAAGATGATAAAGGGACTGGAAGACCTCTCATATGAGGAAAGATTGAGGCTGTTTAATCTTGACAAGAGAAGACTGAGAGGGGATCTTATTAATGTTTGAGGAGTGGGTGTCAGGATGAAGGTGGCAGTCACTTTTCAGTGGTGCCCAGTAACAGGACAAGGAACAAGTGGTATAAGCTAGAACACAGAAGTTCCACCTCAATATGAAGAGGAACTTCTTTACCATGAGAGTGCAGGAGCACTGGAACAGGCTGTTCAGGGAGGCTGTGGAATCTCTTTCTTTGGAGACTTTCACAAGCCACCTGGATGTGTTTGTGTGTGACCTACCCTAGGTGATCCTGCTTTGGCAGGGGCGCTGGATTCAATGACCTCCAGAGGTCCCTTCCAATCCCTGACATCCTGTGATTCCATGACTTGTTTTGAGGTGTGCAACTGGACTTTTGCTCTAGCATCGAGAAGAAGGTAGAGTTTCTTCAGTAGGTGTTTTTAGATTGCATTTGTTTAAGCAAGGAGGAGTAAAGTAGGTCCAGTAATTAATATATAGAAACTTAATTGTGGTTTTGCTTAAGGAAGAATTTAACTGGAAGAGATGATTTGTGTGCTGTCCAAATATTGCCTCACCCCTGGTTGGCATATTGAGATAAAGTCATTTTGTGTGCATCTGGCAGCTGATTAACCATCAGCCTTGTGCTTTGCCAGGACTGGTACTCACATACCTTTTGGGTGTGCTCCTCAGCATGCAGAGGCTGTCCTGGAATAATTCAGCTTCCTGTGAGCCAGCTCAGCACAGCTGGGCTGACACAGTCAGGCTTGGTGGTGGCTCTAAAGGAGTGAGAAGAGCTATGGGGATACCCCACATGGGTAAGCGCAGAGCAGCCAGCGCTGCTGGCACTCACACAGCGCCTTCTCAGGCTGAGATCTCAAGACTCCTTTCAGAAGCAGTGTGGGTTGATGACTCAGGTGACTGTCCCCTTTGGAAGTTCACACTGGCTGTCTGGCTGTCCACTCCTCTTAGATGTGTTGGGAGTTTTTTTAACTCATCTATTTCTGCTCTTCAGCTTCTGTTCTGCTTCCACTTGTGACAAAATGGAAGTTCTTTCTTATGAGGGTGGTTGAATACTTGAATAGGTTGCCCAGAGAGGTGATGGAGGCTCCATCCCTGAAGACATTCAAGGTCATGTTGGACAGGCCTCTGAGCAACTTGATCTAGTTGGAGATGTCCCTGCTTGCTGCAGGAGGGTTGGACTAGGCAACCTTTATAGGTCTCTTCCAGCCCAATGCATTCAGTGATTCTATGAAACATTACTACAGCAAAGGAGTGTTTAAGACCATAACGTTCCTCGTGTTTCTGCATGCTACATGGGCATCTACAGAGACTGAGCACCACTGGTTCTGAGCCCTCAGGGCATTCGTGCATGGCTGCTTAGAACTCTTGAGGTTGGAAGAAATGTTTGAGATCATTAGGTCCAACTGCTCACCTAGAGCTTACAATCCTACCACTACTGCCAAGCCACTACCATGAAACTACATCCCTCAGCACCACATTCACACATCTTTAAGATACCTCCAGGGATGGTGACTCCACCACCTCCCTGGGCAACCTGTTCCAATGACTGACAACTCTCACAGGACAGAAATTTTTCCTTCTATCCAAACTAAACCTCCCCTGACACAATTTCAGGCCATTTCCTCTTATTCTATCACCTGATACTAGGGAGAAGAGACCAACCCCCACCTCACTCCAACCTCCTTCCAGGGAGGTCTCTCCTTAGCCTCCTCTTCACCAGGCTGAATAATCCAAGTTGCCTCAGCTGTTCCTCAATAGAACTTACTTCCTTGGTGCAGCACAATGTGTTCCTTACAGATGAGCTCTCAGCTAGCCTCAGTGTTTCTGTCTGTAACAGGATTTCCACAGATATTCCTCACTCTTCCTGCACTAGGATTTTTCTCTTGTTGGGACTTTTTTAAACTCATCTATTTCTGTTCTTCAGCTTCTGTTCTGGTTCTCTACCCAATGAGACTTGCTCTTTTCAGCATCCTATCAGGCTGGAAGCTGGTAGAGCTCCACTGCCTGCACCCAACCAGCACAGGACAATAGAGGTTGTCTGCACTGCTTGGCTGCTTGCTGCTGAGATAAGCAGCCCCAGGTCCTACTTTGGGCAGAGTTCTCACCTCAGTTTTCTTTTATCTTGGCCTGAAATTGTGCCAGGGGAGGGTTAGCTTGGATATGAGGAAAAATTTCTTTACAGAAAGAATGGTCAGGCATTGGAACAGGCTGCTAAGGAGGTGGTGGAGTTCCCATCCTTGGAAGTGTTCAGAAAACATGTGGACATGGCACTCTGGGACGTGGTTTAATGGCTGTGGTGGTGTCACGTTGATGGTTGGACTTGATGATCTCAGAGGCCTTTTCTAGCCAAAACAACTCCAGCAACAGAACAAGGGACACAGTCTCAAGTTGTGGCAGGGGAGGTCTAGGCTGGATGTTAGGAGGAAGTTGTTGGCAGAGAGAGTGATTGGCATTGGAATGGGCTGCCCAGGGAGGTGGTGGAGTCACCGTCCCTGGAGGTGTTGAAGCAAAGCCTGGCTGAGGCACTTAGTGCCATGGTCTGGTTGAGTGGATAGGGCTGGGTGCTAGGTTGGGCTGGATGATCTTGGAGGTCTCTTCCAACCTGGTTGATTCTATTCTATTCTATCTATGAAGCAGCATTTCCACTCCCTGCAGGAGCTTCATCTCTTTCAACCATGGCTCCTTGCTTTGAGCAGCTCTGTGATTGTCAGCAATCTCTAGTTTGGTTAGCAGTGGGTTTTCTCTTTCAGGGATCACATCCCAGAGTAGCTGCTGAAGGAGCAGACAGGCGAAGAGGGACATAAAAGCAGATGTTACAGGGGTGTGTGACCTCAGAGATGTACTTTGCCTCGCTCTGAAGGGAGTCCTCAAGCAGCAATGTGTTTCCTTCTTCTGGTGGCAGCTTGCCAAGATGAGCAGGTCAGCACCAAAGAAAACATCTCTCTGCAACCCTCAAACTGGGGCATGTGGATTTCCTCTTCAGATTTGCTTTTCTCTTGCAAGCACTCTCTTTCAGCTGGCCTGAGGTGCAGTAATGTGCAGGTGGAAGAGCCCTTGCAAGGTTAACTGTAAGTGGCTTAGGGAGGAGCAGGAGCAGGAGCAGACACACCCAGATACAGGCATGCAAAACTCAGAAACTTCACTTTCTGCTGGGGAAGGTGAATGGTGTTTCTCACCACACAGCTGCTTAGCATGCTGCAGCCACCCTGGAGCTCACCAACACACATGCCACACCTGCTGCAGCACATAGAATGGTTTGGTTTGGAAGAGACCTTAAAGATCATCTAGTTTCAACCTGCCTGCCATGGGCAGGGACACCTTCCACTGGTCCAACCTGGTTTTGAACGCCTCTCAACTTCCTGGGCAAGCTGTTCCAGTGTTTTCCCACCTTCACTGTAAAGAAATTCCTCCTAATATCCAGTCTAAATCTCTCCTCTTCCAACTTTGAGCCATTTTCTCTCATCCTTTCACTACAAGTCCTTGTTAAACCTCCCTCTCCAGCTTTCTTGTAGGTCTGTGTCAAGTACTGAAAGGCCTCTATGAGGTCTCACTGGAGCCTTCTTTTCTCCAGGCTGAACAGCCCCAAGAGGTGCTCCAGCCCTCTGATCATCTTTGTGGCCTCCTCTGGACCCACTCCAGTAGTTCCATGTCCTTCTTGTACTGGGGACCCCTGAAGTGGACACAGTACTGCAGGTGAGGTCTCACAAGAGCAAAGCAGAGGGGGAGAATCAGCAGCCTCATCCTGCTGGTCACTTTTCTTTTGATGCAGCCCAGGATACTGTTGACCTTCTGGGCTGCAAATCTGCACAGTGGCCACTGTCATTGTCAGTGCCTGGACCTTCAGAGCCAAAGTGGTGAACTTTTTGTCTGGGATGACAGAGACTCATCTGGGGAAGCTCAGGCTGGCAGGCTAGGACCTGCAGTTCCTCCAATAGCAGGGAATGTCTTGCTCTGTAAGCATCTGCCCTCAAGTTTCTCTGCTGCTATTAACAAGAAGTCTCCATCTAGGTTTTCTGGATGCTTTGTTCCCAAAGTTGGGATTACAGACCAATGTGGACTCGTTGTCACAGAGAAGCTGGTTAAGACAGTCAGGTGCCTACAAATGTGCTGTGGCACTGAAGATAGCCCAGGATGGGAACACCTTCATTTTTCAGAGTGCCAAAACCAAAGTTTGCAGCAGGTTTGCATCCTGCCAGCCCTCCCTATTTGCCGTTCTCCCTGCTCCTACAGCAGCTCCATCAGTAGAGTCATGGCAGCCTGGCTGCCAACATTTGGTCCTTCATGCATAGCCCTGAACAAAGTGTCCAACACTTCCCCAGAACCTTGGCCAGTAGGTGGCTGAGGATGGAAGCAACTGGCCACAGGAGTCCCACAGCAGTTGTGCTGAAGATGAGGCTCTGCTAAGATAAGCTACAACATGAAACCAGTGAAGCTCATCTACACTTTCTGTCACCAGAAGTCAGGCACAGCACCATCTCAGCACCCCTGCCACATCCATGATGCCAAAGAGAAGGGAATTGCCCCAGGGGCAGATGTGTGTCAGGTCTTGGCTGTTCAGTGTGGTCGTTACTACCAGAGACCTACCATTCATAGAATCACAGAATGGTAGGGGTTGGAAGGGACCTCCAGAGATCACTGAGTCAACCCCCCCCTGGATCACCTAGAGAAGGTCACACAGGAAACACATCCAGCATTGCTTTACTGGATTTGGACTTCTTCCTGAGCATTCTGCTGGCACTTACTGTCCTTTTCCTTTCTCTAACTTTCCTTAATTACTCCTGTTGCCCTCTCTCCCCAGTGAGTCGATGTCATTAAATCCAGGCACCAAATCCTGAGGGGCATTGCCAGTGTTGATTTCCTGGGCAGGCTCCTGAGGGCTCTGCAACCTCCTTGTCATAGAATCAGAAAATCACAGAATGACTTGGGTTGGAAGGGACCTTATAAAGATCATCTAGTTCCAAACCCACTGCCGCTAGACCAGCTTGCTCAAGGCCCCATCCAACTTGACCTTCAACACTTTCAGGGAAGGGGCATCCACAGCCTCCCTGGGCAACCTGTTCCATGTCTCAGCACCCTCACTGGAAGGATACTTTTCCTAACATCCAGTCCAAATCTCCTTTCTTCCAGCTTCAATCAATGTCCCTTGGTCCTATGACTACAAGCTCTTGCCAAAAGCTCATCTCCAGCTTTCTTGTAGATCCCGTTCAGGTACTGGGAGGCTGCACTAAGGTATCCCTGAAGCTTTCTCTTCTCCAGGCTTTAACAGCCCCAACTCTCACAGCCTGTCCCCAGAGGGGAGGTGCTGCAGGCCTCTCATGTAACTCCTGTCCTTCAGTGGAAGCAATTTAGCTGCAGCCATCAGAGGTGACTCTGTGTCTTCAGAGTCAGGCAGTTTCTTAGCCTCTGAAATGCAGAGGTTTTATAAGCTGTTGCCTGTTTATACTGTAAGATCTGGGTGGTAATAGGTCATCTTTTTATCTCTCTTATTGTACAGGATATACCACAAACAGGCCCCAATTCCTGTTTACTTCAAACCCTGTTGCAGCATCACCAGGCAGGTTTTCCTGATTATTTCTCCTCCTCTGCCACAGGTCTTCCACGTTTTCATGTGTTTCTTATTCATACCTCACACAAGTCAAAGATTAGAGTTCATCAGAAGCAGAACTGAAAGACAAAAACCTTTCCAGTAGAAAAGGTCTCAACATAACTGTTTTGTTCAGATGAGTGAGGAGGTTGATGTAGTCCCACCACGACTGCAAGAACTGGAGAAGCTACCCTGCGTTTTTGAAGCCTCTGGGCAGAAGGGGAGAATGAGAGGTGAAAGCAGAGCTTCCCAGCATGTCCTCCCAGCTGATTTGGGCCTCTCTGTACTGCTCATAGAATTGTTTCAGTTGGAAAGGAGTCCAACTCAATTCAAATGAGACCAGCCAGGCACTCAGCATTTGGTTTTGTAACCAAATTTGTCGCTCTGGCAAGTGCCTGGGGCAGGTGTGGGAGTCCTTTGCTGGGATTTGTGGGGTGTAACCCTCCCAAGCTGGGTGTGGCAAACAACATCTTGCTACCCAGGCTCACAGCTCTGTGAGAACAATCATGCCCTAGGTACTTTTGACAGTATTCCTGTTGGGCAAATGAAGTGCACTTGACTTGAGAGATGGGGGAGGCTTGGCAGAGAGGTCAGCATTTCCTTAAGAACCCTCTGTTTTGTGGCCCGTTTGGACACAGGCAGGATCAAAGACTACAATAAACTGAGTATGAGTGTTGATCTGCTTGAGGATCCAGGATGGATGGATGGGCTGAGGTCTGTTGTAGGATGTTCAACAAGGCCAAGTGCCGTGTCCTATGTTTGAGTCACAGCAACCCCAAGCAATGCTCCAGGCTTGGGGCAGAGTGGTTGGAAAGTTGCCTGGCAAAAAAGGACCTGGGAGTGCTGGTTGACAGCCATCTGAACATGAGCCAGCAGTGTGCTCAGCTGGCCAAGAAGGCCAACAGCATCCTGGCCTGGATCAGCAATAGTGCAGCCAGGAGTAGGGAAGTGATTGTGCCACTGTGTTCAGCACTGGTGAGGCTGCACCTTGAATACTGGGTTCAGTTTTGGGCTCCTTACCACAGGAAGGACATTGAGGTGCTGGAGTATGTCCAGAGAAAGGCAACAGCTGGTGAAGGGTCTGCAGAAAAAGCCTCATGAGGAGCATCTAAGGGAACTGGGACTATTTAGTCTGGAGAGGAGAAGGCTGAGGGTGGTGAGACACTGGCACAGGTTGCCCAGGGAGGTTGTGGCTGCTTCCTTCCTGGAGGTGTTTAAGGCCAGGCTGGATGAGGCCTTGAGCAACCTGCTCTAGTGGGAGGTGTCCCTGCCTATGGCAGGGGGTTGGAGCTGGGTGATCCTTGAGGTCCCTTCCAACCTAAACCATTCTATGAGTCTATGATTCTACATCATTGCTCTCTACAACTCTCTGAAAGGAGGTCGGAGTGAATGGGGGGGGTTGGTCTCTTCTCCCTAATATCAGGTGATAGAATGAGAGGAAATGGCCTGAAACTGTGCTAGGGGACATTGAGGTTGGATAGTAGAAAAAAATGTCTTTGCTGCAAGAGTGGTCAGGCACTGGAACAGGCTGCACAGAGAGGTGGTTGGAATCACTGTCATAGAATCATAGAATGGTTTAGGTTGGGAGGGACCTCAAGGATCATCCAGCTCCAACCCCCTGCCATAGGCAGGGACACCTCCCACTAGAGCAGGCTGCTCAAGGCCTCATCCAGCCTGGCCTTAAATGCCTCCAGGGAGGAAGCAGCCACAACCTCCCTGGGTGTTGCAGATAGGGTCTGGCGATCTGAAGATGGCGCGATGTTACGGAAAGATAGGGCCCCTCTCTGTGTTCGGTATGACTTCTCTATGGTTTCTCTATGATTCCTTTGTCATACTTAGCTTCCTGTCTGTGATGCAAGCAGAAGGAAGTGATGTTGCTACCTATCCTATATAATCCCATGCTACACGTTAATAAATGCCATTTTGCTGTCCACCACATTGGTGTTTGCCTGCTGATGACCACGTGCTGCCATTATTGAACCAGGGCATTGTGGCGAGGAGGCCACACTGGGTAACCTGTGCCAGTGTCTCACCACCCTCACTGGAAAGAACTTCCTCCTAACATCCAGTCTAAATCTCCCCTCTGCCAGTTCAAACCCATTCCCCTTCGTCCTGACATTCCCAGACCTTGTCAATAGTCCCTCCCCAGCCTTCCTGTAGGCTCCCTTCAGATACTGCAAAGCCACTCTAAGGTCTCCTCGAAGCCTTCTCTTCTCCAGGCTGCAGAGCCCCAACTCTCTCAGCCTGTCTGGGACTGCTGTTCAGAGCTACCCTTTCCTCCCCCCTTAGCCTTTAGGCTCATGCCATAGCCTTCCAGGCACACGTGGCCCTCTTTCAGGCAGCCTTTGCATGGCTCCATCACTCATTTTCGTTCTTTGCCTTATTTATGACCATCAGGTATGTTTCTTCTAGTCCAGCAGAAAAGAAGTCCACGTCGAAAACAATATGTGATTGAGTCTGCAGTGGGGCATCTAATTGGCAGGGACTGGCTCCTTGGTACAGTACATGCTGTGAAATAGCAGGTCTGCTTTGGCACCGGCTGGACAAACAGAGGTGACTAAGCAATCCAATTGATTTATGGCAATAGCCTTGCACAGAAGATCCGGGAAACCTCTGGGAAAACTGCCTGTAGCTTAAGGAATTGCCACCTGCAAGTCATTAAGCCTCCCGAGCACAGCAGAGACCTGTCATCAGAGCCTGAGGAGCCAAACATGGGGCAGGAGAGCACCTAGTTTGTGGGGCACCGCTTCTCTTGCAGCTTGGGCTGCCAGGGGGTGAGGGAAGAGCCCTTCCCCGGCAGGATTGCGATGCAGGGTGGCCTGAGGCGAGCCGGTGACAATGGGCTGCTGCAGCTGCTGTGGGATTTCCTGTCACAGGTAGGGTTGTTGGGATGGATGGGGAGAGGTGCTTGGAAAGTTTGAGGCATGGCTGAAAGGTGGGAGAAGGGGGAGGTTGTGCTGGATGAAGTGCTTGGCTGCGGCAGAGCAGGGTGATGGGGGAGGACAGAGGTTTAAGGGTGCCAAGTGCCTGCACTCCCTGGAAGTGAGTGAGAGTTAAGGATGCTCCTTGCTGTGGCAGTGCAGTGGGCAGTTTGTTGGGCAGATCGTGGGCCAGTGGCCATAGGCAAGTGCTGAGAGTGTTTTACTGAATAAGGAGGCAAAGTAATTTACTTCATTTGACTGATCCTTACTAGGAAAAGGACATCCATCATGAAAAAGATCTGTGGGTGTCTGTGAGCACTGCTGTTAGACTTTGGATTTGGTTTTCCTTTTGCCCAACCGAGGCCATTCCACATCACACCACCTCACAGCCTAGGTTTTGCTGGTTTGATCTGCAGAGAGATTTTCATTCCCAGTGGCAGCTGAGATTCCCTGAACCCATGTTGTTAAGAAGCTGTTCTGCCAGTGCAAGACTTTTGGGGGTTCAGCAAATCGAGAAAATGCTCAGTACAAAAGAAGAGGCTGAGAGCATTCACTCAGCAGGGGGGGATACACTCAGCTCTGCAGCCCAACAGGCAAGGGCTGCTCTGCCTTCACTTCTTGCTCCTTACCCCACCAGGGCTAACCCCTTCCCCTCAACCCTTACCACCCCGTGTTGGAGCACATGGGCCATTTGTTGCCTTGCTTTCCTGATACTTGTTTGGGTCACTCCAAGAAGTGCTGGCAGTGGTGAGGGAAATTTGCCTCGTCTCAATTACAGGATCCCAGGCTCACAGGATGTTTGGGGTTGGAAGGGACCCAAGGAGATCATCCAGTCCAACCCCTCTGCCAGAGCAGGACAATCCTATCTAACACAGATCACACAGGAACACATCCAGACAGGCTTTGAAAGGCTTCAGAGAAGGAGACTCCACAACCTCTCTGGGCAGCCTGTGCCAGTGCTCTGTGACCCTTACAGTAAAGAAGTTCCCCCTTGTGTTGAGGCAGAACCTCCTGTGCTGCAACTTACACCCATTGCTCCTTGTCCTATCCCAGGGAGCAGTGAGCAGAGCCTGTCCCCCCACTCCTGGCAGCCTTCAGATACTTAGAAACGTTTATCAAATCCCCTCTCAGTCTTCTCTTCTCCAGACTAAACAGCCCCAGGTCCCTCAGCCTCTCCTCATCAGCCATGCCCTCCAGTCCCCTCATCATCCTCGTAGCCCTCCACTGGACCCTCTGCAGCAGATCCCTGTCCCTCTTCAACTGGGGAGCCCAAAACTGAGCACAGTATTCAAGATGAGGTCTCAGCAGGGCAGAGCAGAGGGGGAGGAGAACCTCCCTTGATCTGCTGGACACACTCCTCCTAATACACCCCAGGATCCCATTGGCCTTCTTGGCCACAAGAGCACATTGCTGTGCCGTGGGTAACTTGTTAGCCACCAGGACCCCCAGGTCCCCAGTGTTCAAGAAAGCTATTGAGGTGTTGGAACATGTCCAGAGAAGGGCAACAAAGCTGTTGAAGGGTCTGGAGAACAGGTCTGGTGAGGAGCAGCTGAGGGAACTGGGGTTGTTAAATCTGGAGAAGAGGAGGCTGAGGGGAGACCTCATTGCTCTCTACAACTACCTGAAAGGAGCGAGCTTGGAGTGAGGTGGGGGTTGGCCTCTTCTATCAGGTGTGGAATGAGAGAGGAAATGGCCTGAACTTGTGGCAGGGGAGGTTTAGGTTGAATAGAAGGAAAAATGTCTTTGCTGCAAGAGTGGTCAGGCATTGGAACAGGCTGCCCAGGGAGGTGGTGGAGTCAATGTCTCTGGAGGTGTTCAAGAAGCATAGGGATGTGGCACTGTGGTCCACGGTTTAATGACCATGGTGATGCTGGGTTGACAGCTGGACTCAATGGTCTTTTCCAACCAAACAATTCTGTGATCACCACTTGTAGGCCCCAGTGAGACAGCCCTGCAGGAACACCTCACTGCATTTCATGGAGGAGAAGTGGGCATCCCATGTCCTCAGGGATACAGGATTAACCAACACTGAGAGCAATCATTTCTTCAGAGGTAGTGGCAAAACAAAGTGATCTAGGAGGAAAAGAGGAACAACCTGCTGGCAGGGACAGCAACTCTGCCAGCTACCATGGAATAAACTGAGGGGCTCTCACAGAGACGTAGTGCTGCGTCCTGTTGCACAAGGGGACCCAGCTTTGATGGGTGTGTTTGGGGAGAACTGGTACAAGAAGAACGAGCAAAGCTAAAACTGACAAGTTCACTCCTTGGACTCGCAAGTCTGAGTGAGCAGAGTGTGAAACAGAACACTGACTGGTGGGGGAGAGTGAGGAGCAGAATGCAGATGCTCTGCCTGTTGATCCAGGCACAGGTGCTGTGCTGTGTACAGTGAGGAGCAGAGAAGGAAAGGAGTTCGGCAGCATACCATGGAAATTACTGCCTGTCTGAGAGGGGTTGATTAATGAGATCAGGTAGGGATAAGGCTTGCCAAGTTATAGCAACTTTTGTATCTCCTTCCCAGTTCCTTCTGGGGCACCACCCAGCAACACAGATCAAAAATCCACCTCAGGGTTGCCTTGGCCGCGTCGCCCTGTTGCATCTCTCCATCTCGCCAGTGAATCATGGAGTGCTTTGGGTTGGAAGGGACCTTAAAGATCATTTAGATCCAACTGCCCTGCTGTGGCAGGGACACCTTCCACTAGCCCAGGAAGTTCAAGGCTTTGTCCAACCTGGCCTTGAATGCTTCTGGAGCAGGGGGCACCCACAACCTCCTTGGGCAACCTGTTACAGGGTCTCAGCACGCCTAAATGTCGGCCTCGCTGATCAGAGCTGCCTCCCTCCACATGGCCTGCAGCACTCGTTGCTGCCTCGCAGTCACATCCACATACCCTCTCCTACACCCAAGGGCTGGAGTAGAGGTTTGGGTTCCTGTAGATACCTGCTTGTGTCCCACAGCCCTGAGAGGAGAAGTGGGCATTTGATGCCCAGAGGTAAGAGCATGAAAGCACTCATAAACTTCTGAAACTGTTACCAGTGCATAACGATTTGTGGAGAGGCACTTGGATGCCTCTGTATAGAACCATAGAATCAACCAGGTTGGAAGAGACCTCCAAGCTCATCCAGCCCAACCTAGCACCCAGCCCTATCCAGTCAACCAGACCATGGCACTAAGTGCCTCATCCAGGCTTTGCTTGAACACCTCCAGGGACGGTGACTCCACCACCTCCCTGGGCAGCCCACTCCAGTGCCAATCACTCTCTCTGCCAACAACTTCCTCCTAACATCCAGCCTATACTTTCCCCAGCACAGCTTGAGACTGTCCCCTTGTTCTGTTGCTGGTTGTCTGGGAGAAGAGCCCAACCCCACCTGGCTACAGCCTCCCTTCAGGGAGCTGCAGACGGCAGACCTGATCCAAAGGCTTTCGTGCTGGTGTACTCACTCTGCTGGCAGACTGCAGTTCCCTGGGAGCCAACTCCCACTATCTTATCAAAAAAATCTAAGACAAGCCTAAGGAAGCTGCACAATAGGGGAAACTGGTCAGGTGGGAAAGGCCTTCAGGAGCTCCTTCACTGAGCTGTGACACCATTTTCTGTGCAGTTGTCTGCTGATAGCTCTGCTGTCAACCACATCACTTTCCTTGAAGACATCCTTTGCTGCCAGACCCCAGGGTGTTGCCAGCCTGCATTTGATGACTGGCTGGGAGGCATTGAGGGAATGGAGAGCTTTCCAAGCAAGCCCAGTGACTTTCTTCTTGCTCATGACCAGTTTTCATTGCTCTTTTAAAGTAATGGTGGAGCTGAATCAGTCTAGGGACTGGGCTTTTTAAAGCCATGCTCACGTGAGATGCTCATCTCAAACTAGAGCTCTGGAGGTGCTGGGGCCTCTGCCTTTCCTGTTCTTCTTTTGTGTGTGTGTGAAAGGAGCTTGGCTGAATGTAGTTGCCCTGTAGTTTAGAAATGTGGTTGTGCTAAATGGCTGGCTGCTGGACTGCTCTTGCAAAGTTTCCCTTCCCCTAGAAGCAGCAGATGTTAATGCTCAATGGTGAAAAGCTTAAAGTTGGAAGGAAGCTTTGCATCAGCCTGCAAGGATGAAGCCAGATCTTGACATTTCCTTATCAGAGCTTTGTGTTCCAAAGTGAATCCTGATGATGCATGAGGCATGGATATGCTGTTCATCACCATCTGACTTTTCATGCAGCTGTGGCCAGAATTGCCACGTTCTCCTGTCTCCGCCTTCACTCTCTGCAGCTGGAGCATGCATGTCCCAGGAAGAGAAAGCAGCTTTGCTTTTTCAGGCACTTAAAATATGTGCTTTAAGTGATGGCAATCCTGAGATGCAAAAGATGTGGGCTCACATTCTTCTGCTGCAGCATTTTGGATCCTAGGAAGCTCTTTGTAAATGAATCAGGGCCAGTGACCTCATTTGCAGTAAAATGCAAGGGAGAGGTACTTGCTGTAATTTCTGTGGAGACCTCTGATTAAGCCACAGGGTAACAAATAGGAAATGTTTCAGAAGGATCTTTCCCTTGGGGTCTGTTCCCACTGAGTCAGTCCCAGTTACGTTGACAAACAGTGCCACTTCAGTAATTGCAGGAGTCAACAGGGCTGAGTGGAAGTCACAAAGCTTCAGGCTGAGTCCTCAGCTGGGTCATCATCTTGGCTTTCAGTTTCCAGCCTGCCACGACACAAGTGTGACACACATCACAGTCTGGCCTTGAATTCAGAAAACAGTGATGGATCATGGTAGTCCAACCATGGATGTGTCCTGTTAAAGCTTTTTCTCTACATTGTCCTCTTCAAGATGAGCTCTAGGGTAAGCCATGAGCTCCAGCAAGGCTGCCTTTCCCAAGGCAAATTCATGCTCTGTGCACCCATGCCAGGGCAGCAGGGCTCCTGCCCACCTCCTGCCTCTGTCTGACTGCTGCAATTGAGTGTCTGCTCCGTCCTTAGCAGAGAGATCTTCCCCAGCACTGGGAGCACACATCCACTGCTGGCTCCTTGCACTAGATTTGGTTTGTGGGTTTTAAAGGGGTGTTTTCCAGGTAGCCTGGCTGCCTGAGAGCTGCTGAGTGCTATTCAGAATCCCCGAATCATAGAATTGTTTTGGTTGGAAAAGACCTTTAAAATGGTTGAGTCCAACCATCAGTGACCATGCCCACTAAGCTGTGTCCCAGAGGGCCATGTCCACACATTTCTTGAACACCTTTGTGGACAGGGACTCCACCACCTCCCTGGGCAGCCTGTTCCAATGCCTGACCACTCTTACAGCAAAGAAATTTTTCCTACTACCCTGCCTAAACCTCCCCTGGCACAATTTCAGACTGTTTCCTCTCATTCTGTCACTTGATACTAAGGAGAACACCTCACAGTTATCCAAAGCAGGCACTGGTGTCAGAAACCAGGCGTGCTGCACACACAGCCTGTGCAGGGCTGGGGCTGTGCCTGGTGTACACAGTGGGTGCACAGATGACATCTGGCTTCTGGGCTGGGCACAGCATGCCCCCAGTTTCAGAATGCTCTGCATCAAACTGCCAGCCCTAGAAAGCTCCTATCTTCCACAGGGAGAGGGACCATTACCCTTCATGTTATATGAGTGTTCTGTTGGTCTGGCAAGGCCTCAGCCTGGGAACTCTGTGTCTGAGCACTGGCTGGCAATGTGTGGTGTGAAGGAGCAGTTTGACAGCCCTGAGCTATGCTCACCTCAGTCACTGAGAGCAGGCAGTGGTCTCTAGAGCTAGTTCCTCTGCTCACCGCTGCCAAAATTGTCTGGTGGGATCAGAACAAAGCCTGCTGGAGCTGAGGAAGGTACCTGGTGTGAGGATCCTGCCTGTCCACCAGGAATGGACTGCGCAGTGGGAGTGCAACACAACTGGAAGCTGTCATCCCAGCCAGGCAGCTCTGACAGCTCGTTTCCGTGGGGAGCGAGGCTATCCAGTGGGAACGCCAGCGTCAGCTGTTGCTGGCTCCCAGCAGACAGCTGCGGTGTGTTGCAACAGGAGGGCATGTGAAGGGACTCCAGAGCGGAGAATCCAGCTGAGCAATGGCCTCCCTCCCCACGGGGAATGGGATTGATGATGGCTTCCCAGCAAAACGCCTCCATGTCTACACTATGACTGGAAATAAGGTGGGGGCAGAGCTTTTGGAGTCTACGTGGGCAGCCCCGATATAGGGGCTGAAAATGTCCTGTTGCTCAGAGAGGGGATCCCAAGGTGTTGGATCAAGATCTGCTGTCAGCAGGCAGCGCTGGAGGCATCTTTGCAGCCAGCAGCAGGAGATCTGGTTTAGGAGAAGCAGAGCAGATCTGCTCACCTGGCCAGTCTGCACTCAGTTTCCCCCACACATAAGTCCAAGGTTAATAGGATAATGACCTCCATCGGAAAACACTCAGGAAAGTCCATCAAAGAGGAAGGAAAGGTAAGAGAAGGAGCCTGAGTGGGAATGCAGTAATAATGGCATCGATGGAAATTATTTAGCAGCATTCCAGTACTTAAAGAAAGCTGGGGAGGGACTTTTCACAAGGGCTTGTAGTGATAGGATGAGGGGAAATGGATTGAAGCTGGAAGAGGGAAGATTTAGACTGCAGATGAGGGAGAAATTCTTTCCAGTGAGGGTGGGGAGATACTGGAACCCAGTGGAGGTTATGGATGTTCCCTCCCTGGAAGAGTTCAAGGCCAGGTTGGACAGGGCCTGTAGCCACTTGGTCTAGTGGAAGGTGTCCCTGCCTGTGGCAGGGAGGTTGGAAGTAGATGATCTTTAAGGTCCCTTCTGAAACCATTCTACCAGTCTGTCACTCTTCAGCGAGCAAAATGCAGACTCGGGACGGGGCCAGCCTAGCAGACAGCTGAGTCAGCAGCTTGCACTGTTGTCTCGCCACCCTTGAGCCTCCTGCCCTGCCTTCCTCCTTGGAAAGGGAAAAGGGCAGAGTCTGAATTTGCTTCAAGTGCTTCAGATGAATTTTCCAGTGTTTAGGAGCTTCTGTGCAGGGTGAGAAAGCCTGGGGGAGGCATAAGAGCTGCAGGGGTAGCCTGGCAGAGGTTTTCCAACTGGATTGGTGCTGGGCTCCAAACTGCCTCTAGACATTGCTGGAAAATACTGTGGTCTGCTGACACCTTTCCCCCCTCGCTGTTTTCCCTGAGCTGACATTCCTTTTCTCTGTCATTTTGGCTGCCTGTGGAATGGATTTATTGCTCTAATAGCCGAAAGCGACCGTCTACAAATCCCTGTGCTTTTGCTGCCTCTCAGGCAAATTGCTCATTGTTTCTCTGCTCTCCAGAGCACAGATATTTCATGGAGTGGTTTTCCAGCCTCTGTCCACAGGCTGCCTGTGGGGGCCAGGCTCCTCCAGTGGCAGAATTCTGTCCTTTCAGCATCCTGGTGCCCTGGGCAGACAGAGTCACAGAATTGCAGGGGGTTGGAAGGGACCACTGAAGGTCAGCCAGTCCAACCCTTCTGGCCAAAGCAGGATCACCTCGGGGAGGTTGCACTGGAATGCGTGTGGATGGCTCTGGAAAGCATGCCAGCAGTTCAGGGGGAGGTGTTTGGGGACTGTGGGAAGTGCTGAGGAGAGAGCCAGGGCACACAGCTGGCTCCACCTCAGTGACAGAGTGTCCTCCCTGATAGGTGGTGTGTGCCGGAGCGACCACGTCAGCCAGGGGTTAGAAGTGGCCTTCACACAGAAGGACAGGATGTTTCTGGTGCATTTCCACGCACTGGTGGAAGTGCATTTCCAGGGCAGAGCTTTGTCCTAGATCAGGTTTTGCACATCCCTCTGCCGCCAGCAGCTTGAGCCGTTTTGGACATATGCTGGATGCAGCTGCACTCATGTGACTTCCTGGGCTAAACTTTGTTACAGGGGAAAAAAGCAAAGCCTTTTGTTTACTCGTCTCAATGGAAAAGTTTAGTTCTGGCCTGTCTTGCCAGTGAAGGAAAGAGTGTCCCAAAGTGATAGCACAGTGAATTCTGGCTGCTGGCAGACCAGGGAGGGAGCTGGCTTCTGGGCATGCCATTGGCAGCAAGCCCTGGCTGTGCAGGCCACCCCAGGGCACAGGTCTCTAGGATGCAGTGAGCATCTGGCTCGTTCTGGGCTCCCTCTGCTCTGAGAGATGGCTACAGCAAGGTGCTGAGTGAGTCCCTGGTGTCAGTCCAGCAGAAGATCACAGAAGCACAGAGTTAGGAGTTGGAAGGGATTTCCAGAGGTCATTAACTCCAACCTCCCTGCCCAAAGCAGGACCACCTAGAGCAGGTCACACAGGGACACATCCAGATGGAGCTTGAAAGTCTCTAGGGAAGGAGACTCCACAACCTCTCTGGGCAGCCTGTTGCAGTGCTCTGTCACCCTTACAGGAAAGAAGCTTTTTCCCCATGTTGAGGTGGCACTTTCTGTGTTCCCATTAGTGTCCACTGCCCCTTGTCCTAAGATGAGGAGCAGGAGAAGAAAGCGCTGTGTGTGGGGGATAGGAATGAGTCAGGGAGGGAGGTATCTTTGGCTAGGAACACACAGAGGGTGTAGCACAGTGCAGAGTGGGCCCCTGCTTGGGTTTGGAATGCCATTTTCATTTGAGTAACCACAGGTCTGCTGTCACCTCACTCAATCACTCCGTGCAACTGAGAAAGCATGCAGCAGGTGTGTACAGAAACTTGTCCATGGCCACTTAAAGGGCAAAGCTCAAACCTTGAGCTTTAGGACATGCTTGCAGGTCCATTTCTTTCTGTCCTCCTTTGTTCAGGTGTTGGTGACTCTTGAGTGTGGTGTGCTCGGCTGGTGTGGGATGCTTGGTTGGCGTGGGATGTTCGGCTGGTGTGGCTGCTCTCTTGCAGGGCTCCAAGGCACAAGTTCACAGGATCACAGGACCACAGAATGCACCAGGTTGGAAGGGACCCTCAGTGATTATCTTGTCCAACTCATCTGCAGTGAGCAGGGACATCTCCAGCTAAATCAGGTTGCTCAGGGCCCCCATCAAATTTGACTTCGAATGTTTCCAGGGATGGGGCTTCCACCACCTCTCTGGGCAACCTGTTCCAGTGTTCCACCACCTTCATTGTGAAGAACTTCCTCCTAATGTCCAGCCTAAATCTACTCTACTCTAGTTTAAAATCATTGCCCCTTGTCCTACTGCTAGGACAGTCTCTCCCCAGCCTTCATGTAGGTCTCCTTCAGATATTGAAATGCTGCTATGAGGTCTCCCCAGATCCTTCTCTTCTCCAGGTTGAACAGCCTCAACTCTCTCAGCTTGTCTTCATAGGAGAGGTGCTGCAGCACTCTGATCATCTTCATGGCCCTCCTCTGGACCCATTCCAGCAGGTCCATGTGTTTCCTGCATTGAGGACTCCAGAACTGGATACTGTAGTCCAGGTGAGGTCTCACCAGACCATAGTAGAGTGGCAGAATGGCCTCTTTCATTCTGCTGGCCAAGCTTCTTCTGATGCAGCCCTGGATGCTATTGGCTGGGCTGCAGGTGCACACTGCTGGCTCACGTCCAGCTTCTCCTCCACCAGTACCCCTAAGTCCCTTTCTGCAGGGCTGCTCTCCATTTCATCATCCCCCAGCCTGTATTGACTGGAGAATTGCCCCTACCCAGGAGCAGGACCTTTCACTTCACCTTATTGAGCCTCCTGAGGTTCTTTTTAGCCCACTTCTCTATCCTGCCTAGGTCCATCTGGATGGCATCCCATCCTTCAGTCTTATCAACTGCATCACTCTTTGTCCCTATGGCTTCCATTTACATGGGTTCAAACTATATGAAGGTTAAGTTCCAGCCAGGCATCACACCTCAGTGCTTTATAAATTGCAGACACGTTATGTGGCTCCAGACAGGGGTTTGAACAGGGCTCTGCAAAGGGAAACTCATCCAGGGGTGAATTTGCTTCATGCTTTCAATGCACAAGCCACGCTCCTGTGGCAGCATGGTTTGCCCAAATCCCAGCCTTCCCATTGTGGCTCAGATGGAGCAGAGGAGTGGCAGAGGCCCCCCCGTGGGCCTGACCAGGATCTCTAGTGAGCAGCAGGCAAGCTTGTCTTGAAGAGAGGGGTGGAGTGTCTCATATTTTCCAGTGGGATCGGGAAACTCAGCAGGACCTGGGACTGACTCACTAAGTCCAGCTCTTGCAACCAGTCCTTCAGAGTAGGTAACTTTAGATTGTCCTCTTCTCAACCTAAGGAAGTGATTGTGCTGTGGAATGAAGGAGCATGCCCTACAAGTGTCCTGTCCCCCTGCATCTAAAGCTGTCCACTTGAAACAGAGAGCCCCCATCATGAGCTCTGCTGCCAGTTCCAAACCCCAGCACTGACCACTGCGCAGCTGAGAAGCAGCTCCAGCTTCCCTCCAGATTTTATCCAGACCTTGATTCTGTGAGTGCTTCAGCTCCTTTCCTTTGAAGTTGCTTGAACTCACATTAACCACCCTTTAATAGGATCTGCATCTTCCAGATGAGGCTCTGTTGGCTGCTTGCTGTAGCTCTCATTGCCCAGGTGCTCCCAATGACCTTTTATTTCTTTTCAACTGCAAGTCTCTACAGAAAGGCAAAATCTCCAACCCTCCCCATATCTAGCTGCTTTCTGAGATGTGCCACTCATTGCTCTGTGAGTACTTTGTTGTTGTCTGGCACATCAGCAAGTGTCACGAATCACCACCTCATCAACAGGTGTTTTGTTAGCACCTCTAACACCCTGGCTATTAAAAACACCTCAGTTCATTAGCAAGACATCGTTTCCAGTGTATAAACTTTTCCATTCCAGAATGACTGACTGCAATGCCATAAAATGTTGATGGCTGTTTATAAGCTAAGTAAATCACAGACTCAACAGAATGGTTTGGGTTGGAAGGGACCTTTAAGATCATCTAGTTCCAAATCCTCCACCTCATGGGCAGTGACACCTTCTGCTAGACCAGGTTGCTAAAGGCCTCATCCAACCTGACCTTGTGTATCCTCAACCTCACTAGGCAAACCTGTTCCAGTCTCTCAACACCCTCAGTGTAAAGAATTTCTTCCTAAAAGCCAGTCTAAATCTCCCCTCCTCCAGCTTAAAGCCATTCCTCCTCATCCTATTACTACAAGCCCTTGTCAGAAGTCCTTCCCCAGCTTTCCTCCAGCCCCCTTCAGGGGGCTGCTCTCAGATCTCCCCAGAGCCTTCTCTTCACCAGGCTGAACAGCCCCAAACTCTTGCAGCCTGTCTCCATACAGGAGATAGAATAGAATCAACTAAGTTGGAAAAGACCCCCAAGCTCATCCAGTCCAACCTAGCACCCAGCCCTATCCACTCAACCAGACCATGGCACTAAGTGCCTCATCCAGGCTTTGCTTCAACACCTCCAGGGACAGTGACTCCACCACCTCCCTGGGCAGCCCATTCCAATGCCAATCACTCTCTCTGCCAACAACTTCCTCCTAACATCCAGCCTAGACCTCCCCTGGCACAACTTGAGGCTGTGTCCCCTTGTTCTGTTGCTGGGTGCCTGGCAGAAGAGACCAACCCCACCTGGCTACAGCCTCCCTTCAGGTACTTGTAGACAGCAATGAGGTCTGCCCTGAGCCTCCTCTTCTGCAGGCTGCACACCCCCAGCTCCCTCAGCCTCTCCTCATAGGGTTTGTGTTCCAGGCCCCTCCCCAGCCTTGTTGCCCTTCTCTGGACACCTTCCAGCACCTCAACATCTCTCTTGAATTGAGGAGCCCAGAACTGGACACAGCACTCAAGGTGTGGCCTGACCAGTGCTGAGTACAGGGGCAGAATAACCTCCCTTGTCCTACTGGCCACACTGCTCCTGATCCAGGCCAGGATGCCATTGGCTTTCTTGGCCACCTGGGCACACTGCTAGCTCATCTTCAGCCTACTATCCACCAGGATCCCCAGGTCCCTTTCCTCCAGCCATATGATCATCTTTGTAGCTCTTGTCTGGTCATCTTCCATCTACTGGTGCCATCTTCCCCCACGACTACCTGAGAGGGATAGACCTACGCTGGTGTTTTTGTAGGTGGTTGTTGGCCGAGATGGAGTACTTCTATTTGTGGATTTTGGATTCTTCCACTGCATCCAGAACACCTCAGCCTGAGCAACACCAC
Source organism: Tricholaema leucomelas (assembly GCA_013400475.1). Classification (NCBI taxonomy): domain Eukaryota; kingdom Metazoa; phylum Chordata; class Aves; order Piciformes; family Lybiidae; genus Tricholaema lacrymosa; species Tricholaema leucomelas. Next base: position 86,346 of record WAAF01003259.1, on the reverse strand, counting down.
CAGCAGATTTAGGTCTTGTGAGATTTTTATATCTGCTCTCATGAGCTGAAGCTTCAGCTGATGCTGGTGGCACCACTGTGTGTTGAGAGTCGCTGCCTTCCCATCACAGAGGGGTGGCAGGCTGCAGCAAGGGGCCAGGCAGTCAGTAGCTAGGTGCACTGTCTTTGCACAGGCAATTCAGTTTGTGATTAGGAATGGAGAGGATTTAGCCAGAACATCTGCACAGCTCCTGTGCAGAGTTCTGCAAGTGCTGGTATACACTTGGCAGCTAACCCTAGGGTGGCACTTGTGATCTTGGGCCAGGGCCCATGCACAGGAAAGACACCAGCAGTGTTTTTTCTCAGCCATCTCAGAGGTACTGGCTGAGGAGAAATGAATCCTCTTCCCTGCAGACGTGTCCTCATAGAATGGTTTAGGTTGGAAGGGACCTCAAGGATCATCCAGCTCCAAACCCCTGCCATAGGCAGGGACACCTCCCACTAGAGCAGGTTGCTCAAGGCCTCATCCAGCCTGGCTTTAAACACCTCCAGGGAGGAAGCAGCCACAACCTCCCTGGGCAACCTGTGCCAGTGTCTTACCACCCTCACTGGAAAGAACTTCCTCCTAACATCCAGTCTAAATCTCCCCTCTGCCAGTTTAAACCCATTCCCCCTCGTCCTGACATTCCCAGACCTTGTCAATAGTCCCTCCCCAGCCTTCCTGTAGGCTCCCTTCAGATACTGCAAAGCCACTCTAAGGTCTCCTCGAAGCCTTCTCTTCTCCAGGCTGCAGAGCCCCAACTCTCTCAGCCTGTCCTCATAGCAGAGCTGCTGCAGCCCTCTGAGCATCTTCGTGGCTCTCCTCTGGACTGGCTCCAGCAGTTCCATGTCCTTCTTGTGCTGGGGGCTCCAGAACTGCACACAGTACTCCAGGTGGGGTCTGAGGAGAGCAGAGTAAAGGGGGAGAATCCCCTCCCTTGCCCTGCTGCCCACACTGCTCTTGCTGCAGCCCAGCACAGGGTTGCTGTCTGGGCTGCATGTGCACACTGCAGGCTCATGTTGAGCTTTTCATCAACCCAGACCCCCAGGTCCTTCTCCTCAGGGCTGCTCTCAGCCATTCACCACCCAGCCTGTATCTGTGCCTGGGATTGCACCGACCCAGGTGCAGGACCTTACACTTGGCCTTGTTAAACGTCATGAGGTTGGCCTGGGCCCACCTCTCCAGCCTGTCCAGGTCCCTCTGGATGGCATCCCTGCCCTCCAGCAAGTCAGCTGTGCCACACAGCTTGGTGTCATCTGCAAACTTGCTGAGGGTGCACTCAATTCCTCTGTCCATGTCACTGACAAAGATGTTACAGAGCACTGGTCCCAGCACTGACCCCTGAGGAACACCACTTGGCACCGGTCGCCAGGTGGACATTGTGCCATTGATCACCACTCTCTGCATGCCACCATCCAGCCCATTCCTTACCCAGTGAGTGCTCCACCCATCCAGTCTGTGCTTTTCCAGTTTGGTGCCCAGGATGTCATGTGGGACAGAGTCAAATGCCTTACTCAAGTCCAGGTAGATGACATCAGTTGCCCTTCCCCTGTCCATTGTAGCTGTGAGCTCGTCAATAAAAGCCACCAAATCTGTCAGGCATGATTTGCCCTTAGTGAAGCCATTGCTGGGTACCACCAGTCAGCTCTGCTTGGTTTTCCATTTGCTTTTGCAGAGCCTTCAGGAGGATCTGCTCCGTGATCATTTAGCCATGCGTCTAGCCACTTAGTGCCAGAAGGTGTGAGCCTCCTCCACTACTGGTGGTGTCACTGGAAATCAGATGTCTTGTGGTGGCCACAATTAGAATAGCATTGCCTGCTCTGAGAGGGAGCACATGCAGCCTCTTCAGTAATCCCTGTAGTATTCCCAAGCAGCAGAGGGAATGGCACTTTTTGTAGAGGGATCTGGACAGGCTCAGTCAATGACCTGAGGCGAACTGTATGGTGTTCAACAAGGCCAACTGCTGGGTCCTCCACTTTGGTCACAAAAATCCCTTACAGGGATACAGGTTTGGGGAAGACTTGGCTTGAAAATAGCTTAGCAGAGTGGGATCTGGGGTCCTGGTTGACAGCCAGCTGAACATGAGCCAGCAGTGTGCTCAGGTGGCCAAGAAGGCCAACAGCAGCTTGGCCTGCATCAGGAATAGTGCAGCCACCAGGAGCAGGGAAGTGATTGTGCCACTGTACTTGGCACAAGAGAGGCCACACCTTGGATACTGGGTTCAGTTTGGGGGTCCTCACTACAAGAAAAACACTGAGGTGCTGGAGCAGGTCCAGAGAAGGACAGTGAAGATGGTGAAGGGTCTGGAGAACAGGTCTGGTGAGGAGCAGCTGAGGGAACTGGGGTTGTGTAGTCTGGACAAGAGGAGGCTGAGGAGATGAGGTCTCTCTCTCCCATGAGGAGAGACCTCATTGCTCTTTACAAGTCCCTCAAAGGAGGTTGGAGTGAGGTGGAGGTTGGTCTCTTCTCCCTAATATCAGGTGATAGAACAAGAGGAACTGGCCTGGAGTTGTGGCAGGGGAGGGTTAGGTTGGATAGTAGGAAAAACAATCTTTGCCAAAAGGGTCATCAGGCACTGGAACCACTGGAAGTGGTGGAGTCACTGTCTCTGGAGGTTTTAGAAAGGTGTTTTGAATGAGGTTATGGACTTGGTCTAAGAGTTGTGTACAGGAAGATGTTAGGTTATACATGATTATCTTAAGGTCTTTTCCAAACAGGTGATTCTGTGATTCTCACCAGTGGCTTCCTGACTTGTTTTTCAATGCAGAGAATCTTAGTGTTTGTGCAGGGGAATCCAAAATTGTCTTCTGCAAAAGGTGCCAACACTGCTTTTGTGAGCAGCTTGCCAAGTGATAGGGACAGTGCACTGCAAAGCAAACTGCTCATTTTCTGCACATCTCTCCTTCTCATTCCTTGCAGAACTGGGCACCCTTTAACATGACATTCCCAAGGGGCTCTGGCAGCCATCTGCTATTGCACACAGTTGTGACTTTGAAGGCAAAAATTAAGCCTTCTCCTCCTCAGGCCAAGCAGTGGCTCTGGACAGTGCTAGGCAGCCAGGCAGTGGAGCCCAGCAGAGCACCAAAAGGCAGCACGCTCCAAGCTGAAAGGTATCCTGTGATTTCTAGTTTATTTCAGTACTACTCAGTCTGAGACTGTGAAGGTCTCAGCACTTTTCTGTACAGTTAGATTTGGTTTTGAGATAGGAAACCTCCAAGAAAGATATGGGGAGCTTCTAGAGACCACCCCATAGGGGAAGCTGCCTTTCTGTGGCTTCCTTCCATTCCAGACCCTCAACAGGAGTCACTCAAGAGCTCAGAAATGCCATGGGATCTTTTTCTTTTTTCCTTCACAAAGGGGAAATTTCCTGAGACATAATTCTTTGGACATACTCCAGCACCTCAATGTCCTCCTTGTAGTGAGGGGCCCAAGTAAGATGAACATCTCCTAGAGGGACTTGACCCCTACAGCCACCCAAGCATGGAGCTCTGCAAGACCTTATGGCAAGCACTTGCTCTTGGATGGGGCCATGTTTCTGCTCAGGCTCTGTATGATTGTTAGAGTCTGCTTGCTGCTCTCAGGAGGTCCATGCTGCAAAACAAAGGTCTGCCCCAAGCCTGCAGAAGAATGACTAAGCCTCGTTAAACTGCTGCGGGGATGACGGCACAGCCGTGGGGTGGGCACACCTGCAAGTGGGTCCCCAGTAAACGGACTGGCAGCAGTGCCCATGGTGGTGCAGCCACATTGCCTTGGTGCCAGCACATCCAGGTACCACATTTAACACTTCGGGAGGAAGAATTCTGTCAGTGCCTCCTCTCACAGGAGTTGCTACTATGGACTTGTTCTAGAGAGCAGCTCTGATGAGAAGGGGCTGAGGGAACCGGGGACTTGTGCTGGGGCTTGTTCTAGAGAACATCTCTTATGGGAGGGGGCTGAGGGAACCTGGGACTTGTTCTAGGGCTTGTTCTAGAGAACACCTCTTATGGGAGGGGGCTGAGGGAACCTGGGATTGTTTAGACTGGAGAAAAGGAGGTTGAGGGGAGACCTCATCGCTCTCTACAACTCCCTGAAAATAGGTTGGAGTGAGGTGGGGTTGGTCTCTTCTCCCTAATAGCAGGTGATAGGATGAGAGGAAATGGCCTGAAGTCGTGCTGGGGAGGTTTAGGTTGGATATGAGGGAAAAATTCTTTGCTGCAAGAATGGTCAGGTTGGAACAAGCTGCCCAGGGAGGTAGTGGAGCCCCTGTCCCCAGACGTGTTCAAGAAACGTGCAGGCAGGGGACTTTGGGCTATGGTTTAATGGCCATGGTGGTGTGAAGTCGATGGCTGGACTCGATGACCTTGGAAGCCTTTTCTAGCCAGAGGCTAGATGATGAAAACCAGCAGGACTTCAGGTTTCCACCCACACTCTACTCTGCTTGGGCCCTTGACTTTTGTACACTTGCAGTCCCAAAGGTGCAGCAGTAGGAGTGCCCTCTCTTGCGAGCCAGACCTTAAAGTGCGTGCGGGCTTATTCTGAGCCAGGCAGAGTCCTTCGCTTCAGCTTAGCGTCAGCGGCGTGCAGCGTGCCCTGCAGGAGCCTGCCACCTCTTGCTGATCTCTCGATAGCTCGCTCAAGAAAGCTGCCTGCTGCTCTGCAAGCCTCAGGAGCGTGTAATGGAAAAATGCCGCAGCGGGGCCCGGCTGTGCGTCAGCGGTGGCTTAGCAACCCTCCGCCTGCGCTGGCCTCAGCCATAGGCGCGCCAGGCTGTCCGTCTTTGGGCAGGCTTGGAAGGGAGCGGCGAGCAGCACCCCCGCCGCCCTCTCCCTCCCGAAGGAGAAGGAAATGCCGGGCTTTGCCGGTGCTGCCGGGGCTTGGCTCTCTGCTAACAGAGCGGTTATTTAAGAGTGCCGCCGAGAGTTTTCATCCATCTCCAAAGGAGGGCAGAGGCAGCTGGCACTGGCCGTTGTTTATCGCAGAACTTTAGAGGTGGGAAGGGACCTCCAGAGATCACCGAGTCCAATCCCCCTTCCATGGCAGGGTCATAGAATCATAGAATCAACCAGGTTGGAAGAGACCTCCAAGCTCATCCAGTCCAACCTAGCACCCAGCCCTATCCAGTCAACCAGACCATGGCACTAAGTGCCTCATGCAGGCTTTGCTTGAACACCCCAGGGTGGTGGAGTGTGACTCCACCACCTCCCTGGGCAGCTAGGGCAGTCACACAGCAACGCATCCAGCTGGGAATGCATCCAGGGGGGTTGTGGAATTCTCCAGAGAAGGAGATGCTGCAACCCCCCCCCGGGCAGCCTGCTCCAGGGCTCTGTCACCCTCGCTCTAAAGAAGTTTCTCCTCATGTTGAGGTGAAACCTTCTCCGTTCTAGTTTGTAGCTGTTGCTCCTTAGTGCTGCTGACCACCAAAAAGAGATTGGCCCCAGCCACTTGACACTCACCCCTCAGCTATTGATAGACATTGATCAGATCTCTCAGCCTTCTCTTCTCCAGACTAAACAGCTCCAGGGCTCTCAGTCTCTCTCCACAGGGGAGATGCTCAAGTCCCACAGTCATCCTCACGGCTCTCTGCTGGACTCTTCCCTCAAGTCCGTGTCTCTCTTGGACTGGGGAGTAGTGAACTTGGGACAGGGAAGAAAAGCTGAGTTTCTTCAAAGCTGCCCCAGCATTTCCTATTTTTTAGGTTAACAATACGTGTTCTGCTGGATGGCACCTTAAGTCAACAGCGAATGAAGGCCTGTTTGTGTTGCTTTGTAGTAAAGCTGAAGTAACAGGAAGCCTAAGAACCATCTGGTTGCCTTCTGAGCCCTCCAAAAACCCCCATTCTGAGTCAGTTGTAAAACGCACTAGGTCACCACCACACCAGCATGTTTGCTCTCTGATGGGAAAAGAAGATGAGTTTTGGGGGTTGTCTTCCTTTTCTCTGTGTGGAGTGGCAAAAAAAACCCAATGCCCTGCTTTCAGTTGAACTCGGTGTTCAAAGGCTTTTTGTTTCTTGCTGTTGTTCATGCTGTCTGTTTTGAGGCAGTGTCTCGGCACCAGCATGCATCTTGGTGCCTGTGCTGGTGCCTGCATTTTGCAGGTGAAGAGTGGGGGGGTGCCAAGGGCCCTCTGCACTCCTGAGGGCAAGAGGAGTCTGGAAGGACACCAGCTACAGTGCTGTTGGAGCAAGCCAGTTTTGGCAAAAGTTTCTGACCTTAAGGACTTCTTTAATGCAAGAGCTATGGTTTCTGGCTTACTAAAATCCTTGAACGTGTCCAGAGAAGGGCAACGAGGCTGGGGAGAGGCCTCGAGCACAGCCCTACGAGGAGAGGCTGAGGGAGCTGGGATTGTTTAGCCTGGAGAAGAGGAGGCTCAGGGCAGACCTTATTGCTGTCTACAGCTACCTGAGGGGTGGTTGTAGCCAGGAGGAGGTTGCTCTCTTCTCTCAGGCAGCCAGCACCAGAACAAGAAGACACAGCCTCAAGCTACACCAGGGGAAATTTAGGCTTGAGGTGAGGAGAAAGTTCTTCAGTGAGAGAGTCATTGGCTACTGGAATGGGCTGCCCAGGGAGGTGGTGGAGTCGCCGTCCCTGGAGCTGTTCAAGGCAGGATTGGACGTGGCACTTGGTGCCATGGTCTAGCCTTGAGCTCTGTGGTAACAGGTTGGACTTGATGATCTGTGAGGTCTCTTCCAACCTTGGTGATACTGTGAGACTGTGAGACTGTGAAAATCACCTCCAAAGGAATTGCTGCGCTGGCGTTGCTATTTCTGGGTTGGAGAATGGAGAACATAAAAACTGGACACTTTATGCAGGAAAACACTCAGAGTGGCAGCTGTGTGTTGTAACACTGCACATGGTTTGACTGCAAGGGCAGGCACCAAGTGCCTGTAGTGAGGCATGAGGAAGAAGTCAGCTCCAGGGGCAGCAGAAGGTGCTTTGCACCTTGGCTTGCTGGATCGGCTCCTTGAGCTGTCCCTGAGAGAGAGGAAGCAGCAGCATCTGTCCTCTCTCCTCTTGCGCTCTACAGACCCTTCCCTAGGTGTCTGCAGCAACCAGCTGAGCTGTGAGGTGAAGTTCTGGCCACTTGCTGCTCACTCCCCACAGCCTCCTCCACAAGCTGCTTATTTGGGAAGGAAGGAACCTCTTTTTTTTAGCTTGGAAAAATAAAATTAGACCAAAAAACCCTTTTGGACACCAAGTGACTTAAGTGCTTCACGTGCTGCTGAAGCAAATGAAGAGCAAACTGCCTGAGGGGAGAAGATGACTAAGTTTTTCTACCTCTTCTTCTGCTTCCCTCACCCTCTGAGAGTAGCTAAACATAGTTGCCTGCAGCAGGAGGAGCTCAGCAAGCGGCTGTTGCCCACAGACGCAGCCTGAGAGGTTGTGGGCTTGTACCTTGCTGAAAACCCCAGTCCCTGAGAAAAATGGGTGTCTCCTCTGCGTTCATTTCTCTTCTCCCTTTGCTCTTCCTCCAAGACAAGATATATTTAGAACCGCGAGGACACAGCGAGCTGTGCTACACCCATGTTTATAATGGGTTCATTGTATCACTTCTCCCAGCGCCCTCCCGATTCTATGGCTAGATACAGCTACCCTTCACCTTCTTGTCCTTTTTTGGATCAGAAAATGACTTGAGCATCTTTCTCAGCCTAACAGCACTCTTCCAAGCAAGGCTGTCTGGGTTTGAATACCAACCCTGTGATTTCTGCTTCTTTAAAGGGTGTCAGAGTCCTCTGCAGGCTCATCAGTGCTAACCTAGGGGTGGCACCGAAGTTGTGTCTGTAAACACTGTGTCATGCCACTCGCCTTACAAATGGCCTCTTTCAAGAGAGATGTTTAGTTTAGAGGCAACTTGACTTAAAAAAAAAATTAAATACAGTCATAGAATGGTTTGGGTTGGAAGGGACCTTAAAGATCATTTAGTTCCAACCCCACCATGAGCAGAGACACCTTCCACTAGACCAAGCTGCTCAAGACCATGAATACCTTTAGGGAGCGGGCATCCACAACCTCCCTGAGCAACCTGTTCCAGTGTTTCACCACCTAACAGAAGCAATTGAATCTCTCTTTATGAATGATGAGCCCGGGTCACTCACCCCAGGGTGATGATGTCTACCTCTGGTGTGTTGCCAGTGCCCTTCTCTTCCTGCATCCAAAGAGGGGGATGCCAGGGTTTTGAGGGTTCCTTTGGTTGGTGACTCTACCATTGCCCTGCATGAGCAGATCCTTGCCAACCTCCAGTGAGTAACCCTTGTGCCTGTGCCAGCGTCAGCCCCCTGGGGTTACCTGGGGTCCCCTGTGAGCTGAGAGGAGGGCAGGGTGTTTCTCCACGCTCATCCTCTCCCCACTGCACACCCAGGACACCAGACACGGCCGCCGCGGGGGCGGCTTTCCATTATTAATGCTCAAAAGAAAGTTCCATTTTCCTGTTTCAGTTGAGCATTTCCCTTTTGGGTTAGAGAAACCTCTTCCGCCCCAGCACCCCGGGGAAGGTTGTAATCATGCACTCAAAGCAGCACCGTTTCTTTCCTGGCGTCTGCATTTCTCCTCCAACCCAACCTCCAGCCTTTCCCCCGCCGGCACCTCTGTGGCATTGCATGCACCGGCTCACGGGAGCTCTATAGCAGCAGTACGTTTTCTCCTCAATTTCTTTGGAGTTAACAGCTGAAATACTTCTTTTTCCCTCTCTTCCCCCGCCCCACCCCTGCGTGTCAGTGCACGGTTGGGCTGGAAAATCCAACCCTGCGCCTCGCACCAGGATCCAGGGTTGGGTAACCCTCCCTGAGGATCCCGTCCCCTTCCCTTAGGGCTCAGGGGCGTGCCGGGGTGCAGCAGGGCTCTGTGTGCAAGGTTGAAAGCAGCAGCCTGGGAAACCATCATGGCTCACTGCTAGCAAGAAGCTCCTTTGCCCGGTACCGTGACGGCTCCCTCCCTGACCGCCCCCTTGGCCTCTCTGCAGTGTGGGGCTGCCCGGCCGGCACCGGCGCCCTCCTCGGATGCTCTCGCAGCGGGCAGGCGTGGCAGGACGTTGGCCTTGGCAGCGGAGGTATGTACTTAGCCCTGAAGAAGTGGCGCTGTGCTGCTGAAGCTGGCATTTTTCACTGACTCATAACTAAAATGGCTAAGGAAGGGGTGTACCTTGAGCTGCTTACTCTGGAAATGAAGCCGGCGATAAAATGCCTGCTGGCTCTGCCCTGGCGAGGTCTGCTCGCTGCCAGACCTTCTGCCGCAATGGGCTGAGGGGTGGCTGAAGTGTGCTCTTAACGTCAGCTCACAGAGTCACAGAACGGCAGGGGTGGGAAGGAACCTCTCAAGGTCATCGAGTCCAACCCCTGCGGCGAGAGCAGAGCACACAGGAACGCGTCCGGGTGGGCCTCCGCAGTCTCCAGAAATGGAGGCTCCACCGCCTCTCTGGGCAGCCTGTTGGAGTGCTCTGCCACTATCCTCTCTCCTTCCTGCCTCTGTCCCGTCCTCCAAGGTCACTTGCGCTCTGACGGCGCCGGCTGCGCACACAGCCGGGGCTCTGGCTTTACTGGGCTTGTGCCACCCTCTCTCCTCACTAGGCTGGGTGAGCACGCTCTGGGTGTGCTGGTGACAAGCGCCCTGCCTGAAAGAGAATGAGTGCAGCAGGGTCTGGACCCGCCTGAGCAGCCACAGGATAATTTTTAGCCCCACGTCAGTGGAGCTCCATCCCTTCTGCATCCTGACACTGCTGTGTTGGGGAATCAAGAATGAGCAAGCAAAGCTTCTGAGGGTGCTTTGTGTTTGAAGGTGTTTGGAAACCTATGATTAGCTTGGCCTCTGGCTCCCTGCAGCCAGTGGTTGATGTGTGTCCAGTGAAGACATCCTTATGGAATAGCTTCTCCTGAAGAGTCCAAAGAGTCCAATGGGATGGCATTCAATGGCTCCAAGTGCAGGGTGCTGCACTTTGGCCACAACAACCCCATGCAGAGATACAGGCTGGGGTCGGAGTGGCTGGAGTGCAGCCAGACAGAAAGGGATCTGGGGGTGCTGATTGATACCCACCTGAACATGAGCCAGCAGTGTGCCCAGGTGGCCAAGAGAGCCAATGGCATCCTGGCCTGCATCAGGAATGGTGTGGCCAGCAGGAGCAGGGAGGTCATTCTGCCCCTGTACTCTGCACTGGTTAGACCACACCT